>OZ038502.1:82250808-82283308 GCA_964036315.1 Acanthosepion esculentum
GTATAATAATTTTCATTTATTTAAAATACGAAACAACTAATTTTGGTGCCAATTTAAAAAATTACCAGGCGTTGTTTTGAACTGCTGTGTATGTCTTAAATAAAATAAAAATACCAATATTTAAATATCTGGGAAGATTTTTAACAGAGAACAGAAAGTGCGACACTGGAATCCGAAGGCGCATTGGGATAGCGAAAGATGCCTTCCAAAATCTAAGCAAAGTATTAAGAAAAAGAAAAAGCTTGGTAGAAATAAAGAAAAGAGTACTTAACTGTTACGTAATATCAGTCCTCCTATAAGGCAGTGGATGCTGGACAATCTCCTCACAGATGAAGTAAACACTTGAAGCAACAGAAACAAAGAAAAGAGTACTGAACTGTTACAGAATATGAGTCCTCCTATAAGGTAATGGATGCTGGACAATCTCCTCACAGATGAAGAAGAGACTTGAAGTAACAAAGATATGGTTGTACAGAAGGATGCTGAGAATACCATAGGTCAAACATATGAGCAACGACGAAGTTTTAGAGAAAATGGAAACAACAAGGAAACTTAACACCAGGAAGAGACAGTTGACATTTCTAAGACGCATAATGAGGAAAGAGGGGCTGGAAAATTTGATACACACAGGGCAGATTGAAGGCAAGAAGGACAGTGGAAAACAATGTATAACCTACCTAGCCAACTTGAGAATATGCATGGCGGAGGAAGCTTTAGGAAAAATAACAAAAAATCAAAAGGAGATTGTGGAGGGCCATGATCAATAACGCCACGTCGGGACACGGCACACAGAAGAAGAAGAATGAATAATAAATAGATATGCAAACGAAAGGTCGAGGCTAAAGGTAACCAAAAACATTAGTCCTAAACAAAATAATTGGGAGGGATCAGCTTTCTTCGTCCACTACTTCCGTTAATCTTTTAGTGATATTTATATTATACACTGTGGAATGAATAGTTACACATGGTCTGAAGATCGATTCCTCTGTCCACACTCTCAGTATATAGAAACGTTATATCTACAACACTGACTAATTTTCCCGATAAATATGCCAAATTTTTATACAACACACACGCACGAACACACACACACACACACACACACACACACACACACACACACACACACACACACACACACATATATATATATATATATATATAGCGGACTATAAATTAAAGTGTGTTTAAAGAAAAAGTACACATAAAAATTTTTGTTTTACCGTTGATTGGGGGATGTTTTGTGTGAGTTAAAGAATTTAGGTTACACCGGTTGTGGTTGTAGGTAGACATTCTTTGGATTTTATAAAAGTTGGTGATACGTGTGTTCATAGAAGGCAAAATATTTTTCCCTCTAAGGATTTTCTATGTAATAAATTATGTTCTTTTCTAACCAGCGTTGCATTTACCAAATTGAAGTTATGAACTCTTTTGTTTCTGTGTGTTACGAGAGAGTTCACGTAGAAAAAGGCGCTCCCAGAAAACACGCATGGTTTAGACACGGCACCACTTTTACTCATCAACAGAGTACGAGAAAGTTCATAGGCTGAGTATTTTTTTAACGCGCGCACGGCGCTACCGAATGTGAGACAAGGCCGAAGCTTAAAGTGGACAACGACAGCACCATGGAACCCACCCCGCTTGGCACTTCTCGGCAAATCAACTCAGTCGCCTCCGGAACGAGAGGTACTGCCTGGGGGGAAGAACCCCTGGGGCTTGGGCTTAATATTTTTTTGAAACTCCATCACATAGGTTTTCTCCTACACAAGTTCCTGTTAAGATTACAGGAAAAAAGAACTAAGCGAATTAAAATCGGGGGTTGATCAATTCCTGAGGAAAAACTAAATATGGCATTAATTGTCATCACCAAGAGAGGCATTGAATAATGACGGAATTTTTCACATTAAAATAATTCTTGTTTTTCTGTAAAGAATGAAGCAATCTGTACACTTTCAGGACTAAATCGGTTGGCCCATGACCCACTTCTCAAATGACCACTGTCATATTGGCATCAGTATTATACCGACCCCATCTCTTTTACTGCGATGAGGAAAGTGTTGGAATCCTCGGGGCTAAGCAACTTCTCCCATCTACAATGAGGAGAAACATAGCTCCACTTACAGCACAGGAGCAATAACCATGATTCAGTAAACGCATTTAGGGATGCCTCAGGCACTAGGCATTAACCCAGCCCTCTTCCGAAGGAGAGGTGCTGCCTGGGAGGAAGAACCCCTGGGCCTTGGGCTTAATATTCTTTTCAAAAACTCCCTCACATAGGCTTTCGTCTACACAAGTTCCTGTTAAAATTACAGGAAAAAAACTAAGCAAATCATAAAGTCGGGGATTGATTAACTCCCGACCAGTTGATAGACAGACGTACAAGTGTACCAGAAAGCAAAAGTTTGTAGCTCATCTGTTGTATCTGGTGCATTTGTATGTCTTTTAGTCAAGCAATTGATGTTCATGCTTACATTTATATCTTTATCAGCCTATGAACTTGTCAGTCGACCCTTGTAAGTTCAACATCATTATTTTCTTTCTAACTGCAGGGACATTCACAAGAATATTTTTTAAATTTACACATTTGTTCAGAATCAATCCTTGAACATATTCTATAGTAAAAGTTACCGAAAAAAAAAATTCACTTTCCTTTATCTCTGTTGACCACTTCAGCGTGTGTATATTTTGTTCGTCAATTCCGACAACTCTGTAGCGTCAAAAGTTAACAAAAAACACTAAAACACACAAAAAAGAAGCAAAACAACAATAGTGGCCACGAAGTTGTTCGAACTTACAAAACGGAGCTGGAAGAACTCGACCCAAAAGAATATATAGAAGACAAGAGGGTCAGAAGAAAACATCGAGCAACCAATGATGAAGTGACAAATATTGTTTAGAGCTACGAAGGGACAGGAAGTTGTGGTGAGCCATCATCAGCCAAGTCCTAAAGTGAAACGGCATATAGTAAACATCGAGTAAACTACTAACGTGCTTGTGTAAATACACAGCAGAACGTGAACAAGTAGAAATAGTGAAGTGATAAATATTGTTTAGAGCTACGAAAAAACAGGAAGTGGTGGTGAGCCATGATCAGCCACGTCATAAAGTTACACGGCATATAGTAAACACCGACAACCTATCTAATGAGCTTGTGTAAATACAGAGCAAAAGGTGAACAAGTAGGAATAGTGAAGTGATACATATTGTATAGAGCTACGAAGGAACAGGAAGTTGTGGTGAGCCATGATCAGCCACGTCCTAAAGTTGCACGGCATATAGTAAATATCCAGTAACCTATCTAACGAGCCTGTGTAAATACACAGCAGAACGTGAACAAGTAGGGATGGTGAAGTGATAAATATTGTTTAGAGCTACGAAGGAACAGGAAGTTGTGCTGAGCCATGATCAGCCACGTCCTAAAGTGACACGGCATATAGTAAACATCGAGCAACGTATCCAATGAGCTTGTGTAAATACACAGCAGAAGGTGAACACGTAGGGATGGTGAAGTGACAAATATTGTTTAGAGCTACGAAGGAACAGGAAGTTGTGGGGAATCATGATCAGCCAGGTCCTAAAGTTACACGGCATATAGTAAACATCGAGCAACCTACGTAACGTGCTTGTGTAAATACACTGCGGAATCTTGACCAAGTAGGGATGGTGAAGTGACAAATAATGTTTAGAGCTACGAAGGAACGGGAAGTTGTGGTGAGCCATGATCAGGCACGTCCTAAAGTTACACGGCATATAGTAAACACCGAACAACCTACGTAACGTGCTTGTGTAAATACACAGCAGAACGTGAACAAGTAGGAATAGTGAAGTGATAAATATTGTTTAGAACTACGAAGGAACAGGAAGTTGTGGTGAGCCATGATCAGCCACGTCCTAAAGTTACACGGCATATAGTAAACATCGAGCAACCTATCCAATGAGCTTGTGTAAATACACAGCAGAAGGTGAACAAGTAGGGATGGTGAAGTGACAAATAATGTTTAGACCTGCAACTGAACAGGAAGTTGTGGTGAGCCACGACATGCCACGTCCTGACGTGACACGGCATATAGTAAACATCGAGCAACCTACGTAACGTGCTTGTGTAAATACACAGCACAACGTGAACAAGTAGGAATACTGAAGTGATAAATAGTGATAACAGGTACGAAGGAATAGGAAGTTGTGGTAAGCTATGATCAGGCACGTCCTGAAGTGACACGGCATATAGTAAACATCGAGCAACCTATCTAATGAGCTTGTGTAAATACACAGCAGAACGTGAACAAGTAGGGATGGTGAAATGACAAATAATGTTTAAACCTGCGAAGAAACAGGAACTTGTGGTGAGCCATGATCAGCCACGTTCTGATGTGAAACGGCATATAGTAAAAAAATCGAGCAACCTACGTAACATGCATGTGTAAATACACAGCAGAACCTGAAGAAGTAGGAATAGTGAAGTGATAGTGTTTAGAGGTACGAAAGAACAGGAAGTTGTAGTGAGCCATGATCAGCCACGTCCTAAAGTTACACGGCATATAGTAAACATCGAGCAACCTACGTAACATGCATGTGTAAATAGAAAGCAGAACGTGAACAAGAAGGGATGGTGAAGTGACAAATATTGGTTAGAGCTACGAAGGAACAGGAAGTTGTGGTGAGCCATGATCTGCCACGTCCTAAAGTGACACGGCATATAGTAAACATCGAGGAACCTATCTAATGAGTTTGTGTAAATACACAGCAGAATGTGTACAAGTAGGAATAGTGAACTGATAAATATTGTTTAGAGGTACGAAGGAACAGGAAGTTGTGGTGATCCATGATCTGCCACGTCCTAAAGTGACACGGCATATAGTAAACATCGAGGAACCTATCTAATGAGTTTGTGTAAATACACAGCAGAATGTGTACAAGTAGGAATAGTGAAGTGATAAATATTGTTTAGAGCTACGAAGGAACAGGAAGTTGTGGTCATCCATGATCTGCCACGTCCTAAAGTGACACGGCATATAGTAAACATCGAGGAACCTATCTAATGAGTTTGTGTAAATACACAGCAGAATGTGTACAAGTAGGAATAGTGAAGTGATAAATATTGTTTAGAGCTACGAAGGAACAGGAAGTTGTGGTGATCCATGATCTGCCACGTCCTAAAGTGACACGGCATATAGTAAACATCGAGGAACCTATCTAATGAGTTTGTGTAAATACACAGCAGAATGTGTACAAGTAGGAATAGTGAAGTGATAAATATTGTTTAGAGCTACGAAGGAACAGGAAGTTGTGGTGAGCCATGATCAGCCACGTCATGAAGAGTCACGGCATATAGTAAACATCGAGGTACCTATCTAATGAGTTTGTGTAAATACACAGCAGAATGTGTACAAGTAAGAATAGTGAAGTGATAAATATTGTTTAGAGCTACGTAGGAACAGGAAGTTGTGGTGAGCCATGATCAGCCACGTCCTAAAGTTACACGGCATATAGTAAACATCGAGCAAGCTATCTAATGAGTTTGTGTAAATACACAGCAGAATGTGTACAAGTAGGAATAGTGAAGTGATAAATATTGTTTAGAGCTACGAAGGAACAGGAAGTGGTGGTGAGCCATGATCAGCCACGTCCTAAAGTTACACGGCATATAGTAAACATTAAGCAACCTATCTAATGAGTTTGTGTAAATACACAGGAGAATGTGTACAAGTAGGAATAGTGAAGTGATAAATATTGTTTAGAGCTACGAAGGAACAGGAAGTTGTGGTGAGCCATGATCAGCCACGTCATGAAGAGTCACGGCATATAGTAAACATCGAGGTACCTATCTAATGAGTTTGTGTAAATACACAGCAGAATGTGTACAAGTAAGAATAGTGAAGTGATAAATATTGTTTAGAGCTACGTAGGAACAGGAAGTTGTGGTGAGCCATGATCAGCCACGTCCTAAAGTTACACGGCATATAGTAAACATCGAGCAAGCTATCTAATGAGTTTGTGTAAATACACAGCAGAATGTGTACAAGTAGGAATAGTGAAGTGATAAATATTGTTTAGAGCTACGAAGGAACAGGAAGTTGTGGTGAGCCATGATCAGCCACGTCCTAAAGTTACACGGCATATAGTAAACATTAAGCAACCTATCTAATGAGTTTGTGTAAATACACAGGAGAATGTGTACAAGTAGGAATAGTGAAGTGATAAATATTGTTTAGAGCTACGAAGGAACAGGAAGTTGTGGTGGGCCATGATCAGCCACGTCCTGAAGAGTCACGGCATATAGTAAAATCGAGGGACCTATCTAATGAGTTTGTGTAAATACACAGCAGAATGTGTACAAGTAGGAATAGTGAAGTGATAAATATTGTTTAGAACTACGAAGGAACAGGAAGTTGTGGTGAGCCATGATCAGCCACGTCATAAAGTGACACGGCATATAGTAAACATCGAGCAACCTATCTAATGAGTTTGTGTAAATACACAGCAGAATGTGTACAAGGAGGAATAGTGAAGTGATAAATATTGTTTAGAGCTACGAAGGAACAGGAAGTTGTGGTGAGCCATGATCAGCCACATCCTAAAGTGACACGGCATATAGTAAACATCAAGCAAGCTATCTAATGAGTTTGTGCAAATACACAGCACAACGTGAACAAGTAGGAATACTGAAGTGATAAATAGTGATAACAGGTACGAAGGAATAGGAAGTTGTGGTAAGCTATGATCAGGCACGTCCTGAAGTGACACGGCATATAGTAAACATCGAGCAACCTATCTAATGAGCTTGTGTAAATACACAGCAGAACGTGAACAAGTAGGGATGGTGAAATGACAAATAATGTTTAAACCTGCGAAGAAACAGGAACTTGTGGTGAGCCATGATCAGCCACGTTCTGAAGTGAAATGGCATATAGTAAAAAAATCGAGCAACCTACGTAACATGCATGTGTAAATACACAGCAGAACCTGAAGAAGTAGGAATAGTGAAGTGATAGTGTTTAGAGGTACGAAAGAACAGGAAGTTGTAGTGAGCCATGATCAGCCACGTCCTAAAGTTACACGGCATATAGTAAACATCGAGCAACCTACGTAACATGCATGTGTAAATAGAAAGCAGAACGTGAACAAGAAGGGATGGTGAAGTGACAAATATTGGTTAGAGCTACGAAGGAACAGGAAGTTGTGGTGAGCCATGATCTGCCACGTCCTAAAGTGACACGGCATATAGTAAACATCGAGGAACCTATCTAATGAGTTTGTGTAAATACACAGCAGAATGTGTACAAGTAGGTATAGTGAACTGATAAATATTGTTTAGAGGTACGAAGGAACAGGAAGTTGTGGTGATCCATGATCTGCCACGTCCTAAAGTGACACGGCATATAGTAAACATCGAGGAACCTATCTAATGAGTTTGTGTAAATACACAGCAGAATGTGTACAAGTAGGAATAGTGAAGTGATAAATATTGTTTAGAGCTACGAAGGAACAGGAAGTTGTGGTCATCCATGATCTGCCACGTCCTAAAGTGACACGGCATATAGTAAACATCGAGGAACCTATCTAATGAGTTTGTGTAAATACACAGCAGAATGTGTACAAGTAGGAATAGTGAAGTGATAAATATTGTTTAGAGCTACGAAGGAACAGGAAGTTGTGGTGATCCATGATCTGCCACGTCCTAAAGTGACACGGCATATAGTAAACATCGAGGAACCTATCTAATGAGTTTGTGTAAATACACAGCAGAATGTGTACAAGTAGGAATAGTGAAGTGATAAATATTGTTTAGAGCTACGAAGGAACAGGAAGTTGTGGTGATCCATGATCTGCCACGTCCTAAAGTGACACGGCATATAGTAAACATCGAGGAACCTATCTAATGAGTTTGTGTAAATACACAGCAGAATGTGTACAAGTAGGAATAGTGAAGTGATAAATATTGTTTAGAGCTACGAAGGAACAGGAAGTTGTGGTGATCCATGATCTGCCACGTCCTAAAGTGACACGGCATATAGTAAACATCGAGGAACCTATCTAATGAGTTTGTGTAAATACACAGCAGAATGTGTACAAGTAGGAATAGTGAAGTGATAAATATTGTTTAGAGCTACGAAGGAACAGCAAGTTGTGGTGATCCATGATCTGCCACGTCCTAAAGTGACACGGCATATAGTAAACATCGAGGAACCTATCTAATGAGTTTGTGTAAATACACAGCAGAATGTGTACAAGTAGGAATAGTGAAGTGATAAATATTGTTTAGAGCTACGAAGGAAGAGGAAGTTGTGGTGAGCCATGATCAGCCACGTCATGAAGAGTCACGGCATATAGTAAACATCGAGGTACCTATCTAATGAGTTTGTGTAAATACACAGCAGAATGTGTACAAGTAAGAATAGTGAAGTGATAAATATTGTTTAGAGCTACGTAGGAACAGGAAGTTGTGGTGAGCCATGATCAGCCACGTCCTAAAGTTACACGGCATATAGTAAACATCGAGCAAGCTATCTAATGAGTTTGTGTAAATACACAGCAGAATGTGTACAAGTAGGAATAGTGAAGTGATAAATATTGTTTAGAGCTACGAAGGAACAGGAAGTGGTGGTGAGCCATGATCAGCCACGTCCTAAAGTTACACGGCATATAGTAAACATTAAGCAACCTATCTAATGAGTTTGTGTAAATACACAGGAGAATGTGTACAAGTAGGAATAGTGAAGTGATAAATATTGTTTAGAGCTACGAAGGAACAGGAAGTTGTGGTGAGCCATGATCAGCCACGTCATGAAGAGTCACGGCATATAGTAAACATCGAGGTACCTATCTAATGAGTTTGTGTAAATACACAGCAGAATGTGTACAAGTAAGAATAGTGAAGTGATAAATATTGTTTAGAGCTACGTAGGAACAGGAAGTTGTGGTGAGCCATGATCAGCCACGTCCTAAAGTTACACGGCATATAGTAAACATCGAGCAAGCTATCTAATGAGTTTGTGTAAATACACAGCAGAATGTGTACAAGTAGGAATAGTGAAGTGATAAATATTGTTTAGAGCTACGAAGGAACAGGAAGTTGTGGTGAGCCATGATCAGCCACGTCCTAAAGTTACACGGCATATAGTAAACATTAAGCAACCTATCTAATGAGTTTGTGTAAATACACAGGAGAATGTGTACAAGTAGGAATAGTGAAGTGATAAATATTGTTTAGAGCTACGAAGGAACAGGAAGTTGTGGTGGGCCATGATCAGCCACGTCCTGAAGAGTCACGGCATATAGTAAAATCGAGGGACCTATCTAATGAGTTTGTGTAAATACACAGCAGAATGTGTACAAGTAGGAATAGTGAAGTGATAAATATTGTTTAGAGCTACGAAGGAACAGGAAGTTGTAGTGAGCCATGATCAGCCACGTCATAAAGTGACACGGCATATAGTAAACATCGAGCAACCTATCTAATGAGTTTGTGTAAATACACAGCAGAATGTGTACAAGGAGGAATAGTGAAGTGATAAATATTGTTTAGAGCTACGAAGGAACAGGAAGTTGTGGTGAGCCATGATCAGCCACATCCTAAAGTGACACGGCATATAGTAAACATCAAGCAAGCTATCTAATGAGTTTGTGTAAATACACAGCAGAATGTGTACAAGGAAGAATAGTGAAGTGATAAATATTGTTTTGAGCTACGAAGGAACAGGAAGTTGTGGTGAGCCATGATCAGCCACGCCCTGAAGAGTCACGGCATATAGTAAACACCGAGCATCCTATCTAATGAGTTTGCGTAAATACACAGCAGAATGTGTACAAGTAGGAATAGTGAAGTGATAAATATTGTTTAGAGCTACGAAGGAACAGGAAGTTGTGGTGAGTCATGATCAGCCACGTCCTGAAGAGTCACGGCATATAGTAAACACCGAGCATCCTATCTAATGAGTTTGCGTAAATACACAGCAGAATGTGTACCAGTAGGAATTAAATATTGTTTAGAGCTTCGAAGGAACAGGAAGTTGTGGTGAGCCATGATCAGCCCCGTCCTAAAGTGACACGGCATATAGTAAACATCGAGCAAGCTATCTAATGAGTTTGTGTAAATACACAGGAGAATGTGTACAAGTAGGAATAGTGAAGTGATAAATATTGTTTAGAGCTACGAAGGAACTGGAAGTTGTGGTGAGCCATGATCAGCCACGTCCTGAAGAGTCACGGCATAGTGAAGTGATAAATATTGTTTAGGGCTACGAAGGAAAAGGAAGTTGTGGTGATCCACGATCTGCCACGTCCTACAGTTACACGGCATATAGTAAACATCGATGTACCTATCTAATGAGTTTGTGTAAATACACAGCAGAATGTGTACAAGTAGGAATAGTGAAGTGATAAATATTGTTTAGAGCTACGAAGGAACAGGAAGTTGTGGTGAGCCATGATCAGCCACGTCCTGAAGAGTCACGGCATATAGTAAACACCGAGCATCCTATCTAATGATTTTGTGTAAATACACAGCAGAATGTGTACAAGTAGGAACAGTGAACTGATAAATATTGTTTAGAGCTACGAAGGAACAGGAAGTTGTGGTGAGCCATGATCAGCCACGTCCTAAAGTGACACGGCATATAGTAAACATCGAGCAACCTATCTAATGAGTTTGTGTAAATACACAGCAGAATGTGTACAAGGAGGAATAGTGAAGTGATAAATATTGTTTAGAGCTACGAAGGAAAAGGAAGTTGTGGTGATCCACGATCTGCCACGTCCTAAAGTGACACGGCATATAGTAAACATCGAGGTACCTATCTAATGAGTTTGTGTAAATACACAGCAGAATGTGTACAAGTAGGAATAGTGAAGTGATAAATATTGTTTAGAGCTACGAAGGAACAGGAAGTTGTGGTGAGCCATGATCAGCCACGTCCTAAAGTTACACGGCATATAGTAAACATCGAGCAAGCTATCTAATGAGTTTGTGTAAATACACAGGAGAATGTGTACAAGTAGGAATAGTGAAGTGATAAATATTGTTTAGAGCTACGTAGGAACAGGAAGTTGTGGTGAGCCATGATCTGCCACGTCCTAAAGTTACACGGCATATAGTAAACATTAAGCAACCTATCTAATGAGTTTGTGTAAATACACAGGAGAATGTGTACAAGTAGGAATAGTGAAGTGATAAATATTGTTTAGAGCTACGAAGGAACAGGAAGTTGTGGTGAGCCATGATCAGCCACGTCCTGAAGAGTCACGGCATATAGTAAAATCGAGGGACCTATCTAATGAGTTTGTGTAAATACACAGCAGAATGTGTACAAGTAGGAATAGTGAAGTGATAAATATTGTTTAGAGCTACGAAGGAACAGGAAGTTGTGGTGAGCCATGATCAGCCACGTCCTGAAGTGTCACGGCATGTAGTAAACACCGAGCAACCTATCTAATGAGTTTGTGTAAATACACAGCAGAATGTGTACAAGTAGGAATAGTGAAGTGATAAATATTGTTTAGAGCTACGAAGGAACAGGAAGTTGTGATGAGCCATGATCAGCCACGTCCTGAAGAGTCACGGCATATAGTAAACACCGAGCATCCTATCTAATGAGTTTGCGTAAATACACAGCAGAATGTGTACAAGTAGGAATAGTGAAGTGATAAATATTGTTTAGAGCTACGAAGGAACAGGAAGTTGTGGTGAGCCATGATCAGCCACGTCCTAAAGTGACACGGCATATAGTAAACATCGAGCAACCTATCTAATGAGTTTGTGTAAATACACAGCAGAACGTGTACAAGGAAGAATAGTGAAGTGATAAATATTGTTTAGAGCTACGAAGGAACAGGAAGTTGTGGTGAGCCATGATCAGCCACGTCCTGAAGAGTCACGGCATATAGTAAACACCGAGCATCCTATCTAATGAGTTTGCGTAAATACACAGCAGAATGTGTAGAAGTAGGAATAGTGAAGTGATAAATATTGTTTAGAGCTACGAAGGAACAGGAAGTTGTGGTGAGCCATGATCAGCCACGTCCTAAAGTGACACGGCATATAGTAAACATCGAGCAACCTATCTAATGAGTTTGTGTAAATACACAGCAGAACGTGTACAAGGAAGAATAGTGAAGTGATAAATATTGTTTAGAGCTACGAAGGAACAGGAAGTTGTGGTGAGCCATGATCAGCCACGTCCTGAAGAGTCACGGCATATAGTAAACACCGAGCATCCTATCTAATGAGTTTGCGTAAATACACAGCAGAATGTGTACAAGTAGGAATAGTGAAGTGATAAATATTGTTTAGAGCTACGAAGGAACAGGAAGTTGTGGTGAGCCATGATCAGCCACGTCCTAAAGTGACACGGCATATAGTAAACATCGAGCAACCTATCTAATGAGTTTGTGTAAATACACAGCAGAACGTGTACAAGGAAGAATAATGAAGTGATAAATATTGTTTAGAGCTACGAAGGAACAGGAAGTTGTGGTGAGCCATGATCAGCCACGTCCTGAAAAGTCACGACATATAGTAAACACCGAGCATCCTATCTAATGAGTTTGCGTAAATACACAGCAGAATGTGTACAAGTAGGAATAGTGAAGTGATAAATATTGTTTAGAGCTACGAAGGAACAGGAAGTTGTGGTGAGTCATGATCAGCCACGTCCTAAAGTGACACGGCACATAGTAAACATCGAGCAACCTATCTAATGAGTTTGTGTAAATACACAGCAGAACGTGTACAAGGAGGAATAGTGAAGTGATAAATATTGTTTAGAGCTACGAAGGAACAGGAAGTTGTGGTGAGCCATGATCAGCCACGTCCTGAAGTGACACGCATATAGTAAACATCGAGCAACCTATCTAATGAGTTTGTGTAAATACACAGCAGAATGTGTACAAGTAGGTATAGTGAAGTGATAAATATTGTTTAGAGCTACGAAGGAACAGGAAGTTGTGGTGAGCCATGATCAGCCACGTCCTGAAGAGTCACGGCATATAGTAAACATCGAGCAACCTATCTAATGAGTTTGTGCAAATACACAGCAGAATGTGTACAAGTAGGAATAGTGAAGTGATAAATATTGTTTAGAGCTACGAAGGAACAGGAAGTTGTGGTGAGCCATGATCAGCCACGTCCTGAAGTGACACGGCACATCGAAAAGTTTCCGTCAAACATAAGGCACAGTGACGGTGCACCCGGTGAGGATCGTATATTACTAGCGAATTAGAACGCATGTCTAGCTCATTAACAATTGCTCCATGGTAGGTAGGCGCCTAGATGTTTTCTGCCGTTTTGTTTCTAGTTCAACAAAGTTGTTGAATGAAGTCTTTTGAGAGAGTGATTATGCGAGTAGCGTTACATACGAAGTGGTTGACTATAAGATAGGCGCCTAGATAGTAACTGCTGATATCACGCGAGATCGTTGCACGATATTGGTGAAATGACCTGTCTCTGCAGGCGTCAAAGCAAATCCTAAGGTCGGAGAATTAAGATAACAAAAAACCTAACGGTATTTATCTCGAGAAATTAAAAATGGAATATGAAAATGAGGCAAATGTGTGTTGTTATTATCGAAAAATTGATAGAAACTCTACAATATACACCTTCTGTTATAGTTTAATTCTGTTATCATAAGAATAATAATCCTCATTAAACCATATAATGATTATGAATGTGTATTTATTTATATTTGTCCTGCTCCATCTGTAGTGGGAAGGGAGGTAAACCAACTTAAGTTAGTAAATTCATGAGTGATTACTTCTCTTAGTCGTTTTAATAATCTATACAAATAAACTATTTATTCACATTTAGACAAAATTATATTCCCGAGCAAAAAGAAACGTTTAATTAATCAATTCCTTTGCTCCCATGTTTCTTAGTTTGCAGTCTTACTTGTTCAAGCCTTTCATGTGAGGCACTCAGATACCTCTATCTATTAAGTGAACGTCTTGCTTTAACTTGGTCTTGAAATAGGCTTTTTCGTCGCCGTCTTTGTCGTTCTGCTGCGAATATTTTTCTTCCGAGCGATATTTTCATTTCACTGTTATATTAAACACAAGAAATTTTTACCGTTGAAAGGATATTGAACAAAAAGCTATTTATATAATCCCAGGGGTAATCAATGAATCATTGATAGATTTGAAAGTCTAAAAAATATAATTGGCCTTGATTTTAGTTGTGAATTCTTTATCTCCACTTTATTGAATCTCAAGACATTATTTCAAAACTTTTCTTGCATTGCATCTCACTATTAAAACTTTCTAACAAACGCCATCATTTTTGACGGCACGGGTACATTAGTTTTCTCGTGACGTTTTTTTCGTTAGTCGCCATCCAAAGTTAACGACTATGACATTCATTTTTTAAAAATCTTTTTAACGCTGACCCTTCAGAATGCAAGAAGACAGGGATCTACACTTCTTGTTCGATGTGCAGAATCCCTTCAGAACCTTGTCGATCATGGCTCTCCACAATTTCCTGTCCTTTGTAGTTCTTGATAAATTATCTCTTTTTTTTTTGTTATCTCTCCTAAACCTTGTTTTGCCATCCATTTACTCAAAGACCGCTAAATAGGTTATGCGTTATTTTCCTTTGTCCCTCTGACCTTCAGGATGTCTTCTCAGTATGACATTTTTTAAGCGCTCCCTCCTTATTATATGCCTGCCCTAGAAATTTCAACTGTCTCTTTCTGGTGTTAAGTATAAGGGTGCCTTTTTGTTTCCATTTTCTCTCTAGCGCTCGTCGTTGCTCATATGTTCGGTCTCAGCATCCTTCTGTGGAACCATATTTTTGTTGCTTCAAGTCTCTTCCTCATCTGCGAGGAGATTGTCCAGCATTCAGGGCAGTATAAGAGGAGTGACATTACGTAGCAGTTCAGTCCTCTTTGTTTCTAAAGAAAATATTCTGTTTCTTAATACTTTGCTTAGATTTTGGAAGGTTTCTTCCGCTATGTCAATGTACCTTTGGATTTCAGTGTCGTATTTTCCGTTCTGTGTTAAAACACTTCACAGAGACTAATTTTTAATCTGAGAATTGCCACGATAAATATAGTGGAGTGGTTTCCTATTGCCATCACCATGTTTTGTTTTAATACTAGAATTCACCAATTATAAGACCGGAGAGCCACTCAAGGTATGACTATGACTGTTAAAATAGTAATGTGTGTGAGATGAATGCAAAAGGATCTCGTAAGAAGTGAAAGTCATGAGGAAAAAAAGAAAAGATGACGGTTGACACGCGGCACGAAGAGGATAACATTGTACAGTTTGGGAAAGCATCTACATGTGAGTTTGTTCCATAAAGTAGTAGATCTAGGAAAAAAAAAACACCTGATTAGAATTTACTCCCTACAAGTGGAATACGGGAGAAATTTGGATAGTTTAATGGCGTGGACGTAGCTCTAAATTTCGGAGCAGGTGGAACTAAATACTGGAGATCATCTAAACATTTACCATGGAAAGAGCGATAGAGTAGTGATGGGCTTGCAATGTTGAGTCTGTGGGAAAGAAGCTGCAGACTGGAGAATAAGCCGTCCCTCACAGGACTGTTTAAATGTCCGAGCTATAAAAGTCTGAATTGGCGGAATTAAAGAATGAAGCTTATCTAAACATTTGCCATGGAAATAGCGATAGAGTAGTAAAGTATTTCCTTGATCGACTGCATGTTCTGACCATTTTTTCATCATCTTTATGAAATGTTTCTTTATAAGGGATCTAGAGAAGTCTTGAGACCCAATAGACATTGGAATTCTGAGCCTTTTCTTTCAATACTTTTATCGCAACTATTCTGATAAACTTTCTCTAAGAGACTCCAGAATACTTTTGTTTGTATACTTTTGTTGTTGGGTTATCATCTCTCAGTTGCGTCTCTGTCATCGGTAGAATGCGACTCAGTTTTATCTGTCCCCGGATAGAGAGGGACTTGCGGAAGCAAAATTGAGAGGTATATATATATATATATATATATATATATATATATATATATATATATATATATATATATATATATATATATATATATATATATATATGTCAGGGTTTCAATTCTCGGTACTGGATGAGCACTGCTGATGAGTCCCAAATATAGGTCCAGTGCTTTCTGACTCGTTGAATCACTTAAATATAATTATCAAATTCTCCTAATAATTTCAAATATATATATATATTGAATTCTAGTTTGTTATTATTTCTGGTGAGTAGTATGTCTAGAAAAGGTAGAGAATTATTCGATTCAAGTTCGTGGGTAAATTTTATAGTAGGTTCTACTCTATTCAATCTATCGGTGATTTTGTTTAGATCATGTTTCTGTGGGTAAATGAATAAAATGTCATCTATGTAACGGAAATAATGTGTATCATCAGGGATTATATATTTGAAAGGTCCAGACTCGAGAAATTCTAGAAATATGCATGCTAGGAACCCAGAGAGAGGACTACCCATTGGTAAGCCAAACTTTTGTTTATAGTAGATGTCGTTATTCTGGAAGTAACAGTGAGATGTGCATAGGATGCATAATTTGATGCATATTGAGATGGGGATAGGTAGCTTAAAGTCAGTTTTCTTAAGGTGGTTCTCTAGCCGTTTAATACATTTATCCACCGGTACATTGGTGAATAGAGATTTAACGTCTAAGCTGGCTAGGGATTTGTTTCCTATGTCGATATTGCTTAGCTTATTGAGAAGAGCGCCTGAATTCTTTATATGCGCGTGACTTATGGTGCCCAGAATTGGGGTGAGAAATTTTGTTAGAAACCTAGCGATGTTATGGGGGGCTGAGCCTATGCCCGAAATAATGGGCCTTAGAGGGATGTCAGGTTTATGGGTTTTGGGAAGCCCGTAGATTTTAGGGATGGTGGGGTGGTAATTGATAAGGGAAAGCCAAATCTTATCTTCATTATGAATCAGACTCTTATAGGACTTATTGAATTCTTTAAGATTTTTAGAAACTTGTAGAGTCACATCGTTTTACAATTGAATTGTCTACATCTAACCGTTAAGTCTATGCTAACAGAGTTTTCCTCAATTTCTTGTTCGTGAACGCTTATTTTTCCCCCCCTTTTAATTCAGGAAGTTTGGGCGGGAACATGAAAAAGCAGTGTTTTCTGTCCTACTTGAGTAAAGTTGAAAACATTTTTCGTTGGAAAATTAGAAATATCGAAAGATAGGTGCAGAAAGAACAAAAAAGCTAAAAACAAAGATTTGGGCACCTCGAGGCGGTGAAATGGTTCGTCAAGCTTGTCTTGCTAGAACTATTCCGACTGAGTAGTGAGTTCGATCCTCATTAGGTGCCCCATACTTTTGGCCTTGTGCCACATCTAAACTACGCTTGGAAAATCACGATAAAAACAGAGAAAGTGAGAGATAGATAGATAGAGAGAGAGAGAGAGAGATAGAGAGAGAGAGAGAGGGTGCAACAATATAGACTAGGGATGAATCACTTAAATATAATAATAATAATTTCAAATATATATATATACTAGAATACTTTAAAAAAAAAGTATATATATATATATATACATATATATATATATATATATATATATATATAGACTAGAATACTTTTAAAAAAGTAGAAAAAGGGAAAAAATGGAAAAAAAAATCTTTGGAAACACTCCCCACCACCACCACCCCAAAAAAAAACAACAAACAAACCCCAAAACAAAACCTGTATAAACTTTACAGAAGAAGAATTTGAATATTCGCACTATTACTATGACGTCACCTCCCACCACGTTTTATTTGGCGAAATGCCAGTTCTATGAACTTCAGGAATATAGGGGAGTAATTGAAGAGTATTGGACTTTATGAATTATTTTGTGCCCAATGCGGTCTGACAGCAGAGGTCGAGTCCTATTGTTAACCGGACTGTCTGCGTAGACGCGAGTTGTTTGTCGGTGACCCATAGTGAACTTGATTCGTGGATCAAATAACCGAGTTCTTTGTTATTTGGTGCGACAAGATAACAAATTCGCGACAACCAATCAATCAAGATTCCTTTAAATACCATGTCTCTTCATCACGGCTCTACAGAGAGTGATAGAATGGTCAGAAGGTTCGCTTTCTGACCACAAGACACAGGTTCGGATCTCACCATGGGTGATTTATTCGCTGAGATAACTTCTTGATGTTAACCGGTGAAAGGGGAGGGTGATCCAAATTCACGGCACCTTTAGAAAGTGCCTGAAAACCATACCACTAGTTAACTCACCCAAATTCTTTGAGTGGAACCGTTCGGGAGCATGAAGTCACAAGTCATCGTGACCGAGGGTTTGGCGTACTGAACTTGTTCAAGAAATTGCTCACGCCGTGTTATGCGCTCTCTCCAATAAACTGTAACTAAGGTCTGTTCAGTGTGGTTGCAGTATAAACCAGAGATGGATTTTGTGGGTTGAGCAGGCGTCTGTAATGGGGATTTGCTAACCACCCCCGCTATTTAATCCATAGCGGGCGGGAGAAAAATGGGTTCGTACTATTCCAAGGGAATTTGGACAATAGTAAACGGAACAGACTAAGCCGGAACTTGAATTCTGCACACCGATAAAATGTCCGCGCCAATAACCGTTATAGTGTGGACTTAACACAGTCAACACTTTATGGTGACTGGCATTTTCACAACTCAAATTGCGGGATAAAGCCATGCGTCCTCGACCAATGCAATTCCAACTTCCTCAAGTCTCGGATTAACATAATCCCTATGATATATTCTCATAAATTGCACTTCTTGCCTCCTTTTCCTTTTATGCTTATACAAAAAACTAATTCAGTAACTCTCTATCATGAGTGAATATTAACCTCTTCAAGTCTAGGATTTAACCGTATCTTTCTTACATGTCCCCATAAAATGTACGTCTTACCCCCCCCCTCCACTTCCTTCCATAAAACAACCTCATTCAGAAAACATATATCTTGAGTGGCTTTTAACCTTTTTAAAGTCTAGGATTTAACCGTATCTTTCTTACATATCCTCATAAAATGGCGTCTTACCTCCACCTCTTACGTCCATAAAACAACCTCATTAAGTAAAGATCTGCCTTGAGTGGATCTTAACCCTATCAAATCTAGGTTTAACCGTTATATTTGCCACATAATACTGATAAACTGCACGTCTTACCCCTTCCTCTTACGTCCATAAAACAACCTCATTCAGGAACTCTCTACCTTGAGTGACTCTTAATCTCTTCAAGTCTAGGGTTTAACCGTTATCTTTCTTACATATCCTCATAAAATGCCCATCTTACCTCGTACTCCTCTTACGTCTATAAAACAACCTTATTCAGTAACATCTACCTTGAGTGGCTCTTAACCTCTCCAGGACTAGGGTTTAACAGTTATTTTTCTTACATATACTTATAAAATTTACGACTTACCTCCTCCTCTTACGTCCATAAAACAACCTGATTCGTTACATCTCTACCTTGAGGGACACTTAACCGCATCAAGTCTAGCGTTGAGCCGTTATCTATCTTACAGATCCCCATAGACTGCACGTCTTACCTCTTCTCCTTACGTCCATAAACAACCTCATTCAGTAACCCTTCTACCTTGAGTGGCTCTTAACCTCTTCAAGTCTAATGTTGAGTGTTATCTTTCTTACGTATCCTCGTAAACTACAGGTCTTACTTCGTCCTCTTACGGCCATAATACAACCTTATTCAGTAAACATCTGCCTTGAGTGGCTCTTAACCTTTTCAAGTCTAGGGCTAACAGTTATCTTTTTTACATAGCCTCATAAAATGTATGTCTTGCCGCCTATTATGTGCATAAAACAACCTCATTCGGTAACACTCTACCTTGAGAGGCTCTTAAGCTTTTCAAGTCTAAGGTTAGCCGTTATCTTTCTTACATATCCTGATAAACTGCACGGCTTACCATCTCCTTTTACGTCCAAAAACAATCTGATTTAGTAACCCTTCTACCATGAGTGGCTCTTAACTCTTCAAGTCTAAAGTTAACCGTTATCGTTCTTACATATCCTCGTAAACTGCACGTCTTAGTTCCTCCTCTAACGTCCATAAACCAAACCCATTCAGTAAACCTCTACTTTGAGTTGGTTTTAACCTCTTCAAGTCTAGGGTTAACTTTCTTATATATCCCTATAAACTGCACTTTTTACATACTCCTCTTTCGCCCATAAAACAACTTAATTCAGTAATACTCTACCTTGAGAGGCTCTTAACCGCTTCAAGTCTAGCATTTAACCCTTATCTTTCTCACATATCCTCATAAACTGCACGTCTTACCTCCTCCTCTTACGTCCATAAAATAACCTCATTCAGTAACCCTCTACATTGGGTGGCTCATAACCTCTTTGAGTCTAGGGTTAACCGTTATCATTCCTACGTATGCACACGAACTAAACTTCTTACTTCCTCTTCATTTGACGCTGATCCAACAACTTCATTGAGTTCCCCTCTACCTCGAGTCTTGTACTGGGTGAGGAATTAGTATAAAAATTGAAGGGAAAATGCCTATGACGACAGGCGAAAAGTTCGACACACCGAATACGGACGACAAACAAAAACAAAGCAAGAAGAAGAGTGAAAGACAGAATAAAGAGAAGTTGAATTTTAAAAAGAGACGAGGAAAAAGAACTCACGAATGAAAGTAAAAAGAGAAGGAAAGATGGACAAAAATTAAAAAAGAAGAGGAAGAAAGAGAAAAAAATAATTTAAATTAACCGAATATTCGTTTTCACGCCATGACTTTCCTTTTTTTTCACTTACGAGTATCCATCTTGCAGTTTTAAAAATTTATCATTCGTTCATGCATTCGTTGTTGCTGCCAAATATGGTCTGGTGCTCCCGCTACATGTCATGAGTTGCTTGACGAAATCCAAAGAAGGGTCTGTAATGTTTTCCGTCCTGACCTTGTACATCAACATCAGTCACTTTCCCACTGCTTTGATGCGGTTTCCCTCTGTCTTTTCTATAAATATTTTCATGGCAATTGTTCTAATGAGTTTTCCTTCTCGGTACTTCAACCACATGAATGTAAGCAAACAACTAGATTGGCTATTAGGTCTCATCATTTTATTGTAGAAAAAGCTAGATGTAACCATATGGCCTATTCTAATAGCTTTTTTTAAATCTCACACTTCTTACCTGTGCAGCTCCCTTTTGAATTTTTGCATCCCTGCTGCTTACAACCTTCAAAGTTCTAAATGCAACATCAATCGCCATTTTCTGTTTTCCTGAATACGGTTCTTTTATTGTCCTTTCTCCCGACTAAAGTTTTCTCAGTCTCTTCCACTGCAAGTAACCCCTTGTGGCTTAGTGGCACCATGCTTGATGTGAAATGATTAATATATATATATCTATCTATAAAAGGCAGGTTGTGTGTGTGTGTGTGTGTGTATGTGTGTGTGTGTGCGTGCGTGTGTGTGTGTGTGTGTAACGAATGCACGGCCGCAATTTTCGACGGATTTGCGCCAAAATTTACATGCACATGCTCCAAGTTAGCGGGAAGTTGCATTTCCCATCTCCCATCGATAGTGGAAATAATCGATTTTTTCATGCTTCTACGGCAGTTTTCATGTAGTTTTCGGCCATTTTCTACTGACCAGAGAGGGAGCCCATAGCTGGCTGCCACGAATAGGCAGGAAGATTCTATTGGCCAGCGTGAGAGCCAACAGCTGACTAACACGAATGTTAACTAACATGCAAAAAAAAAATCGATAGCTGCATTCGTCACAAGTGGGAAAATTTAAACCTGCATGGCACTTTACTCCAATTGGTTCATTCGCTTGCTTAAACTCAACGTTGATTCTGATTCCGCAGAACTGGGTTGGGTGTGAAAAAGTATTTGTTGTTAACATCTTTTTTTCATTCGGTTTTTACAGTTACGAGTCCTTTTTTAAAGCTGATCGTTTTGTGTTGATTTTGTTTAGTTCTTTTTTCGTAACAGATTTAATGTTTAGTATAGAGCTTAGAAAAAATTCGCTGTGTGAGATAGGCAAGAAATAAGGCAAATAGCAACATCAGCATGGCAAAGGGCAATCCTTTAAAGGCAAGGAAGGGCCAAAATATTTTAAGTCAAGTGATAGCGATTGCTGTATGAGTCGTACGATTTTTGAATCAAGCACGGGCAACGCCGGGCCATGCTGCTAGTATATATATAAACGGCTCAAACACTAATATTCCATGGTTATAATTGATTACATTGTAATCGTAATCACGATCCAATTCGTCAGACCTACAAATTCAAATGGAAACAGAAAACACAACTCCAGGCATAAAAATAAAATTTCAGTGAGAGTGTATGTGCGAACGTGAGAAACAAGGGTGGGAGGGAAATGTATGAAAGTTCTTCCCCACCCTCATCTTAAGGCCTTTCCTGTTCTTTTTTCTTTAGTTAGACCACTCTCTAGAGCTTCCATACATTTCCCCCTTGTTTCTCACTTCCACACATACACTCTCACTGAAATTTTGTTTTTATACCCGGAGTTTTCTGTTTCTTTTTGAATTTGTAGGTCTGACGAATTGGATTGTGATTACGATTCCACTGTAATGAATTATAACCATGGAATATTAGTGTTCGAGCCTTTTACATTATATTCTTGCTCTGTCCTGGACATTGAGTTCTACCTGGATTTTATCCTCTTGGAAATATATATATATATATATATATATATATATATATATATATATATATATATATATATATATATATTGACCACTAACATTATCTATCACACTGAGATCCGTAAGCGTATTGGGATGGCCAAGGACACATTCCAAAAGGTGGGGAACAGCAATGCGAGACAAGAGGATATCTTTGGTAACAAAGAAAAGTATACTGAACTGTTACGGGACATCTGTCCTTCTTTACGGCAGCGAATTTTGGACGATTTCCTCAAAGATGAAGAAGAGAATCGAGGCGACGGAGATGTGGTTCTACAGAAGGATGCTAAGGATATCATGGACCGAGCGTGTGAGCAATGATGAGGTCTTAGAGAGGTTGCAAACAAGGTGGAGGCTTATACTTAATATCAGGAAGAGGCAGCTGAAGTTCCTGGGGCACATAAGGAGGAAGGAGAAGAATCTGATACTCACGGGTCGAATAGAGGGAAAGAGAGACAAGGGAAAACAGAGCGTGACATGTCTGGCGGACTTAAGCAAGTGGATGACAGAACGTAGTCTGGGGGAGGAAGCAGAGGGAAAGAAATTATTGAGAGCTACAAAGAATAGAGGTGAGGCGGAGAGCCATGATTGTCTACGCCCTGAAAGGACATGGTACATAAAATGAAAGAAAAGATATATATATATATATATATATATATATATATATATATATATATATATATATATATATATATATAAGTCTGGAGCGTATAACTGCCGAAATGTTGTGAATATATATATATATATATAATCAAATCTCATGTGTCGGCGTCGGGCTCTCAGTTTCTACGAACTGATCTGCTTGACCCTCATACGTCGAATTCGACGGGAGAGTCGATGATATTTATTTTTTTTGGAAGCCACTAGCACGCTAGGGGTTACAGATAATTTGGAGCGAGAGCAAATAGGAGTGTTAGAGGAAGGATGTGGAGAAGAATAGAGGATAAATCAAGGCAACTGGTGATGTCGATTGACGTTACACTTGAATAGTTGGAGATTATAGTTCCATAGGCGTGAGGTGCGAGATATGAAGCTATTGGAGTAGAAGAGACGTCTACATTTAACAGTTTCAACAGTGAAAGGGTGGGAACAGGATGCCAGCCTCGTGGGATGCTTGAATTCATGGAGCCTGGGAACCAGCGATAGCAGCTCATCGGAGCAATTACCATGGAAGTATTTATAAAAGAGACAGAGAGAGGCGACGATGCGTCTGTGAGAGAGAGACTGCAGACGAGAAGCCAGATCAGGGCCAATTACATTGCATACCCGTCTCTGAATCTTATCAAGAACCTTGAGGCAAACAGAAGGGGCTCCGCACCATATATGGCAGCAATACTCCATGCAAGGGCGGATGGTTGATTTGTAAATTTGGAGGATCGATTCCGGGGAGAAAAATTTCCTGGCCCGGCAGAGTGAGCCAACTTTCTTTGCGGTGGATGAAGCAATCGACTCAATGTAATTGTTCCATCTCAGGTCAGTAGACAGCGTGAGACCGAGCAGCCGCAGAGAGGAGCTCTCGAGAATTTGAGCTTCAGACATTCTAATGGGATTCAGGGAAGGATCCCTGTGGTGATTAATGGAGAGCAGTTTTGTTTTGGAGGTGTTAAAGTTAACCAGCTAATTCCTGCCCCAGTTCACAACCGATTGAAGGTTTTTTTTTCGAGACGAACGGCCAGGTTAATTTTGTCAGCGGCACTAGATTTGTTTCTGAGGCAGGAGTAAATTGTGGTGTCATCCGCATAGATGCCGACTTGGGAATCAATGGCGTCAGGAAGATCATTTATGAATATAAGGAACAGGGTAGGGTCTAGGATGGAGCCTTGCGGAATACCTGCGTTCGTGGGATAGGAGCTGGAGGAGAATCCATTGAGAACGACCTTCAATTCACGGTTTGACAGGAATGATTGTATTAGGTCCAACAATCGGCCTGTAATACCATATCCCTGAAGCTTGCGATATATAATTAAAAGAAAACTGCTTGATATTGGTATTGATATTCCCCACAAGGAAGGATCAGTAATGTTTTCTGTCCTGACAATATCTTACCACCCTATACATATTTTCGTGGCACTTGTTCTAATGAGCTTTCCTCTTTTTGTTTAGTTTCTTGTATATAAATTGTATTCACTTGCAATATTTATATTATTCGGACTGTTATCTTCATCTTCATTGCCATATTCACAACGTTTCGGCCGTTATACACTCCGGCCTTCTTCAGATGATTGAAATTTCGAGCCGAACCCTTTATTTCGCACTTTTCGTCTGTGGAACTTTCTTCTGGATTCTTGCTTTCCTGTCAAATGAGATCTTCAAAAACTTAAATGCAACATCAATCTCCATCTTCTATCTTTCTGAATCTTGTTCTTTTATTGTCCTTTCTCAACACCAATAATTTCTCAATTTTCTTTCACTCCAAGTAATAATTCCACTTGCATCTTAGTCGCATTATCGCCTTGCTTTGGGTGAAATGAGTTTTTAGCGTTTTCAAAAGCAAAGTGAAAACAGTAGCAATCAAAATTTAATATTTATTCTGATCAAAATACATTCTTCTTTCTGTTATGTGCCGCGTCCCTTTAGTGCGTAGATGATCATGGACCTCCACATCTTCCTGTTCCTTGTAGCATCCATTTACTCATGCTCATAGTTTTCTCTAAAAAGCTAATCCAACAAGTCAGACGATTGCCTAATAATTTCTCTTCTTTTTCTTCTATGTGCCGTGTCCCTTCAGGACGTTAGCGATCATGGCTCTCCACAGTTCCCTGTCCTTTGTAGCTCTTAATAACTGTTGAAACTGAAAATACTGAGCAAGGTGCTGAAGTATTGAGGGAACTTGGTGACACATGATCTTGCCAGCAAGTTCTGATGTAAAAACATAACAAGTAACAAATAATAACAAATTCAATTTCAAAAGTTGTTTTTTATGTTTTATGAAGACAAAAAAGCGAAATGAATTATTCACAAATTTCAGAAAAAAATATAAAACGTAAAAATTGGCTCATTATTTTTTATCGGATTAAATGGCTTAATTTAATATAATTTTCTGTCATTTTTGTCAGTGCTAATGTTGAAAAATGTTGACTTTTAAATTGTTTGAAATTTCAAAAGTAAAAATCATTTTTATTGCCCTCCTTTAAAATTGATATGAATTTATAAGGATTATTAACGAGTTCTTTTGACTCTTTCTCATTCTTTTTTCTTTCTTACTTTTTTCTTTTTTATTACTTTTCTTTCAGATTCTCTAATTCTTTCTTTCTTTCATATTTGTCACTTTCTTTTGTATTCTCTGATTCTTAATTTAATTCTTTCTTTCATTCTTATTTCTTTCTTTATTTTCTATTCCTCATTCTTCTTTCATTTTTCTTTCTTTTATGCCTATTTCTTTCTTTCTTTCTTTCTTTATCTTTGTCTTTTTCTTTCTTTCTTTCTTTCTTTATCTTTGTCTGTCTTTTTTCTTTCTTTCTTTCTTTCTTTCTTATTGGTCGTCTTTCGTATTCTCTTTCTTATTAGTAACTTTTTCGTATTCTCTGATTCTTTATTTGATTCTTTCTATCTTTTATTCCTATTTCTTTCTTTCTTTTTTATTCCTCTTTCTTTTTTCATTCTTCTTTCTTTCTTTTATTCCTTATTCTTTCTTTCTTTTTTATTTTTATTTTTTCTTTCATTCTTCTTTTATTCCTCTTTATTTATTTCTTACTTTCTTATTAGTAACTTTTTCGTATTCTCTGATTCTTTCATTTTTTCTTTCTTTCTCTGTCTTTTTCTTTCTTCCTTTCTTTCTCTCTTTTTTCTTTCTTTCTCTGTCTTTTTCTTTCTTTCTTTTTTCTTTCTTTCTCTATCTTTGTTTTTTTCTTTCTTTCTTTCTTATTTGCTTCTCTTCTTTTCGTGACTTTGCATTAAAATATCATAAAATTACATTTTATAATGTAATTATAATTTCTGACCATTTTTATTTGCATTACAAAAAAAGAAAAGTCGTTTCCAATTTTTAAATAAGCGTTTCATTTTCGTTTCGAAAAGAATTTTTTAATAATTATAATAAGTATTCAAAGTACGTATTCATAGCAGGAAGTCCAAGTAAAAGAAGAAAAAAAATCTGAAAGAAAAAAAAAAACAAGTTTTCCGTATTCGTACTGGTTCAAAATTTGGCATGCCACATCACAAAACATACCTTATGACGTCATTGTATGTGGAAGCTGCTGACTGGACGAATGTAACCAGCCTCTCGTGATTATTTAACTGATTATTTTCGTGTTTTTTTTATCTTTATTTTCGTTTTTATTCTTTTTTTTAATCTTTTTTCCTCACATTCTTTGCAAAAATAGAAACGAAATGGAAGACTGGTTGAAGACAAAGGAATTATATTGTTTGGATTGCATTGATATTTTTAAATATATAATTAAAAAGAATAGATAAAACCATTGGCAAAACGATATCTACACTTTTATATCCCACAACAATTTTAGGAAAATCTATGACAAAGTGGGAAAAGATTTTTTTCGTGAGACGCGTTTCCTCCTTTTGAACTTCATCGGACTAAAGTGAGAAAATTTTTTTTAAATGTCAGCGTCCCCTCTCCTTCATGATCATATGTAGTCACATCAACGTAGACATCACTTCAGTCTGATGCAGTCCTAAAGGTCGAAACGCGTCACACAAAACTTTATTCTGCATTGTCATAGATTTTTATAAAAAAACATTATATGCTTAAAAAACATCAAAGACGTTTTAATAGTAATAGTCCTTATCTTGTTTGTTTCTTTTTTTTTACAGCGTCTTAACCGGCAAACATTCAGACAAACTTACCGTATTTTCCGGCTTACAAGACGCTGCGGCATGGAAGACGCACCCTGATATTGGAAAGAAATTTCTAAGAAAAAAAAGTAATTCTCATACAACACATTTAAATACTGGCGCCTCGTACTGTTTACATTAATAACTCATCCGATTTTGTTTGTATGGCAATGACATACTAGTCAAGAGCAGAAAGGCTCCCGCCGCTGCTAGTAAACAGAGTATGTTTAAGATTGTGGCTCCGCTCCAGGAAGGTTTATAGTCTTGGAAATACTTGTAACAGATAAGACTGAGTTTACATCATTTAAAAGGCTGAATTAGATAGATAGCTAACATTATAGTGTAATGACTGAACATACAAATCCACTTCCCTATCAGTCAAGCCAATTAGTTGACCGTCCAAGCTTACTTCAGCCTGGGCGTTGTCTTACAGTCGTCTTGAAAGACGTACACGTATTTTTCAGGGTAATTTTTATGAAAAAAAAGTGCGTCTTGTAAGCCGTAAAATACGGGAATCTTTTTTTTTTCAACGCTTCCCGAACTGCGCCACACTATCTAGTTAATGTGAATTGAATTTACAAACAGATAAAGTGTGATATGTTGTCATTTACTGAATCAGAAGTTTGTTTGTAAAAAAAAAAAGTCTGCACATGCGCACAAACAGAGAGAGAGAGAGAGAGAGAGAGAGAGAGAGAGAGAGAGAGCAAGTAAGAGGAAAAAAGAGAGCGGTAGGGATGCAGAATGAGATAAACAGATTTTTTTATTAACAAGTTCAACAATAAAGAAAATATTCGTTTTTGGTACGTAGATGTGGGTAGCGAACCACCCATAAAAATAATAAATGTCACTCAAGCTCATAAGTAAATTTCTGTATAAGATCGTCACCCACAAGAGTATACGAACAATTCTCCATTATTGGAAACATAACAGCTTAAACCCACTTGAACAATAACATTTTTTCCATAATTCTACAAAAGCACTTTGTAAAAAAAAAAAAGGATCTTTTAATAGGACGGTTCACCTTCACAATAGTCAAGTGATGTGAATGAGCTTTGGGAATAGAAAATTACGAACTTGATGCTTTGGAAGGAAGGTGCCATTGATGTGGACGGCAAGGGGCCCTGATATCAAACCTGTTGTTGCTTTAATTGGGCTCATATTAAGAATACTGTTTACAATAGAAAACCAGAAATTCTTTAGGATTCAAAGAATTTCGTTGTAGATGAGGCAAGTTCGAGAATATGTGGAATGCGAAAATATGCTATTCGAAGTTTTCATGAAAGATTACAAGTTTCCATCGACAATGGTGGCTTATTTGTGGATAAATATTAATTTTACTTATTCTTTGATTTGTTAATTAGAAATTGTCCTTTACATCTCATTTGCCCTTAATCTATTGTGGGTTGCAAACGGGGTAATTACATTTACTCTCTCTCACTCTCTCTTCTCTCTCTCTCAGTTTCTCATATATATAAATATATATATAGGTATGAGTGTGTGTGATTTAAATTTTGAAGGCAATCCGACCGTATGGTAAATATATGACAATTTAAAAAGAACTTTTACATAATAATTCCTTACAAATTGTCAACTATTCACATATATATATATATCAACTATGAACATGGCCATAATGTGCTGACCGTGTTCGGAAAATAAAACATTCCTGTAACTAAGGATTGAACAATCCATATATTCAGTTAAAAGTAAAATAAAATTCATCCTTGATAGTGGCTAAAAGTACAGCCGAAAGCGCTTGGATATATAAAACATTTGGAGAATTTTTATATAATTTATATCTTGAAAAGAAAAAAAAATTATAACAACACATGAAAAATTATATAAAAACTTAACCACAGCAACTTGTCAGTCGTTTTTAACAAAACTTGCATAAAAGAGAGATTGCTGCCTAAATACACAATGATATATATATATATATATATATATATATATATATATATATATATATATATATATATATATATATGACAGACAAGGAAGATTTAATTAATTTTTTATTTAGTTTTTCCAGCGTTTTTCCGTTTGGTGGGAGTAAGGGAGCACAAACATTTTCCATAATCACCATTGTCCCAAGCGCTTTCAGACACTTCTTTAGCCATTTTCAAGGTGTGTGGGGATGTTTTAGGTGCTGTTGGCTTCTCTTCATGTTTTTGATGTTTAAGATGTATTATATTTTTGTGTTGTTTATTCTGAGCCTTCGCATGCTGGAATTCGAGTGAGAGTCTCTTTCAAAAAAAAAAAAAAAAATTATCAATCCATTCCCACTGTTAAATAAGGTGTGGTTGATAATGGGAGAGAGATGTTTAATATACGCTCCTAATCATTTTCCCTTTATATATATATATATATATATATATATATATATATATATATATATATATATATATATATATATATATGTATATATATATATATATGTATATATATATATATATATATATATTCAATGTGTGTATGGTCAAGTGGTTAGAATGGTGGCATTCAGAGCATGAAGACGATGACTGAATTTCACCATGCGTTATTTGCCAGGGAGATGAATACTGGATGTTATCAAATTTTGGGGGCGATCCCAGTGTCCAGCACCACTGGAAAGAACCTGGAAACAATACCTTTGGTCTGCCAGAAAACTTCACCACACCTCATATATATATATATATATATATATATATATATAGGTAGAGATAGATAGATAGATAGATAGATAGATAGATAGATAGAGATAGAGATAGATAGATAGATATAAATATAGATAGATAGATATAGATATATATAGCTAGATAGAGATAGAGATAGATAGATAGATAGAGATAGATCGATATAGATAGATAGATAGATAGAGATAGATAGATAGATAGATAGATATAGATATAGATAGATAAAGATAGATAGATACATAGATAGATAAAGATAGATAGATAGATATATAGATAGATAGATGTGTGTGTGTGTGTGTTTGTGTGTTTGTGTGTGTGGTAAATTCACAATTGAGAATCAACCGAACATAAAGAAATCAAAGTTATTCAACAGGGAAACAAATCAGTAGATTAAAACATGTCCAATGCCCGGATCAGGTGATTCTTATTTATGTTAGCCCCCAGCGTCCACGATGGCGGCATTGTGGAGTCGCTAGTTGTTCTCCGGTCCTGTCCAACCCCAGACGTAGCAACGTAAGGGAATAAAACCGAAAGAGTTAGGAAGGAGGGACTTCATCGTGAAAATTCGGGGTCTGCCGCTCATGGGTTACGCCAGAGTCAGTGTCCTCGTTGGTTGATGTACGGCCACCTCCCCGATCCAAGGCTTGGATCTTTGTGGTACCATTGACCTTGAGAACATGACATGGCCATCGTTTCTCACAAGCCCTGGACTATCATTAATGGCGTGTACTTAGTGGACATCACCGTGGGTACCTTTGTTCTCTCCATGCAGATTTCCCAGCCGTTTCCCTTGGAAGCTGGCAGAGCCCGAGTTGCTGGGGGTGGTGGTTGACAGCTTGTATTACGAATATAGTTTATCTTTTCTGCGTCTGTTCAGAAGTTACCATGTTAATGCACCCGATACGTCTGAAACGCAAACGAGAATTACCGCGCAATATTATATTATATCGTCTCGAATACGTGACAGATCCAATACCTACACGCATAAGAAAATGAGTGGCATCTAAAAACGCCGTTAATATTTATTCTGTATCTTTTATTTATAATTCTTTGTTCATATCAAGTTATTAAAATATTTGTTCAGCTTTTCTGTGTCGTATTGAATGTAAATCCTCATCTCATTTTCAGAATGGCTCGAAAACTTGTTTTTCGTAGTTTTATCAAATGGCGATAACATTGTTTACTGTATATTTTCTCAACAGATGGCATTACATTGACGGCCCTTAAACATGAAATTGAAAGTGCATGTGCAGCAGTTACACTGGACATCTTTGACAAACGTTGCACAAGCAGTAGTTCGCCGTACTAATAAATGTCCGGAAACTAAAGGCCACCATTTTGAGCATCTCTTGTTATTGTAGAGTCCAAAGTTAAGTTGTATTAATCTCATGATGTTTGAATAAATTTAGTATTACAATATCTATACAAGTTTTTCCTTTCCTGAAGTGTGTATACAATTTTTGGGTGGACTATATATATATATATATATATATATATATATATATATGTGTGTGTGTGTGTGTGTGTGTGTGTGTGTGTGTGTGTGTGTATGCGAAGATGAGCTTAGTTTTGTCATAAAGGCCCAGGTATGGAATACCCAATGAGGATGGCTACATTCCATACCTAAAACTCTACATATGACAAAACTTAGTCTGACACAAGGCCAAAAGTGACGATCGCCTACGATCGAACTCACTTTTATTGGCTTGAAACAGTCTCTTACAAACTGTTGTAAGTGCGTGAGTCATATTTATTAAAGCTAACTTCGTCTAACACAAATCATCAATGATAATCTTTCCTTTCAATATCGATTGGGCTCAAGCCTACCCGAGGCCTCAACTGGAACTTATACAGGGTGTCCATAAAGTTCGTGTGCACTTTAAAAAATTTATAACTTTATTTGTATTTACGATAGAAATAATTTGTTAAAAGGATTAGAAAGAAGTAAATCTATATTTTTTAAGGTTTTATTGAAATTTTATTTAGGTTTCCACATGTCCTACATCATTAGCAATGCAAAGGGTAATACGATTTTGCAGTTCACGGAAAACATTTGACAACTGATTTACAGTAATGCCTGAAATCACATTAGTTATTTTAGCTATACTTAAAACTAGGTACATTAAAATTTATAACATTTTTTACAGATTATTTCTATCGCAAATACAAATAAAGTTATAAATTTTTTAAAGTGCACCCGAACTTTATGGACACCCTATATATATATATATATATATGCGAAATGAAAAAATGACTTTTCTTAAAAAAAGTGCTACAAAATAAAATTGTCCGTGTTTTCAACTTTACTCCTAGAGGCTGTCGTCCAACATATCACACCATTTGAGAAGCAGGCCGACTCCGTGAGCAAATTAAAAACAATCCGAGCTGGATCCGGACCCGCAATCCTGAAATTTTGGATTTCCAAAA
>OZ038502.1:82285808-82350808 GCA_964036315.1 Acanthosepion esculentum
CTTATTTTGATCATAATCCTTTCATAATCACGAATATTTTTCTGTACATTATATATATATATATATATATATATATATACTTCCAGATGCATATGTTGTCAACTGGAAATCTGTAGAAGGAACTGTCTTATTTGCTACCTTTGTCCCATAATATTTGTTACATTTTTTGTATATAATATGTATGCAAATGTAACAATTATTATGGGACAGTGATAGCGTTATTTTACTACTTCTGTCCCATAATAGTTGTTACATTTCATGTATAAATATCTATGTAAAAGGAACAATTATTATGGGACAGAAGTAGCATTTTACTGTGTCCCATAATAGTTATTGCATTTAGTATATGTAATATGTATGCAAATGTAGCAATTATTATGGGACAGAGGTAGCTTTATTACACTACTTCTGTCCCAAATGATTGGTTCGTTTTTTACGGCTTATCAACCGTTTGCAGGTTATTTAAAATCAGAAAATATTTTCAGATTGTATTATATTTTAGGGGGCGGGGAGATAATAATGATTTACTTTACTAATTAACCCATAGCTGGAGAGGAGAAACGGTGAATTCGTACCTTTCCTCAGGGTATTTGCGCGTAAGTGATTATAACGAACCCAGCGGGAATTTGAACTCGGCTCTCCGATTAACAATTCCTAGCCATTATCCACCACCCGCATATCCAAACTCACAGCACCTGGTATTCCCAAGCGGTCATCTAGATACTGACCAGGAACGACGTTGTTTAACTTCGGTGATCGTACATGAAACGGTGTTTCAACAAGACATAAACGTATGCCGGTCCCAAAAGAGCTGTTACATTCAGTGTATGTAACGTATATTTGAATGCAACAATTATTATGGGACAGAGGTGGCATTTATTTTAATACTTTTGTCCCCATAGTGTTGTTACATTCAGTGCATGTAACATGCATGTTAATGTAACAATTATGAAACAGGGGTGGCGTTTATTTTACTACTTTTGCCCTAGAAGTATTGTTACATTCGGTGTACGTAACATGTATGCAAATGCAACAATTATTATGGGACAGGGGTGGCGTTTATTTTATTACTTTTTGTCTCAGAAGTGTTGTTACATTCGTGTACGTAACGTGCATGTTAATTTAACAATTATTATGGGACAGGGATGGTTTTTATTTTACGATATTTTATCCCAGATATGTTGTTACATTTGGTGTATGTAACGCGTATGCAAATGTAACAATTGTTATGGAACCTGGGTGGTGTTTATTTTACTGCTTTTGTCACAGAATTGTTCTTACATTCGGCGTATGTAACGTGTATGTAAATGTAACAATTATTATGGAACAGCGGTGGCTTTTATTTTACTACTTTTACACCAGAAGTGTTGTTACATTCGTGTACATAACGTTCATGTAAATGTAACAATTATTGTCGGACAGGGATGGCGTTTATTTTATTACTTTTTGTCTCAGAAGTGTTGTTACATTTGGTGTATGTAACGTGCATGTAAATGTAACAATTATGTGATAGGGTGGCGCTTATTTTACTACTTTCGTCCCAGAAGTGTTGTTACATTCGGCGTATGTAACGTATATGTAAATGTAACAATTGTTATGGAACTGGGTTGGCGCTTATTTTACTACTTTCGTCCCAGAAGTGTTGTTACATTCGGCGTATGTAACGTGTATGTAAATGTAACAATTGTTATGGAACTGGGTTGGCGCTTATTTTACTACTTTCCTCCCAGAAGTGTTGTTACATTCGGCTTATGTAACGTGTATGTAAATGTAACAATTGTTATGGAACTGGGTTGGCGCTTATTTTACTACTTTCATCTCAGAAGTGTTGTTACATTCGGCGTATGTAACGTGTATGTAAATGTAACAATTGTTATGGAACTGGGTTGGCGCTTATTTTACTACTTTCGTCCCAGAAGTGTTGTTACATTCGGCGTATGTAACGTGTATGTAAATGTAACAATTGTTATGGAACTGGGTTGGCGCTTATTTTACTACTTTCATCTCAGAAGTGTTGTTACATTCGGCGTATGTAACGTGTATGTAAATGTAACAATTGTTATGGAACTGGGTTGGCGCTTATTTTACTACTTTCGTCCCAGAAGTGTTGTTACATTCGGCGTATGTAACGTGTATGTAAATGTAACAATTGTTATGGAACTGGGTTGGCGCTTATTTTACTACTTTCATCTCAGAACTGTTGTTACATTCGGCTTATGTAACGTGTATGTAAATGTAACAATTGTTATGGAACTGGGTTGGCGCTTATTTTACTACTTTCGTCCCAGAAGTGTTGTTACATTCGGCGTATGTAACGTGTATGTAAATGTAACAATTGTTATGTAACTGGGTTGGCGCTTATTTTACTACTTTCATCTCAGAACTGTTGTTACATTCGGCTTATGTAACGTGTATGTAAATGTAACAATTGTTATGGAACTGGGTTGGCGCTTATTTTACTACTTTCGTCCCAGAAGTGTTGTTACATTCGGCGTATGTAACGTGTATGTAAATGTAACAATTGTTATGGAACTGGGTTGGCGCTTATTTTACTACTTTCATCTCAGAAGTGTTGTTACATTCGGCGTATGTAACGTGTATGTAAATGTAACAATTGTTATGGAACTGGGTTGGCGCTTATTTTACTACTTTCGTCCCAGAAGTGTTGTTACATTCGGCGTATGTAACGTGTATGTAAATGTAACAATTGTTATGGAACTGGGTTGGCGCTTATTTTACTACTTTCGTCCCAAAATTGTTGTTACATTTATTGTACGTAACGTGTATTCAAATGCAACAGCTATTATGGGACAGATTTAATTAGGACTTCACTCTGAAAATCTCATGAAAATAAAAAACACGACAAAAGTAAAGTGTAAATTTTTGAAATTGTTTGAATCCCTAAATGAAATATTTTTCATCATTAATATGAGAACGTTATTTTTCTCTTTCATCTTTATATACTGCTTACTGAAAAGTCCATAATTTTTCGCGTTGCGATAAAAAGCCCCGAAAAAGCTAGAGAGAAAAACCTATCCAAGGTTAGAGATGAGCGTTCTTATACTTGAGCAATCGGTTGAATGTTGTCTTTTTTCGGTGCTGTGTATCTTCCGTAACAGCCGAAGGGAATGCGTAGACTCTGGAATTCCATACGAAAGTTCTCGTTGCAAAATCCATACACCAAAGGGTTCATGCTACTGTTGAGTGCCCACGTGCCGTAAATGAGTTCTCGCACCGTGCGGGTGGCCATCGAGAATTTCACGTGGGTGAACTGCGCGAAAAGTACTGAAACCATGAGGGAGGGGACGAAACTAACTGCGAAGAGGAGGGATATGAGAACGACCGTCCGGTTCGTCCGGTGGAGGTTCTTCTTGTGCGGAGACTGATGGTCATCTCCCTCTTCCTGGTTGTCGTTGTGCCGATATCGAAGATCCGATTGTATAAAGTGCTTCTTGGCCGCCCTCCACACAAGACAGTACAAGACCAGCATAGTCCCGAGCACAGTGACCAAGACCACAAAGAGAGCCAGAAAATAACCCTGGGTTATTACTGAATTGAAGTCCATCACGCAGATATGACCCACCAAATCTCCACCGTCGGTGAGCGACAGATTTCGCCGGTCGTAGACCAAAGCCGCTGTGACGGCAAACGCTAACGACACGATCGTTATCACCAAGAAAAGGATTTTAGCGTGCATCAGAGTCATCTGTGATTGTGTTGGACGGCACACCTTTTTGTAACGGTCGACGGAGATAATTAGCAGGGTGAGGGCCGATGCTACACACGTAAAACAAATGATAGAGTTCTGAACTTTGCAAAGTAGACCCGATGGATACATGACGGGTAACCAGAGTTCTATCATTTTCAAAGGAAATGCAACCAGACAGCAGACGATATCAAACACGGCCAACAAAGTGATAAAATGTTGGAGATTCGTTTTCTTCAGACGAAAACCATAAACGTAAATTACACCTGCGTTACCCACGATGCCAAACGGCGTGAGAAGGGCGAGACACAAAAAAGTGGGAATTTTAGTGAGAGCCTCGTTGTAGTTATACGCGGCAAGTGTCGTTGAGTTGCCGTTGATCGTCTCCATCTTCTTTTGTTTTTAATTTATTTGTATCCGTTTTTTGTTTTAAATGCTTACAAAATCTCAGACAGATGTTTGTTTGGGACGGCAGAAAAGATTTGAAGCTATTAAGAGAAAGTAAAAGTTGACTTGTTTTATTTGCCTGTAAGAAAAAGAAAATTGATTGTTTATAAAAGAAATAAAATGGCGATAGGAACAAAGGAAAAAAATATGGGACAAATGATCGAACATTAATTTAAAAATAAAGAATGAAGAACATGGTAAATACAAAATGATGAAGAGAAAGTTAAAATTTCAACAGAGATGTTTCAAACTTTGTCGTTCACTAATTAAGACTTTTTGGTTTTCGAGGAATTTACATTTTCAATTTAATGATTAACCCCCCACCCGACATTAAGAAATAGTTTCAGTTTAAGATTTTTGTATTTTTAGAGCAATATTTATCGTAAAAAAAAAATACAGTTTTCAGCCATTTCTTCTGGTTTTCGAAGAATTTATATTTTCAATTTAATAATTAAAAACACTCCCCATTTAGAAGAGAATAAGAAGTTTTTTTTTTTAGAAAGAACCGGAAACCCAATCCTAAACAAGAAACAAGGGATAAAAGTCTACTCCTTTACAAAAAGCCGGGGAGGAGTGTGAACCGGACGTTAGCTGAACATATCTACTCTTATTGTGGAGAGAAAAAAATAAATAGTAAAAATTTCAGAGTTCAGACGGAGACGTTAGAAGTAGAATTTAGAAGGAACCAGAAATCCAGTCCTAAACAAGAAACAACGGTATGAATCTGTCCCCTCTCCCCAGCTATAGGTTAAATAGTAAGACTTTTATCTGGAAAATCATTGTTATTCACACTTCTACTCGTGTTCAAAAAGCCGGGGAGGAGTGTGAACCGGACAATAAGCGACCCTATGTATTACTATTATTAAAATAACAAGAGGAACATATAACAAAAAAGGTGTGACAAATAAATATGCATTACCGTAATGTGGTAATATCTAAATAAAAAACACAATTAAGAAAAAGAACAGATTAGCCAGTTTATACTTCCTCTTTCATCCGAGTTCAAACGAGGTCAAGAAATGTGCACAGTGACTAAAAAAACACCAAAGACCAGATGTTTTTAATAAATATATCACAATTCAAAGCTAAAAAATATTCCTTCTGATTACAGAGGGGTATCTGGCAGGACTTAACATAAATAGATTCCAAAACATTCAGATGAAGTTCCGACTGAGCCCTCCTCAGCGCTGAGAACATGTCTCGGATATAGGACCGGTAAATTGATAGTTGTGCTAACTATTCGAATTGCTCAAATTGCCCTTACAAACATTGGCTGGTCGGTGCTGATTAATCCTTGCTTTTAAATGTTGGCCCGCTCTGTCTACGTAGTCAGCGTCACATTGACATTTGATATGAAAAATGAACAAACTGATGGTGAGGTAGAACATCATTTCGGATCGATCTCAAAATTAGTCGGCCAGATGATATGTGGATTGGCAGACAGATAACAGTCGTTCACAGCTACAGAAATCTGTCGGGCAAGCCTTGTACTCACATCACCAATTAACGGTATACGCGAATAGGCGGGGTATTTCTCGGGGATAATATGCAATGATGCCGTGGGTTAAGTCTCATAGGAATACTAAAATGTGACTGTTACAAAGAAAAGGTAGCGGGGTCAGAAAGCAAAAACCGTAAAAATAAATTTTGATAGAGCTTAGCTTAGGAATTCCTAAGAGAAAACACCCAGATTCAATGGTCCAAAAGTTGATAATTGAACAAAAATATATAAAATATCTTGTATGATATATTGATTAGAATTGATAGTGAGAACTTTGAGAAAATAGATTTAAATTTGAGTTGTGTTGTATTGATAAAAAATTCTTGGCGGCTCGGATTGAGGAATCGGAGAGCCGAGTTCGAATTCCAGTCGAATCCATTACATTCACTTACGTGCTAATACCCTTGTGAAAGGTATGAATCCTTTTCTTCTCTCCCTCAGCTTTGGGTAAATAACAGGATAGACCGGGTTCCATAGCCTTGAATGGCAACTGGTCTACCGCAGAAAGAAATGGCAACCTACTACGGGAAAAATAATCTGCCTCGTCTGTCATGTATCGGAAGATACATAATCGCCTTAGCGTGTATCACGCATGGCTCATAACTGACTGAACGATCCAACTGTTTCCTCTTTAATCAGATATGTTAAAATGCAGTTAAAAGGATAAATACTCTATTGTAATGAAATGAAACTGAACTTTGTAAGGTTCAACTTAGGCCGAAATTTGTTTTTATTTAGAAAAATTAAACTGGCTGCTATTTTAGTTGGAGTAATGGTCACTTAAACTTGTCGCGACCGCCTTTGGCCGCTCCCTAAAACGGAAGATAACAGGGGACTTCGACCATGACCTTTTCGATCGTGTTCCCTACAAGCTGTGTAATTTAGTCTCATTTTGTTTTAGAATGGGGCTAATTACTTTTTAGCTCCGTTTGTGTTAGAAAACTAGTCGTAATACACCTCTTAAGCATTATTAGACCTTTGTTTTTTCTTAGCGAATCTTAACTCATTTTTAGAGAGATTTTTTAGCATTTTTCCGAGGCCGTGTCTGTTGTTGGTCTCCCTTAACATAACACAGCGACTTCTCGCCGAATTCGAGGTCGGAACGTAGGCTCCTGGCTTTTGTGGCCAGGGCGCCCACCCGGGCTGGGTATTAAGTTACGCTCCCATTTTTATTTTGTCTGCCAACTAGAGCAAGTTGGATCTGCCTTTCTTTCTTTCCTTTCTTCTGGCGCCTTTCACCTGCAGCGACTAACGATCACCTGCGACGACCAGCAGCGATTATCTGCAACGACCAGCCTTTCCCGTATTCCATCGGTTGTAATTACTATGGGAGGTTCCGACACCGACCAGCAATGCCTGCACTACAACGTCCAACTGTCGACACGACAGGAATGTCCGCAATCTCTTTCCAACCGTCGACACGTCCGCAACCTCTTTCCAACCGACCAGTCCAACCATCGACACGACCAGTCCGACCACCATTACTACGATTACCAGACCGATCCCCACCTCACGGATCTCATTTGTAAATAAACTTAGCATTAATCACACATGTCCTCGTTCTGTTGTCCATTTTGATTCACCTTGTCAGATTTCACGTTTTTAATTCGAAAAGCGTTAGCGGGCCCTTTGTGACCTCATCATCTTTACGATACGGAGTCGCTCAGGGCCGTGGTTTCATATCGCCCCCACTCCAGGGGGTCTGCCACAAACCTTCGGATATTAAAATCCGAATTGAACTATGAAATCCAGAGAACAAGTAGATGAAATAAGACGCGTGCACATGTTAAAGAAGGTTCCAATGAATTGGACAGATGAAAAATGAATCGAGATTTAGTAATTGAAACGAGTGGAACAGATTCTATTAGGTTGAGTCATAAGTAATTTCCGTTTTTGGGATACCAATTGTAATGACCAATGTATCAACCTAACTACTAATCATAGTCGCAAGTTAAAAATACATTTCGTGTACACTAACACACGACAACGTTCAACGCAGTGTTGCTTGACTGATTTGTTTTTTGACGGCTTATCGACATTTTGTGGATTATTTAAAACAGAATTTATATTTTGACCTGTAAGATTATTTTTTTATTTTTGCGAATAAATATTGCATTAACAGAATTTGTGAATAACAATGATTTTTCCAGATAAAATTCCTACTATTTAACCCATAGCTGGGGAGAGGGGACAGATTCATACCCTTCCCAAGGTTATTTTCACGTAAGTAAATGTAATGAACTGGAATTATAACTCGGCTCTCTGATATCTCCATTCTGAGCTGCTATCCACTATATCGTCCGTACATTCTTCATTCAACGCAAACCACAGTGAAATGACAAGAATAAACCTTCACAACCAACCCCAAAAGCTGAGCTCCATGGAAGATATGTAGGGCGGTGGCATCGTCGGGGTATTATTCATTTGGAGTACTTAAAACGCAGTGAAACATTAAATGCACATTTATGCGTCCAGCATCTGCAGCGTATTCATAAAGGTTTGCTCGTAAAGAGGCCTGCGTATGTCAGTAAGAAAAATTCTGTTCTCTCGTCGATGACAGTGTAAGTCCGTATACAGAAAGAACAACACGAGAAAAAAAAATGGAACTCGGTTGGTCTGTTCTATCCCACCCGCTATATTCACTTGGTCTTGTGCCAACCGATTATTACTCTTTTCGATCGCCGCAAAACGCTGCGATTGGGACAGCTTTCTGCAATGCAAACCAGATCCGAGAGATTATCGAACAACTTTCGCATCAAAACCTCCGAAATTTTACGAAAAAGCTATCTCCTTTTATCTCCTGATAAGTGGCAACAAGTCATTACAAATAATTCTTTCTTTTTATGTGCCGTGTCCCTTCAGGACGTAGGTGATCATTGCTCTCCACTTCCTCCTATCCCTTGTAGCTCTCAATAAGTTTCATCCCTCTTCCACCCCCCAGACCACGTTCCGTCATCCCCTTGCTTAAGCCCGCCAGATATGTCATGCGTTTCTTTTCCTTGTCTCTTTTTCCCTCTATTCGACCTGTGAGTATCAGATTCTCCAAACCCTCCTTTCTCATTACGTGTCTCAGAAATTTCAGCTGCCTCTTCCTGGTGTTAAGTATAAGCTTCCTCCTTGTTTGCATCCTCTCCAAAACCTCATCGTTGGTTATACACTCGGTCCATGATATCCTTAGCATCCTTCTGTAGAACCATACCTCCGTTGCCTTGAGCCCGCTATGTATGCCAGGCATTGCTTTCTCTTGTCTCTCTTTCCATCTATTCGCCCTGTGTGTATCAGATTCTCCAAACCCTCCTTTCTCATTACATGTCTCAGAAATTTCAGCTGCCTCTTCCTGATGTTAAACTTCCTTGTTTACATCCTCTCCAAAACCTCATTGTTGCTCACACGCTTGGTCCATGATATCGTTAGCATCCTTCTGTAGTACCATACCTCTGCCACTCAAGTCTCTTTGAGGAGACCGTCCAATATTCGCTGCCGTAAAGGTGAACAGATATCTCGTAGCAGCTCCGTACTCTTTTCTTTGTTACCAAAGAAATCATCCTGTATCACCATACTTTGCCCCACCTTTGGAATGCGTCTTTGGAATTCCTGATGTTAACCCTAGAACACTAACCATGGGTATATAGTACCCAGCGCAAATTTTCCTATTTTTAATTACAATTTTTAGTACTTGATTTTCTTACCTAAATAATATGTTTTTCAGTTCCTATTAATGATAACTCAAAGTACAAAGTTTGAAGTGCTTGCATGTAAAGTATTTCACATAAAGATCTATATTTAGTATTTTTTTGATATTTTCAAAATCGGGTATGATATACCCATGGTTAGTAGTGGTGTAACTTTAATTGATGGTTAGTGTTCTAGGGTTAAGTATAAGCTCACATCCTTGTTTGCATCCTCTCCAAAATCTTGTCCTTGCTCACACGTTCGGTCCATGATATCCTTAAAGGTGAATATATTATCGAATAACTTTCTTCAATGCAAACCAGATTCGAGTGATTATCGAAAAAAAATCGCATTAAAACATCCGAAAATTTACGCAGAAGATATTGACTATTATCGCCGGATAAGTGGCAACAAGTCGTTACAAATAATGGTGAATGTATAATCGAATAAGATGTAATTTTATTTTATTTAAAAAACAAAAAAGAATTAAAATTAATAATAAAAAACGAAAATTACTTACGACCCAAACTTGTTTTGTTCTTGATATTTGAACTGACGTTGCGAAGGAGCTAAATTTGATCTGTTGCGAATTAGCGGATAGGAAAAACGCTCTCCAGTATTAAAATTAATCACTGATTAATGAAAAGAAATGCAATTAACCTCGATTTGTGCTAGGCTGGACGGATGTCAAGCAAAATTAAAGTGGACTTTGCAGAACTGAATAGTACTTGAAACCAGTTAAAGTTTTGCCGAGATTCAAAAAGTTGAACAAAATTGAACCGGTGCGTGCGGTATTGAGGTATCATTGAAGAAAATTTAAGCTTTTGGAAGAAAGAAAAGTAACCAATAACGAACGAAAATTATGTTAGACGAATGCAGGGTGTGTGTAAGAGTCTTGTGCCGCCCCAATCTATGATACGTTCCCAGAATCTATTATCCCTACCGTACCTATGGTACGAGGCCCCACACTCGCCATGGTCAAGTGTATTTGTCGAAGTGGCTCCTTGGTGTACAAGGTGCAAGGGTCTCATGACCCCTCCAGTCTATGATACGGAGCTCCCACGAATCTATGATACGAGTTCCACCTCTCTACTAAATCTCAATTGTTATAAGGTAGTATTCATATAAAATACAATATTTTTGATACCTAATTATATACGGTAATGGATCAATATAAGTGAACAATGCAACTAGAAAAATTGAAAATAAATACAATTTATCTAAATACAAATTAGAGACATGTCATAATTGATGATTCCATCTTAAACCAACTTTTTTGTAGCAATTTTTAACATCAACTTGAGATTTTTCTTGTTAATAAACGGAATAATTTAACGCATTCAACATCATGGAGTAAAGAATCGTAAATTTTATGTGGTGTTTTTTCGAGACTCAGCATGAGCAAAAAAAAAAAAAAAAAAAAAAAAAAAATCATGGATTTGGACGAAAAGAAAAAGACCCGGGAATAACGTCGTTCGTGGGAGCTGCTGTAGACAGTGTCAGGGGGGGGGGGGTCAATTGGCTATCACTACATATCCAAACAAGGAAGCGTTGCTTAATGAAAGATCGGAGGTGTTATCTAAATGCAGGCATCTAAGCAAGTATTTCTGTGTATGTACGAATTCGGATGAACGTAATTTTTTCACTCCCCCTCCTCTCGCTCCCCTCCTCCCGCTCCTCCTCCTCTTCCCTCCTTTTCCCCACCCGGTCCCTCCTTCCACCTTTCTTCCTACCTTCCGGTGTTCATATATAGTGATGGAATCCACTGGATTTTTCGTTCTGCTTGCCTGAGGAGACCTTACAGTTGAAACCCGGGTAGTAAAGTAGATCGTATTTTAGTGTTTTTGAACATATATATATATATATATATATATATATATATATATATATATATATATATATATGAAGAAATATAGTCTTAAAGTGTGCTATATTTATGGGATAAAGTGCTCAATATCAGAGACAGAGCGTGTGTAAATATAAAAGTGAACATAGAAGTCAACACTTAGAGACGACAGTCTGTTTCATGCTAGATGCAATTGTCAGGCCATATATATATATATGTTGTGTATTTAGGCACCAATCCTTCATTCATGCACATTTCATTAAAAACGACAGACAAGGTGCTTTTATTTAGTCTTTTATACAATTTCTCATGCGATCTAATCATTTTTTTTTCTTTTCGGATGATAAATTATATAAAAACTGTCCGAATGTTCTTTTTATTCCGAGCGCTTTCGGCTATACATTTATCCATGTTCAAGGATTATATTTTAGCTGTTAAAATTAGAAATAGTTTGTTGTATGTATGTTTTATAAAATGTTTTCATTCTTTTGTTTCAAAACACGGTCAAGATATTATGTTCATGTTCAAAGTTATTAAGTGTTGGTTTGTTTGTTTTTATTAATAAGGCTTCCATTAGATTTAGCCTATTTTTGCATGTGGATGATGCTATTATATTAGTGTTGTCGACAAGTATGTTACGAATAGTGTCCGGTAGGTCTCCATGAATATTTAAATGAGATCTAATTGAGCTATTGTCAGAAAGGTGTAGAGTTAGTCTGCGTGTTAAACATGTTGTAGTGTGGCCTATATAATTATTTACGAAAGTTGATTGTTGAGAAATACAATTCCTTAATGGGCATTTGAATTCGTAAATAATATTTGCCCTATTTAATATAATTTATATAAATGGTAGTACTCGCTTGGAAAAACCTTGGGTATGTTGGCTTGTAGTAGAACGAACTAGTACCGAAGGAAAAATGAGGAATAAAAAAAGAAAGAACTAAGAACATGAATTTGAGGCGAAAACAATCGTCCAGAGTTCAAGCTCAGAGTCCAAAGAAAAAAACGTCCAAAACGAATAAAAGCAACTACGTAAAGTGCTCAATACACGAAGTAGAGCAAACCTAATATAAACCCAAAAAGCCAGGCAAACCTACCTAGGTTTCACCTAATCGGATCGTCAGGGGAATGTATGCATATATATATATATATATATATATATATATATATATATATATATATATACACACACACACACACACACACACACACACACACACATATATATATATATATATATATATAGACATTTATGATATGTTTAACGTTCTTTTTATAGATACAAGTATTTAAGCAAATGCTCTGTTTTTAAAAACAGAGCATTTGCTTAAATACTTGTATCTATAAAAAGAACGTTAAACATATCATACATGTCTTTAAATAAATTGTCGGACTTTGTCCAATTCAATATATATATATATATATATATATATATATATATATATATATATATATATATATATATATGCAAGCTTCATTAAATATGTCAGACAAGGTGTTTTGATTAAGTTTTTTATATAATTTCTCATATGATCTTATAATTTTTTCTTTTAGTCGATAAATTATACAAAAACTGTCCGAATGTTATATTTTCCTGAGCGCTTTAAGCTATACTTTTAGACATTTTGAAGGACGAAATATATTAACTGTTAATTGTAAAAAGATTGTTGTATGGATGCATTTAGTGTCATAGAATGTTTTATTTTCAAAACACAGTCAATATATTGTCTCCATATTCATAATTAATATTATTGTGTGTTGTTTTTTATTTGTTTTTTATTAATAAGGCTTCCATTATTTTTAGCCTTTTTTTTTTTTTACATGTAGACGACACTATTATACTTGCATCATCAACAAGTATGTTGTGAATAGGATCTCGTATGTCTCCATGAGTATTTAAATGAAACCTAATTGACCTGTGGTCAGAAAGATTTTGTATAAATTATCTACTGAAAAGAAATAATTATAAGATCGTATGAGAAATTATATAAAAAACTTAAAGCACCTTGTCTATCATATTTAATTAACCTTGCATGAAAGAAGGACTGCTGCCTAAATTAGGGCTTTTAGAAAGCAATTACATATTTCTCCATTATGAACTATGAGTCAACCAACCAATGAGGAAGCAATGTTGAATATTAAGAAATTGTTTGAAGAATTTGTTTCCTCTTCTATCCAATCATGTGTTATTTAGAGCGCGTTTTAGTGTTTAATTCAGAAGATTTGCAAGGTGGAAATTTGGTTTTCTAATGAGCTTTCATTTGAGAACCAAACACAATGCTCCATCATTTTTTTTATTAGTTCACCCCAAGCAAGACAATAATACCACGATAATACCAAGATGCAAGGGGCTACTACTGTGAGTCAGAGAGAATGAAAAACTTTAAAAGAAAACCAATCCTAAACAGGAAACAAGGGATAAAAGTTCAAAAGGCCAGGGAGGAATGAGAACAGGATGATAGGCAAAGGTCAAAGCGTACAACGGCCAAAACATTGTGAACATGGCAATAAAGATGAGGACAATTGTTCAAATAATGTAGATAATTTAAATAAAATAAATTGTAACTTAAAAATACACACAAAAATATAAATAAATTGTATAAAATTTACCTTCAATTTATCATGATTTTCCGGTTATTGGTGTACATTTTATTTCCTGTCAAGTATGCTTTTACACAAGGCTAATTTCTGCTGCTTATGATGTGAGTGAATCCCCCAGACTGCCTACACGCATAAGAAAAACACAACCTATTCACCCACAAGGTCCCCAATGAACTTTTGTTTGAGTACCAGACGCAGTGTTCCACCATTCGCAGAATTCTTTTTGACCATAAATGACAACCTCTAAATTTTAAGAATCAAACACAATGATCCACCATCTGTACCAGTCTTTTTTTTTATCAATTGACTCCAAGCAATTATTTCAATAATAAAATAAACGAAAATCTTTCATCTTCTAACAGTCAGTTGTGTTTAGTTTAATCTGCAATGTATATAAATATCGTTAGAAAAAAAGTAAATGTTGATAAGATAACAAGAGTCATAAAAGCGCTGCCTGGAGCTCCCAATCAGGCTCGGGAGGTTCGGAGGTAGTACACACCGGTCCTGAACAAATGTAATATTGAGACAAACTCTGGTTAAAGGAACAAATAACTTGTGCTAAAGTTAGAATGATCCAAAATTGAGACAGAGATTATAATATTAAATACTAAATCTTTTTAAAGAGTGATATAACGTTGCGATGCTTATATATATCAAAAATTTAGAATTCAGGAAAATCTGGCCGCGTCAAAAGTTAACCCATTTAAAGCTTGACAGTGCTTGAATACGATTCAAAATTAAATGAAGTTCAATTTTGAGCTTACCTTGTATACGGCTTGTTTAAACTTAAGCCGTGATCATTCATAGTGAGAATAAAATCGTCCATAGTGATGACTTACAGAAAAACTGACTCTTGATTGTAACTTTCCTTGGATGATATGCATTTGTGTTTTGAGCTGTACTGTACCGAATCTATTCGACAGATACCAATGGCCTTTGAGATACGAATGATGGAAAGCTAACTCTTGGAATTCGCAAGTGTTGTTTTAAGCGAAGTCCTTGTCTTCTCCTGAGATGAGATGCGTTGACATCAACGGTCGAAGGTCAAGTCATTCTGAAAGCGCTGGTTCTCCTCTGATCACCGAAGTTAAGCAGTATGAATCCCAGCCAGTGCTAAGATGGGTGACCATTTGGGTTGTTCACTGGTGGAAGTAGCGTCTAACCTGGTCGGTGTTTAGATGAAACGAGCACCCAGGTTACCTGATCGGAGCTGAGAAGCGTCGAATATGGTCAGTGTTATATTCTGATAGAATTTCGGTAATGTTGAAATCGGTCCGTATTCATATGAGCGATTGTTTTCAGGCTCTTCTCGAGTTGAAGTTAAGTACCGTCGAACGGGGTTCGGTGTTTAGATGCATGAGCCCCACACGTTCTCTGAACGAAGTTAGTGTCGAGCCTGGTCATGGGTGACCACTTGGGGTTTTTTTTCTGATCGAAGTTAAACAGTGTTGAACTCAATCACTATTTGATATTCTTTTAATAGATAGCCATTTAGGAATACCAGGTACTCGTATCCTTGTGCCAAACTAGGCGATTGTTAAAAAAAAAGACGTTTCATGTTAGATCCGTTCTAAGCTGCCAGTTGTGTTTTCATCACAGTCCTCGACGAGATATGTTGTTACTGGAACGAACTCGGCGAAAGTTTTCGATGCAATGCACACGGTTAAGTAAAATTAGATTATGCTGGATGTAGTTGTGTGTTATCATAGCGTTAAACTGTCGGATTTGTTTTTGGGTGGGAACAAAAAAGAGAATAACACCGCAGGATAAAGAAAAAAAAAGAAAAGAAAAGAAAGAAAGAAAGAAAGAAAGGAAAGCTAACTAATTATAAATGTCAGTGAAAAAAGTTGAAGAGAAAAACAAAGAAAACTTTTTTTTTTCTTGCGGCGAAGCAGATGTTTACTTATTCTCGCTTTGCAAGGCAGAAACGAAGAACTGAATTTCTCCAACTGCAAGTGAAGTTCATATGAATGAGTCGGCTGGTAGCTTGTAGTTTTATTTGTGCTGTTCGCTACTCTGTTCTCGTGTGAAAGAAGTAACTGCGGAGAGTTGAGAAAGAAAAAGAAAAAGAAACGAACCAACGAATAAGAGAAAAAAAGAAGAAAAAAAAGAACGGAGTCGAAACGTATCTAACAGAGACTGGGGCGAGGGTAGATAGTGTGGGTAAGCGTAGCACTGCGCCCGTTTCAGACTGTAAAGCTGAATCCAGTTCGATATTAACGCAACGGCTAGGGTTTTCTCTGCGCGATGGATGAATCCATGGGTAGGAGTGGTCAGTGTAAGGTAAGGGCTGGACCAAGATGGCGCGTTACTCTCCGTTGGTCAAATCGATTGGACTAATTATGAGCAAGTTTTGCTTGATTTGACGGAGAGATGGCGTCCTAGTCTTTGTTGTTGCCGAAAATAATGCCGAAGAAAATCAGAAGATTTGATAAAAGGCAAATGAATAAAGTGCTTGATTTGTGTCCTGACCGTTTTTAACACTGCCTAGTTTGGCACAAGGATACAAGTGCCGGACACCCAGTGGGGATCAAACTCACTACTAATAATCAAGCAGACTATTTTGTTAACGTATACTTTTCTCTAGGGAAGCGTGTCTCAGACGGTGCGCCCTGAAAGGTAGCTAGGTGCACCCTAAGTTTACAGAAATTAATTTACGAATTATTTTATATTTTTTAAAAATCTGTATTTTTAAAATGTCAAAGAAACCAAATTCATGACTTCCATGCCTCAGTCAAGTCTTTGTCATTTGGTATGTTAAACTGGATGCTAAATTCCTTAATTTTTGAGGAGTGGATAATCCTTTCCCTTTCGCCTTCCTCAAGGGATTTAAAGCAGTCATTATCGACCCCGCTAAAACATATTAGTGCTAAATCTCTTTAAATGAAAACTGTACCGTTAAACTTCTTTGGGGGATGCTAAACCAAAAATGACAAACATTAAAGGTAGTTTTCGTTTTTGCCAAAGCACGTCGAGCTGGGGTTTCACACAAGCATCCTTAAATATACACAGTAATGTCTTAAACGAGGCTCGGTGGAGTAAAGGATAGCGACTCGGATTGAGGAATCGGAGAGCCGAGTTCGAATTCCATTTACATGCTAATATCCTTGGGAAAGGTATGAATCCTCTTCTTCTCCCCCAGCTATGGATAAATAGCAGAACAGCCTTGGATGGCAACTGGTCTACCGCAGGAAGAAATGGCAACCTACTGTCTCGTCAGTCATGTATCGAAAGATGCATGATCGCCTAAGCACATAACTGACTGAATGTCTTAAAAATAAATGCTTATTTCAGAAGACTTCTTTATTGTTTTCAAATTTTATGACTTATTAAAATTTAAAGTGCACCTCAGTGTTTTAGTTCATCTATAAGCGCACCCTGAAGTAAACATTTAACGGTAGTAAAAAAAAAATCTGAGAAACACTGTCCTCTTTTTATTTCTATTGTACTTCCTCGATTATACGGAATCCTTGGGAGAACAGTTGGAAAAGTATGTTTGGATAAATGAAAACTCCGGATAATTGAAAACTGCCTTGAATGCCTAACTTGTCGAAAAAGAATGACGAAAAAGTCATTTTCTAAAAGAAATTTAACATTTCTATCATCAAATAACATTTTCAAACGCTTTGTTCAAAGTTTTGTCCAGTTTATATTTTTATTTAAAAAAAAAAAAAAAAATTCAGACGCAATGAACAAAAACAAAACAAAACAAAAACAACAACAACAACAAAAAAATCAACAACAACAACAACAACAAAAAATCAACAACAACAACAAAAAATCAATCTATCGTATTCAATCCTTCGCTAAATTCACCAATATTTTATGCAGTATACATCTTTTAATGTTTCTCTGTGCGTATAAAAAAAATGTTAAAATTCCCTTCCTGCCACGATGGGCAAAGCTAAGATATCTGACTGATGTCAAATCAGTCGGATTTCGATCCCGGCTTGAAGCAATCGGAAGTCTAGCCACACCGGGGAGCTATGATACAGCGAAACAGTCTGTCTGTGAATAACTATTTATATATAGTCATCCGTACTATATATATATATATATATATATATATATATATATATATATATATATATATATATATATATATATATATATATATATATATATATATATATTAGTAGTAGTAGTAATAATAATCTTATAAATATAAGTAACAACACTCGTTTCGGAAAACCTTCGGTTTCTTGATTTGCAAATCATCAAATCAATATCGAAGGAAAAAAGGTATAAAAAAAAAAATTAAGAGCTGAGAACATGAACGCCTGTCGAAAACAATCGTTCAGCCTGCAGGTCCAAAGCCCAAAGAAAAAACCCCGATACGAGTACGCAACTAGCTAAATAAAGTGCTCAATACAGTAAGTAGAGAAGACCTATTTAAACCTAGAGAGCCAGACAAACCTACCAAGGTTTCACATATGCGGATCGTCAGGGAAATATGAAGTCTAGTCGCACTGAGGAGCTGTGATACAGCGAAACAGTACTGTCTGTGAATGACATAATTTACCTCTTGAAAATACATTTCAATTGAGCACTGTTGAGTGATAAGCTAATTCTATAAACAACAGCCACCTGCACTAATGCAAAGCTCTTCAGTAAAATGAATGGAGCACTTTGGCTGATTGGCATTTGTTTACATTTGTAAAAACAATACGCTAGATTTAGTTGTGTAGCTCTACCGAGTGAAGATAGCTCTGGCTGAAACCAAATTAGTTGTGTTTCAATCCTGGCTTGAGGCATTCGGAAGTCTAGTCGCACTGAGGAGCTGTGATACAGCGAAACAGTACTGTCTGTGAATGACATAATATATATATATATATATATATATATATGTGTGTGTGTGTGTGTGTGTGTGTGTGTGTGTGTGTGTGTGTGTGTGTGTGTGTGTTCGAGGGTAAAGGAAAACTGATTTTAAACCTCCGCTGCCTTGCGGCTATACTCCGTCACAAGAAAGATTTCGGGAGTAAACCCTGCGACGACAAATGTAGAGCCGAATTCCCTAAGACAGTCCGATGTTATGTTCAACTTCGTTCTGGCAACTCCTGTGACAAACATCGTTGCCAAACTGTATTGGCCTCTGCCTTTCCCTTGGACAACAACGATGGCATGGAAAGGGGAGACATGCTGCATGGGAAACCGCCGATCTCTCATAAAACCCTGCCCTGGGAGCAGATCAACATTCTCTCGAAACCGACGGATGCCACACTACATTATTTCAAACCCTCTTCCAAGTTGTCCGGATAATTGAAGAATTACTGTATTCATCTTCTTTTTCTTCCATCTTTTGGTTATTAAATAACAGGCTATTTTGGCCTTGGATCGCAGCCAGTAAACAAACTGACATGCCCTTTCAGGACGTAGGCGATCATGGCTCTCCACAATTTCCTGTCCTTCATAGCGCATGATAAATGTCTTATTGTTATCTTCCCTAAAGAGTTCAGTCATCCGTTTACTCAAGCTTACTAGGTAAGTTATGCGTTGTTTTCCTCAGTCCCTCTTGCCTTCAATCTCTCCTGAGAGCATCAAATTTTCTGCAGAGATATGTTTGTGGGGACATAATTACTTGAGGCGGTGATATGTGTGTTTTATGTTTGTTGTGGTAGGATCCACCTAATTTGCATAGTGGAGTACCGACTATATAAATATGGTTGGTACCGGGAAGACATGAGGGGCGAATCAAGAGATTCAACTAGAGACTCTACCCGACTGCGACTTAGTCAACACATTCTCCAGGAACGGTCTTCCCAGGAATATACAAAAGACTATATGTAAATATTGTGTACACTTTCTTGTTTCAATACATTTTGTTCTAAGTACATTTTGTGTTGCATTATTATTCCATGCATTAGTCAAGTTTCAACAATATTGTAGTTCTGTTTGGAATACAGTTTGATTTCTGTAAGAAATTGTAGAATATTATATGGATTAATGTCATGAAATACTTCTTTCATGTTGGTAGTTTGGTTGATTTTGTTTAGCGGCATATCAAAACCTCTATGGGTTATTTAATGCCGAAATCTAAATATTTTGAACGCAATTTTATGGCTTCAAGTAAATACATTTTAAACGCAATTGTATGCCTTCAACTACAGATAAAATGTATTGTTGGTCATTTTTCTATAAAATGTATTGATAATAATTCAATTATAAACAGGTATTTTTGGTAATTTTACGATAAATAGGTATTGTTGGCAGTTTATTTATATAAAAATGTATTGCTGGTATTTTTCTATAAAAATGTATTTCTATAATTTCATAGTGTTTTGTTTTTGTTTGGGCGTTCACTATTTACCCATAGGTGGGACCCTAACAAGTTCTACCACCCCGGGTCAGGGTGGACTTGGGAAGAACAGCAATTAAGTGGTTCCACGCTCCTCAAAACCGCCAGTCTCCCGAGAGGGCTTGCTGCTGATCGTAGTTTATCGTCATACCCAAGACTTTACATACCGGGTGTAGCTGCAAAATTATCCAAAGCATTTAACAGCATGGGATAATTGTCCATCCCACAAAATGTTTAATATTTTTAAAAAAGTATTAAACTAATTGAGTTTCTATTTTCTAGGTTTTCAGATAAGAAATCTTGACACTATTTGTTGTAAGAATCACTGAAAAACTCTTCGTTATTCAGCTAGAAAGAGAACAATTTAAAATAATTTTACGTTACACTCTCTTCCTAACTGAGCAATGGTGGGAGGAAAAAGATCATTCAGGTCTTCAGTAATGGTACGAACATTCATACTCTGTCTTCCATCTTCAACGTCCATTCAAGAATCATTAAGAGAACGGTGAATAAGTTTTAAAAAGAGGGAGCGGTAGAAAGATATACTGGGTCAGGAGGTCACAACAGCAAGAGAGATCATGATTTCAACTTAGAGCTAAATACGTTCTTATTGTTCAAAGTAGTGTCCAATAGTGTTATAAAAACCTCAGAGAATTGCAGTAAGATATCTTTAATCATTTCTAAGATACAACGGTTCAAATCTTAAACTAACAAGTGGACAATTTTGCTGTTACACCCGGTATGTGTGTTTGAAACAATATGTTTGAATAATTAAACATTCCATGTAATTGATAAAAATATTTTCTGGAAGAGATTTATCATTTATATCATTAAATAACATTAAATCGCTTTGCTCAAGGTTTTGTCTAATTTATTTTTGATGAGGAAAATCCATAATCCATCATACCCAGAATTACCAGTCTGTGATAATTCAAATGCATGTTTTCTTTCCGCAAACAATGAGGAAATTATGAAGAACTAATTGAACCGATTTTATCAGTATTTATAGCAAACGTTGAGAATGGTTTTCTAAATTCTCACGACGCTTGTCTGAGATGAAATATTAGAATCGGTTTAGTTTGGATAATTGAAAATGAATGTTCGGATGATTTCAGTTTTTCTCTTCATTTTACGTCCGGATAATCGAAGTCCGGAAAATCGAAGTCCGGATAATCGAAGTCCGGAAAATAGAGGAAATACTGTAATCAGATCGGACATTATTTCCCAGACTCTAATCAATGGCTTTCCAGCTTTCCGTTCAATGGTTTATAATTCTTTTTTTTTTGCAATATGTTTTAAGATAAAGGAACCCTAAAGATGATACACCGATTTTCTCAGGCTAATGTTCTCATTTTTGTTGTTATCCGCACAACGTTTCGGACATGTACACGCCGGACTTCTTCATGGGCTTTACCTAGCTGGTAACCGTCCGGTAATTTCAGATTGGACCCTTCGTGCAGTCCGCAATTGTAGATAGTTCTCATTGTGCGGTCCATTGCTTCGGGCTTTGAATTTGGACACTGGGGTTTTTGAACTTCAACGTCGGCAATATCACTCTCATCCGCCTCCTCTTCATCAACATTTTCCTTCATGGTTATGAGTCCAAAGACACCCTGGTCAGTCACTTAGGTGTTCAGAGCCATCTGAGAATTGTGCAAGCCACAGTATCTGGCCTAACAAACCTGTGATTACTGAAATGCATGTACTCTCCATGGAAACAGCGAGGGAATTAATAAAAAATTATTGAACCGATTTTATCAGCGTTTATCGCAAACGTTGAGAATGGTTTTCTAAATTCTCACAACGCTTGTCTGAGATGAAATATTAGTTTAGTTCGGATAATTGAAAAAAAAAATTCAGTTTTTCTCTTCATTTTATGTCCGGATAATCGAAGTCCGGGATATCGAGGTACGGATAATCGAGGTAATACTGTACTTGACTTAATGCTACATCGCTTCTCTCTGCAATACTTTATTCCTGACCCCACCGCTTCCTTTCTGTTTGTTTCCACGTTTCTTTATTTCTCTATATCTTTCTTTTTACCTTCTTTTTGTTTCTCTCATCTTTCATTTTCTTTCTTTATTCTCTTCAGCTTATACCTCTCTTTCTCTTTTCTCCCATTCGCTTCTCTTTTTTCTTTCTTTATTCTCTTCAACTTCTACCTTTCTTTCTCTTTTCTCCCATTCTCTTCTCTTTTTCTTTCTTTATTCTCTTCAACTTCTACCTCTCTTTCTCTTTTTTCTCATTCTCTTCTCTTTTTTCTTTCTTTATTCTCTTGAACTTCTACCTCTCTTTCTCTTTTCTCCCATTCGCTTCTCTTTTTTCTTTCTTTATTCTCTTCAACTTCTACCTTTCTTTCTCTTTTCTCCCATTCGCTTCTCTTTTTTCTTTCTTTATTCTCTTCAACTTCTACCTCTCTTTCTCTTTTTTTTCATTCTCTTCTCTTTTTTCTTTCTTTATTCTCTTCAACTTCTACCTCTCTTTCTCTTTTCTCTCATTCGCTTCTCTTTTTTCTTTCTTTATTCTCTTCAACTTCTACCTCTCTTTCTCTTTTTTATCATTCTCTTCTCTTTTTTCTTTCTTTATTCTCTTCAACTTCTACCTTTCTTTCTCTTTTCTCCCATTCACTTCTCTTTTCTGTATCTTTCTCTGTCTCCACTCGTTTTATTTTGTCTTATTTTTTTGCTAACTGCAACCAGGCCCATCACAAGAGTATTTTGTCTGGGGAGGGGGCAGCGAATTAGAGTTTTTCATTAAAATTCACATGATTTTCACAGAGGAGCACCGAATGATTTTTACGAGGGTGGGAAGTTTCCCTATCCTAGCGAACGGCGGGCTTGATTGCAGCACAAAGCTAAACACAGAGGCAAAGATTACGTTGTCCCCTTTTCAAAGTGAAGGAGGGGGCAGCTTAATTGCATTGAAAAGCGGCATTCAAAATCCTTTTACTCGATTTCAAACAGCTCTGGAAATGCGCAACTCCTTTAGCCACCAAGTAAGTACGAATAGAAAGATAATATAGTGCCGCATCGTCCGTAGTAACTTTCAAATCATTTACCTCTGGTAACGGCGAGAATTGCCCAAATCATTCAGTCACTAATTAGGCACAAGGAGAATGTTCGTATTTTATTCCAAGGTTAGACTCGAACACCGATCTCCACCACCAATTGAAATACACAGCCGTTTTAATCCCAAGTGAGGTCTCTTTCTTTCATTTTTATCGTTCCATCTTCACTCTTTTTTTCTAAATGCATTCTTATTATGCTAATCAATCTATCTTTGTGTCAATGAAGAACGCGGCAAATCTGAAATTAGGAACGCAGGAATGACTGACTGCTTATGTAACAAGTAATGACACATGGACTGGATTAATTAATGAAACAAATACATAAAAAGCGTTTATTCCATCTAATAATTAGAGATAGACAGAGAAAATACTAAAAACATACAAGGATATCCAATGCAAATGGTTTTAGTACTAAACTCTATTACAAACGATTACAGCATAAAAATCCATTAGAAATGATTTTAGTGTACAATGCACTGCAAATGATATTTATTTAAAAATTCATTTCAAACGATTTTAATATAAAATATCTATTTCAAACGAATTTAGTAAAAAAATTCATTTCAAACGATTTTAATATAAAATATTTATTTCAAACGAATTTAGTAAAAAAATTCATTTCAAACGATTTTAATATAAAATATTTATTTCAAACGAATTTAGTAAAAAAATGGATTTCAAACGATTTTAATATAAAATATTTATTTCAAACGAATTTAGTAAAAAAATGCATTTCATAAGATTTTAATATAAAATATCCATTTCAAACGAATTTAGTAAAAAATGCATTTCATAAGATTTTAATATGAAATATTCATTTCAAACTAATTTAGTATAAAAAATGCATTTCAAACGATTTAAGTAAATTTGCATTTTAAATGATTTTAATATAAAATATTAATTTCAAACGAATTTAGTATAAAATGCATTTGAAACGATTTAAGTATAAAAATACATTTCATACGATTTTAATATAAAATATTAATTTCAAAGAAAATCTATAAAAAGGCAGGATGTGTGTGTGTGTGTGTGTGTGTAACGAATGCACGGCCGCAATTTTCGATGTATTTGCACCAAAATTTACATGCACAATGCTCCAAGTTAGTACGAAGGCCAAGACCGACTTTGCATTTCCTATGTCCCATCAATAGTGGAAATAATCGATTTTTTCATGCTTCTACGGCAGTTTTTATGTAGTTTGCGGCCATTTTCTACTGGCCAGAGTGAGAATCTATAGCTGGCTGCCACAAATAGGCAGGAAGATTCTATTGGCCAGCGTGAGAGCCAACAGCTGACTGACACAAATGTTAACTAGCATGTAAAAAAATCGATAGCTGTATTTGTCACAAGTGGGAAAAATTTAAATCTGCATGGCACTTTACTCCAATTGGCTCATTCGCTTGCTTAAACTCAACGTTGATTATGATTCCGCAGAACTGGGTTGGGTGTGAAAAAGTATTTGTTGTTAACATTCTTTTTTCATTTGGTTTTTCCAGTTACGAGTTCTTTTTTAAAGCTGATCGTTTTGTGCTCATTTTGTTTAGTTCTTTTTTCGTAACAGATTTAATGTTTAGTAAAGAGCTTAGAAAAAATTCGCAGTGTGAGATAGGCAAGAAATAAGGCATGTAGCAACATCAGCACGGCAAAGGGCACTCCTTTAAAGGCAAGGAAGGGCAAAAATATTTTAAGTCAAGTGATAGCGATTGCTGTATGAGACGTACGATTTTTGAATCAAGCACGGGCAACGCCGGGCCATGCTGCTAGTTTAGTATAAAAATGCATTTCAAACGATTTTAATATAAATATTCATTTTAAACGAAATTATTATAAAAAATGCATTTCAAACGATTTAAGTATAAAAAATGCATTTCATACGATTGTAATATAAAATATTTATTTGAAACGAATTTAGTATAAAAAATGCATTTCATATAATTTTAATATAAAATATCCATTTCAAACTAATTTAGTATAAAAATGCATTTCAAACGATTTTATTATTAAAAAATACGTGCGAATTGATATTAGTATTGAAATTACATTGCATCTAATAGTTTATTAAGCAAATCTTAGGTGCGAAAAAAGACAAATGATTGTAGCACCTAATTGAGTTAGCGAGACAAGGTTGTTAACCATTACACCACGTCGAAGTGCCGCGAACGCGTCGTAAATATTTTAGCAGAAAAATACATTGTAAATGAATTCAGAATAAATATGAATTGCAAATAATTTTAGTATTAAAATGCATTGAGATATACTTGCTGAAGAATGAAGACCAACCAACATGTACAACATTCCAAGCTGCAATCACGGTGAAACACAATTTAACTAAATGAACTCACTTAACCCCTGTAAGACACAAATACGACAAGGAATGCAACATAATGTCCTACCTTAAAGAAATAAGTTTATATCAAATATATAACTCCTACAACATGTACATACTATATTGCTAATGATTTCAGTATAAAAATCCATTCGAATGATTTTAGTTTAAGAAACATTGTAAAGGTTTTTCCTATAAACAAGTATTGCAGAACCATTTAATACAGAAATGTATTGCGAGTGATTTTACTATAAAGATGAATTGCAATTTTTCATGAAAGGACGTAAAAACTTACATTCATTCTCATCATTTCATATAGAGTCATAAATCGTATAAAAAACAGCGGCACCTACTGCAGTTAAGCATTACTCTTCAAGAATGAACTGAGTTCTCCGAGCCGCTGGCGTATTTCGTATAGTGAAAAACCTTAAATTTCCCTTCCTTTCTGCCGTGCGGCGATGGCCTAGAGGTAAGATATCTGACTGATCGCTTGAAGCAATCGGACGTCTAGCCACACCGAGGAACAGTGATACAGCGAAAGTGTCTGTCACTGGATATATATATATATATATATATATATATATATATATATATATATATATATATATATATATATATATAATATTCATTGAGTCTGAAAGAAACCTCAACAGAATGCAGAAAGAACTGTACGGCCGTTTCGTCCTATATTTGGGACTCATCAGCAGTGCGTATCCACTACCGAGAATTGAAACCTTGACAGTTGAGTTATCAAGCAAACGTCATACCAACTGTTCCAACGGGTCTCGGTGACGAAGAGGTAGCAAATCAGACTCAATATAGCGCCGCTCGCTCACATATTCCGTGATGGAACTCAACTGAAATTCTCTGTAACCATAGGAATGTGCCCCCAGGAGCCACGACTACTATCACCAAGCCGCTCAAACTGAAGCATTAGAAGCCGGATCAAGCAATGATATAGACATGATAGAAATTGTTAGGAGGATTTGTGAATATGTGAGCGAGCCGCGCTATATTGAGTCTGATTTGCTATTTCTTCATATATATATATGTATATATATATATATATAAATTATAACCATGGAATATTAGTGTTTGAGCTTTTTATTATATATATATATATATATATATAAATATATATATATATATATATATATATATATATAGGTAAAAATCCTAATAATATAAAATATTAAAACTGATCCATAAAGAGAGCTCAATGTATTTATTACAGATCATATATAAATAAATTACATAGATATGGAACTCAAAAATACCACATCTGTATGGCTATTTCACCCCGCAAGAAATTAACATTCCAAGGTTTAAACCTCGGAAGAATAAAATCTAGCGGGGTGAAATGGCCATACAGATGGCGTATTTTTTAGTTTCATTCCTATGTAATATATATATAATGAGACAGTTTAATTCGCGAAATGACCCTGTAAAATGAAAGCTTGTATAGTTTTCCGCTGCCGTTTTCCGTGCTGCTGACTTGTCCAGCCATACTTCCCTGTTGAAAGAACGAATAATAATAAGATGAAAACCAAGAAGAAGAAGAAGAAGAAGAAGAAGAAGAAGAAGAAGAAGAAGAAGAAGAAGAAAAAGAAAATGAAGAAGCAGTAGCGGTAGCTTCGTTACTTTCAATTGTTCAGGTTCTTCCCCGTCCCCCTTGTTTCTCTATTTAACAACAATCTACAGAATTTGCATGCATTGTTCCGGAACGTACTTTACTTGTATAACTCAATTGTCTGTCAGTATATTTTAAGCTTTTTCTTTGATAAAGTTTTTATTTAATTCTTCTGTTACAGCTGTCGATTATTTGTCATCTTTTTATATTGTTGCCAATTCATCACATGGTTGGCCTTTCTCATTCTTTTAATCTTTTTATTAGACTTGTCATAATTTCCGAGCCTCATATCGGAACTTTTTAAAAAATCAATTCATTCCAAACAAGGCGATAATGCCATTAAGACGCAAGGGGTAAACTGGGAGTGAAAGAGAATGAGAAAACTTTAGAAGGAACCTGAAACCAAATACTAAACAGAAAGCAAGGGATAAACCTCTACTTCTGTTCAAAAGACCGTGGAGGTGTTTAAACCGGGTGATAGGCTATCTACTTCAATTTTCAGTTTTTATTATTAGTTTAATTTACATGTAATCAAGATCCTCTTAAGTTTCAAGACTCTATCTATCTATCTATCTATCTATCTATCTATCTATCTATCTATCTATCTATCTATCTCATTCTGTTCAATATCTATCTATCTATCTATCTATCTATCTATCTATCTCTCTATCTATCTATCTATCTATCTATCTATCTATCTCAGTCTATTCATTTCTATCTATCTATCTATCTATCTATCTATCTATCTATCTATCTATCTCAGTTTATTCATTTCTATCTATCTATCTATCTATCTATCTATCTATCTATCTATCTATCTATCTATCTATCTATCTATCTATCTATCCCCCACACACAAATAAACAAATGCACAAAACAATACTGAAGAAGTGCCGTTAATATACGATCGGGCTTCTTCAACCTCTCACCCCTCCTAAATAAACTGTCGTTGAAATATTGTAAAATCTTAAATGAATTTACAAGGTAACCAAAAAAGTCTTTGCCTGTTTTGATTTATTAGGGGAAAAAAAGAAGGTGTATAGCAATCCAGAACCTTTTGCCATAGTTCATCCATCTGTGCCATGCCCTCGTGGTAGAATCAGCTGTCTTTATCGCAAAGAAGTCTGTGTGGTCTTATGTCTGACACGCTTGGGTAGGTCATACAGGACACACTTTTCGTCACTGATGAGCATTCGATCGAAATATGGATACGTTGCGGTGCCGAGAAAGCAATGAGAAAAAAAGTCTTTCACTCGTGGATGCTTGTTGGCTACCGACAGTCTATGGACAAGAAAAAGAAGTTGCTAGATACATTATTTGTGAATAATGTATTTCTCTGATGATATATGACCAATCACCGAAATTTCGATCCCGACCTTTCCCAAATTCTTTAGTGCGAGCTGGGTGTATGACACCTGAGCTGAACACAATTGTTCCGCCTTGTCTATCAGAGAGATTTTCTGAAAATATTTGGGGATGGGACAAAGCAAGGAGACGCGAACTAGTGACACTCCCGAGGGTATTAGTGCTAAGTGAAGAAAAAAACAAAAAAAAACGCTCAGTTGAAATTTGATCTTGGTTTCTTTTTTCCTTTTTCGATGATAAAGACATTTTTTTTCCTGAAAATATCTGGTGAGGGAGAAAGCTCAAGGGTGGAGATTCTTCCCGAGGGTATTAGCGATAAGTAATCCGCCTCGACTGATGTTTAATTTTGCTTTGGCATTTCTGGTTTCTATGCCAGAGACACATTTTTGTCTGTAAAAAGCTCTGTGATTGGACAGAGCTCAGAGATGTGGATTCATGTCTTTCCCAAGGGCATTAGCGCGAATAAATCATAAAAAGCCCGTATTTACGAACAATGCGACACTATACAGGTAGCTGAATGATTCATGACTTTCCCAAGGACATTAACGTTTAGTAAACATAACAATACATATCTCTAATTTGAATTGGCTTCGCCACTTTGTTTTTTTTTATGCGTTAATAAAGACTTTTATTTTTAATTTTTACCGGAAATAACTTATAATTCTGCTTGTCTTTTAGTTAGCAAGCACATTACGTTACACCCTGAGAAGACATCATAAATAACGGATTATTCCGTGTTTATCGCATGGAAAGACGGAAAAGTCATTACAGACGCTACTTGGTTTCAGCTAAAAAAAGAAACACCCTACCAATATCTCATAAATAATGTACTATTCCGTTTTGATCGCAAAGAAAATGGGGAAAAGACATTTCAGAGACACTGTTCGGTTTCCGAGAAAGAAATAAAGACAGAAAGAAAGTTACGCCCTTCTAATTCCTCATAAATATTGGACCATTCTGTTTTCATTGCGAAGAAAGAAGGAAAAAATATATCAGAGACGCTTGTCTAGTTTCAATGAGAGAAAGAAAGAACTAACGAAAGGAAGAAAGAAAGAAAGAAAAATAGAGGAGTCGATAACACTCTTACGTCTGCTTCAGTGAAATGGAAAAACTTGTCAATTTCAAATCTTTTCATTTGTACCCTCTTACTTCTTTATATAATGACCTGCATTCATACTTATGCTCGTTATTACACTATTTTGTTAAAGTCGTTAAGCTCAAATATTTAATGAAGCAACAGATGGATGTCCGCGGTTATTTTATGGTCGTAGAACTCGCCAGGAGTTTATTCAATCCATAACGTGATTCACCAAAACATTCAAATAAGAAAACCGTGATATTTTAACGTGTATTACTAGTTAAAGATTATTATTTTATTAGAATATTAAAGATTAATATCGGTTTAAAATCTTTTAGATGTTTTAAAAGATTAAAATTTATTAAAAATTGTCTAGTTTCTGAATAAATTTGCGTCCGTCGAGATATATTTATTACTTCATTGAGATTTTGTTGATCTTTAATGATTTTCTCGCCGCTTTTTCTTCTCTTCTCTTCGTTTTCATTTTTTTTTTTTTTGCTTCACTTTTTCTTTCGTTTTCTTTTTCTTCACTTTAAGTAAGTTTACACTTCATATTCCGTAAATTTAGTGACTTCGTTCCTCACTGGTAGCTCTCTTTTGTCACCTTGTGCCACGCCGCTAAGCTGAGTATCGTAAATAGACATACACATGAAGAAAATCAGATAGAAATGAAGACTGACACACGCATCTATCTATCTATCTATCTATCTATCTATCTATCTATCTATATATATATATATATATATATATATATATATATATATATAGAGAGAGAGAGAGAGAGAGAGAGATAGGGATAATGAACAGACTGAAATAGATATATAGATAAATAGATAATGAAGAGACCGAGATAGATATGCAAAGGCTTAGATAGATAGATAGATAGATAGATAGATAGATAGATAGATAGATAGATAGATAGATAGATAGATAGATATGGACTGGGATAGATAGATAGATAGATAGATAGATAGATAGATAGATAGATAGATATTAGGTCATCCCATAAGTTCTGTCCGAATTTTAACTTTTTGTTAAAATGAACGAAATTTAAACTGTATTTTATAATGTCTAATGGAGCTGAACATTATTTTTATGTTTAGATGCATTTAAACGGATCAAATTTGATTCCAGAGAACAATAAAATTAAATTTTGTTTGATTAAAACCCTGCTAACATGGAAGTACCCAAGAATCATTTGAGGCACATAATGCTTTATGAGTTCAAGAAAGGAAACTCAGCAGCCGAAGCGGCTAGAAACATTCACTCAGTTTATGGAGAGGAATGTGTGAATGAAAGAACTTGCAGAAGATGGTTTGCAAAATTCAGAGGTGGAGATTTCACCCTTGAAGATGAAGATCGAACCGGACGTCCTGTTGAGTTTGATGAAAAGCTTCTTGAAGCTGCCCTTGAAGAAAATCCTGCTTTATCAGTTGAGGAATTGGCAGTGGTTCTCAGTTCAAACCATACAACTGTTCATCGTCATCTTCAACAACTTGGAAAAGTTCCTAAACTTGGAAAATGGGTGCCTCATGAATTGTCTAAAAACAACCTCAAATCCCGTGTTGACATCTGCTCTTCTCTCCATTCTTGCCAACTTATTTCACCTTTTTTGGATACACTTGTGACTGGCGACGAAAATGGATCTTTTATCGAAATGTTAAGCGTCGTAGACAGTGGCTTGGTAAAGGGGAAGGACCCCAGCCACAGCCGAGAAGGGAACTTCATGGGCAAAAGGTTCTTCTTTCAATCTGGTGGGATTGCCAAGGAATAATCCACTTTGAATTCTTACCACCTAATGCAACAATTAATACTCAAATATACTGTCAGCAATTAGAGCGTTTGAACCAAGCTTTGAGGGAAAAAAGACCTGCTCTAGTGAATCGAAAACGGGTGATGTTTCACCAGGACAATGCGCGACCACACACAGCAAATAAAGTTATAGATTTTTTTTAAGTGCACACAAACTTTATGGACACCATGTATATCATGGTCTTTCTTGCAGGTTGGATGAGTCCAAAATTCATAACACCTTTTGTATACACATGTAACGTCACCTTTCTTTCTTTCTTTCTTTCTTTCTTTCTTTCTTTCTTTCTTTCTTCCTTTCTTTCTTTCTTTCTTTCTTTCTTTCTTTCTTTCTTTCTTTCTTTCTTCCTTCCTTTCTTTCTTTCTTTCTTTCTTTCTTTCTTTCTTTCTTTCTTCCTTCCCTCTTCCTTCCTTCCTTCCTTTCTTCCTTTCTTTCTTTCTTTCATTCTTTCTTTCGTTGTTTTTTGCGACACTCCTCCAACACGAGTGAAAAGAACCTGGATTTAGATGTGAACTTGTTACATAATTTTTTTAAATTAAAGTCCGCCAAATTCAAAGCCCAAGAGCCACACAAGTGAGAGGGTTATTAAATGGAATGTGTGATATGAACGTAAGAGGAGTAAATTGGAAGTGAAAGTTATAAGTATACGGAAGATAGATATCGATTGGTCCTAAATGCGAAGAGGTTAAACTTTAGGGAAAGTATTCATGCGGGAGCCTGTTCTTGGGAAGAAACCTTTCGTTGTGGAAAAATTCTTCTTAAGAATGGAATATGGGTGGAATGCGGGTGATTCAACCTGGTGGACGAAGTAAGGCGGGTCTTGGTTGCAAAGGCCAGAGAAGGCGGTACTAAAGAATGGCGCTCACCATGGAAGTAACGATAGGCTGGCGACGTTGAGATGGACAAACATGTTGATCTTGGAAGATATGAGAACTTAAAAGAGGGCCCGAGTCGCGTGCTGACATGTCTGTCAAAAGAATTTTTACCTCCGGGTTTTACCAGTTAGTAGCAGAACATCTTGGCATACCCAGATACGGGCTGCTCTACAACTTTTTCAGATCTGGGTCTTTGCCAACTGTCTCATGCTAATAAAAGCAGCAGAAAACCAGCAGTTGGAGAGACTCAGTGTCTTGTAAAGACGTTTCCTTGGCGTATTTTGTTTCGAAAAATGTCGTGCCGTCCGTCGTACTGTGGTTTCTGAGTCAGTGTTGTTTTCTTTCCTGTTGTCTCTTTGCCCTACTCTCTCTGTTAACCCCAATGCAAGACAATAAAGCCACTAAGATGCAAGGTGTTACTGAGTGTTGGAGAATATTAGAAAAACTACTGTTAAGGAAAGAGGACAATAAAAGAACAAGGATTAAAAAGATAGAAGATAACGATTGACATTGCATTTAAACCTTTGAAGGTCAAAGTTGACTAGGAAGCAAGAAACCGGAAGAGAGAAATGTGATATAAGAAAAGCATAGAACTTACGGTTATCTCTATCGATTTCAACTGTAAAAGGATGAGACCTCGCCGCCAATCTAGCACTGCACTCAAATTCATAAACTCTAGGTACAACAGAGGAAAGATAATAAGAACAATTATCATGAAAGTTTTTATAGAAAACGTACTGGAAAGTTATGTTACGGCGATGGGATGCGGACTGTTGGTTTCTGGGAGAGAACGTATAATTTTAGAAACGGTTCTGTGAACGTGTGTAAACGGTTCACACGAACCCAATTACTGTGTCACCTGCGTATCCGGAAGTTGGAATTTTGAAAACTGAATACTTGTCTATTTCTACACCGGTGCGTAGGACTTCTTAATTGTCGCCATGAACACAAATCGAACTGTTTCTCTTTTATTTCGATTAGCTGTGTACAGTTTGGTTAAATAAAAACCCTGTTGATCTTTATTGAAAGTGATCGCTACATGTATGGCTGGCCGCACGGACCTGAGTCCAATCAAGGGCAAGACGAAAAACTACATCCGCGTCCTGGGTAAGACGATAAACTACATCAGCGTCTTGGGTAAGACGATAAAGTACATCTGCGTCCTGGGTAAGACTATAAACTACATAAGCGTCCTGGGTAAGACGATAAACTACATCCGCGTCCTGGGTAAGATGATAAACTACATAAGCGTCCTGGGTAAGACGATAAACTACATCCGCGTCCTGGGTATGACGATAAACTACATCCACGTCCTGGGTAAGACGATAAACTACATCAGCGTCCTGGGTAAGACGATAAAGTACATCTGCGTCCTGGGTAAGACTATAAACTACATAAGCGTCCTGGGTAAGACGATAAACTACATCAGCGTCCTGGGTAAGACGATAAAGTACATCTGCGTCCTGGGTAAGACTATAAACTACATAAGCGTCCTGGGTAAGACGATAAACTACATCCGCGTCCTGGGTAAGACGATAAACTACATCAGCGTCCTGGGTAAGACGATAAAGTACATCTGCGTCCTGGGTAAGACTATAAACTACATAAGCGTCCTGGGTAAGACGATAAACTACATCCGCGTTCTGGGTAAGACGATAAACTACATCAGCTTCCTGGGTAAGACGATAAACTACATCAGCGTTTTGGGTAAGACGATAAACTACATCCACGTCCTGGGTAAGACTATAAACTACATCAGCATCCTGGGTATGACGATAAACTACATCCACGTTCTGGGTAAGACGATAAACTACATCAGCGTCCTGGGTAAGACAATAAAGTACGTCCAACAGCAAGGCTTCTGATCAGGAGGTTTTGAGGAGAGTGGAACCATCTCTTAATTGCTGGTGTTCCCGGGTTCACCCTGATCCGGGGTGGTAGCACCTGTTAGGGTCCCAGCTATAAGCAAATAGTTAACCCCCAAACTGGGGTCAAAACAATAAAATTGTAAAAATAGGTTTTAATACCAGCAATATATTTTTGTAAAAAATATTACCAGCAATAAATTCTTGAAGAAAAATTATTACCAGCAGTACATTTCTGAAGAAAAAAAATATTATCAACAGTAAAAATCTTGTCGTCATTAAATAACTCATTGTGGTTGATATGCCGTAAACCAAACCAAACCAAATAATAGCATTTTATTATAACTTTAAATAGAAACATGTAAAAAAAAGTCTTTGGAAAATCTAAACCTCATGGAAGAAGCAAAGCGCGTTTGCCTTTTTTTCCCAATGAAAAGAACCTTAATAAACTTTAAGGGGAAAATGTTAAAGAACCTTAAAAGTCAAAGTAACAAGAAGATCAAGATTCCTAAATACTATATTTGCGTCGTGAATTATAGACCGAAAAGTTTGTTTTTACAATCTACATAAAAATAATATAGCAACTCAAAATAAATGCTTACTTCAATTAAATAACGCAAATGATATTGCAAAAAAATATAACCATCAATGTATTTAAAAAAAAAATATTAACAGCAATAAAAATCTTGTCGGCATTGAATAACCCATAAAACAAAATATATCCTAGGTCTGATCTATAAACTGATTTCTTACAAAGAATACATATTCTATTCATACGAACCTATCCTAAACGTCTTGTCGGCATTAAATAACCCATTGAGGTTGATATACCGTAAACCAAATAAATCCAAGCTCTGATCTACAAACTGATTTCTTACAAAGAATACATATTCTATTCATACGAACCTATCCTAAAACACTTGTCAGCATTAAATAACCCATTGAGGTGTTGATATGCCGTAGAACAAATTAAATAAATGGAAGCTCTGACCTACAAACTGATTTCTTACAAAGAATAGATATTCTATTCATATGAACCTATCCTAAAACACTTGTCAGCATTAAATAACACATTGAGGTGTTGATATGCCGTAGAAAAAAATAAATCCAAACTCTGATCTACAAACCGATTTCTTACAAAGAATACATATTTTATTCATACGAAACTATCCTAAAAATCTTGTCGGCATTGAATAACCCATTGAGGTGTTGATATGCCGTAAAACAAAAACAAACCAAAACCAGATCTGAGTTTGCCTCTCTGTTTAGGTAATCCCTGTTACAAAATCAAGCACCTCTTGCATTTCTTCAACGCCCAGAGCCAACCTGCTGTTTATACGGCAACTATGCTGAGATGACCTTAGTTACCGTTTCTGGGAGAGAGTGTATAATCTGTCGTGATCAACAATTTGAATAAGACCAGTACGCTCAAACCCTCAGTCACGATGACTTGTGACTTCGTGCTAGCACAACCATCGACGGCTTCCGATGTTTCGTTTACCCAATTTCACCCAAAAGTGTTAATATAGTTTTCAAAGAAGGAAATACACACTGGGGTCGTTTCACTAGGCCTAGAGCATCAAGAAATCACCTTTCTGACAGATCGACAGTGGTTAAATTCGAACTCGCTAATCATGGTTTGGACACTAACGTTCTACTTGCTACGCGCCTATATTGCTTCGCGTAAGAACAGAAATTATATGAAAATATTTATTTTCTTGTATTTTCTTCTCATCGTTGTGCTGTTTGTCGTCGCCATCATCACAGATTCCCACTGTTTTAGTCAATTCTTGTTCTTATTGTTATCGAGAGTTTAGCTTCAATTCAACACAAAAGCGAAATGATAGTTATGTTGTGACAATTTTCTAAACGGAGAAGGTCTGTCTATTTGCCATTAAAATAAGCATTCCATCCCGGCACTTAAGTGCACTGTCCTACAGACCGCTAACACCGAAGGGAAACAAACAGCTGTCAAGCACACAAAGTCTCACTGTCACTTCTGTTATTTTCACCGCAGTCGTTGTGTTCTTATTTTTATTATGCAAACGCTTCTACATTTTATTCATCGTCTTGTATATCAATTTCCATTCTTCGATTCTGTTTTAGAATACATATGGACGATAATAGGTGTGTCCCCATTCACATAAATACAGTAGTAAATAATGTATATTAGTTATCAGATGGAGATTCGTCTCCAGCTAAGTCCCGTCTAGGATGGTAGACAGCTACCCGACCCCGTTTTTTACGGAGTCTACGGGGAATTTTTGCCCGACCCTACGGGCTCGGATACCCTACGTTAAATTCGGCCTTGTGCCACATCTGACCGCGTGGGCGGTTGACAAATATCCTTCAGTTGGAGATTTGTCTCCAGGTAACCTAATCGAACTCTCTGCCCAAAGGCAGAGAGGAATCCAGACGAGGATACGCCGAAGGGCAGAGTCTCGTCTGGAGTGGTAGACAGCTACCCGACCCCGTTTTTTACGGGGTCTACGGGGAATTTTTGCCCGAGCCTACTGGCTCGGATATTCGACGTTAAATGTGGCCTTGTGTCACATCTAACCGCGTGGGGAGGTTGGCAAATATCCTTCAGTCGGAGATTCGTCTTCAGCTCGGCTGGTCGAACTCTCTGCCTTCGGGCAGAGAGGAATCCAGACGAGGCTATATGAAGGGCAGTGTCTCGTCTGGGGTGGTAGACAGCTACCCGACATCTTTTTTTACGGAGTATACGGTAAATTTTTGCCCGAGCCTACGGGCTCGGATACACAACGTTAAATTGGGCCTCGTGCCGCATCTGGCCGCGTGGGGCGGTTGGCAAATATCCTTCAGTTGGAGATTCGTCTCCAGCTGTGCTGGCCAGACTGTCTGCCTCCGAGCAGAAAGGATCTCCAACGAGGCTATGTCGAAGGTCAGAGTTTCGTCTCGGGAAACAGCTACTCGACCCCGTTTTATACGGGGTTTACGGGGAATTTTTAGCCGAGCCTACGGGCTTGGATAACCCACATTAAATTTGACCTTATACCACATCTGACCGCGTGGGGCAGTTGGTAGATATCCTGCAGTTAGAGATTCGTCTCCAGCTGTGCTGGTCAAACTCCCTGCCTCCGGGCAGAGATGATCCCCAGACGAGACTATGTCGAAGGGCAGAGTCTCGTCTTGGGAAACAGCGACCCGACCCCGTTTTATACGGTGTCTTCGGTGAATTTTTGGCCGAACCTACGGGCTCGGATACCCCACATTAAATTCGGCCTTGTGCCACATCTGACCGTGTGGGACGGTTGGTAGATATCCTGCAGCTGGAGATTCATTGTGGAATTCACTTGACTCACTTCTAGCAGTTGACTACTTCTTCTACGCGCCTCTGGCGAATCTTATATGCGTTGTTCTTGTCCTAAGTATTATCGTTTATTACCAACCTATTTAAAAACATACTAATTTCAATAAACAAATATTGAAATAAGAAAAAAATTAACTTTAAATTTAGATTTAATAATTAAATCACTTGAAATTTATTAGTCCTATTCTAACTTATAATACTGCTAATAGCATAAATCGATTGAGAAATCGGAGAGCCGAGTTCGAATTCAAGTCAGATTCATTACATTCACTTACGTGCTAATACCCATGGGAAAGGTATGAATCCTGTTCTTCTCCCATCACCCAGCTATGAGTAAGTAGCAGGACAGACCGAGTTCTATAGCCTTGGATGGCAACTGGTCAACCACAGTAAGAAATGGCAACCTACGGGAAAAATATGCCTCGTCATTCATGTATCGAAAGATACATGATCGCCTAAGCGTGTATCACGCATGGCACATAACTAACTGAATTAAAATACTTAAAGTATTGCTTGTTATTATTTTTACTTGTACGTTTTTGGCTAAATGTCTCTCGGCCAAATGCCCGTTGGGCCAAATGCCCGTTGGGCCAAATGTCCGTTGGGCCAAATGTCTGTTGGGCCAAATGCCCGTTCGGCCAAATGTCCGTTGGGCCAAATGTCCGTTGGGCCAGATGTCCGTCGGTCAAATGTCCGTTGGGCCAAATGTCCGTTGGGCCAAATGTCCGTTGGGCCAAATGTCCGTCGGTCAAATGTCCGTTGGGCCAAATGTCCGTTGGGCCAAATGTCCGTCGGTCAAATGTCCGTTGGGCCAAATGTCCGTCGGTCAAATGTCCGTCGGTCAAATGTCCGTTGGACCAAATGTCCGTTGGGCCAGATGTCCGTCGGTCAAATGTCCGTTGGGCCAAATGTCCGTTGGGCCAAATGTCCGTTGGGCCAAATGTCCGTCGGTCAAATGTCCGTTGGGCCAAATGTCCGTCGGTCAAATGTCCGTTGGGCCAAATGTCCGTCGGTCAAATGTCCGTCGGTCAAATGTCCGTTGGGCCAAATGTCCGTCGGTCAAATGTCCGTTGGGCCAAATGTCCGTTGGGCCAAATGTCCGTCGGTCAAATGTCCGTTGGGCCAAATGTCCGTTGGGCCAAATGTCCGTCGGTCAAATGTCCGTTGGGCCAAATGTCCGTCGGTCAAATGTCCGTTGGACCAAATGTCCGTTGGGCCAAATGTCCGTCGGTCAAATGTCCGTTCGGCCAAATGTCCGTCGGTCAAATGTCCGTTGGGCCAAATGTCCGTTGGGCCAAATGTCCGTCGGTCAAATGTCCGTTCGGCCAAATGTCTCTCAGCCAAATATCAGCGGCCAAATGTCCGTCGGCCAAATTTCCGTCGGTCGGCCAAAAGCCTTTCAGCCTAATGCCTGTCCGGCAAATGTCCGGCCACGGCATAGCGCGCTTTCAACTAAACAATTTATGGACAAGTTCCAGGTGCTGGACGTATAAACGTGTATTTAGCGTTTCATTTCGTTTTAAGAACCCTAAATGAATCCAATGATCCCATCGCACGCGCAACGTTAACTTTCTTCCATGGAGCTCAGTCGTCGGGGTCAGGTGTGGAGATTTAACCATGAAAATCTACCGCCCTTTGCATTAGACTTTGTTGTATGTTTGTGTACAGCAAATGTATTCTTAACTACCGTAAGGAATTAAAATGATACATTCGCCATTACAATTGGTTCAACAAAACGGAAATTACTCATGACGGATATATAATGATTTACTTTTCTTTACGGAGAAGATCGTATTTGTGTTGGAATTTGTGTGTAATAAATATTTTGCCGAGCATTTTAACTTAAACATGTCATTAATTTCTAAAAAGACAAAAATTATGCTGTTTACCTTGTCACTAATTCTCGTTTGGCTGATTTTTGTACATACAGGGTGCGATGGATAAATTGTCATCTACATTACGCAAAAATGAAAATAACACTGACATCTCATTTTAACAGATATATTTACCAAAATTGCACAAAAATACCTTGAAATACTAGAGTACATTTATTCAATAAAATCGCCATTGGCTTCAACCACGGTTTTCAAACGACTTCGAAATCTCCTGCAACTCTTTTGGACGGTCTCCTTGTTTAAGTTGGTGAATACTGCCATAATCTTTGCCTTCAGTTAATCTTTGGTATTACAAGGAATTTTGTTGATCTCTCTCTCAACTGCTCCCCACACATAATAAACAAGGGGGGTAGGTGGCCAGATGTAAGGGGTCATGTGGTCGCAGGAATTTATCCTTGTAAATTTACCGCCCGTGGCGTTAGACTTTGTTGAATGTTAGTGCACGGCAAATGTATTCTTAACTGCCGCGTGTGATGAGGAATTAAGATGATTCATTCGCCATTACAATTGTTCAACAAAACGGAAATTACTTATGACTAATATGTAACGGTTTATTTTTCGGGGTTCAGAGAGAAGAGGTCATTTTATACATTTCCCAAGAGTGATTTACGCGTAAGTGAATATAACAAACCCAGCAAGAAATTGAAACCCGGCCCTCCGCTTAACAATTCCGAGCCATTACCCATTACACCACCCGCACATCCAAGCTTACAGCACCTGGTATTTCCAAGCGGTCACCCATCTAGGTACTAACCAGGATCGACGTTGCTTAACCTCGGTGATCGTACGGGAACCGGTGTTACAACCAGATAGAGCCGTAAGCTTTCGGGGAGGTCTTTGATACCTTTTGAGCAAAGATCAGCAGGTCTTGGTGTGAAACACTTTTCGACGAACTCTTGGTTTTGGTTTTCATCAGGGAAACTTTTCCCCGATCAAAGCGTTTTGAAGCTATCTAAAGAAGATAAAGAAGAAAGTGGATAAAGACAGACGGAAATCATTTATGACTGAACCGGATAGCAGCTAATTAGGCCAAAGGTCTTTGCACAACTTTCGACTTTGATGATCAATGTAAAGTTAAGCAACATCGAATCCGGTCAGTATGTAGAAGGGTGACCATTTGGCAATACCAGGTGCTGTGAGTTTGGATCCACGGAATTGGAACTCGGCTCTCTGAGTTCCAGTTCCAGTCGAGTTCGTTAGATACACCTACGCACAAACACTCTTGGGAAAGATATGAATCCACCCCTTCTTACCTTCAGCTGTTGGTTAATTAGTAGGACTTATATCAGTAAATCGTTATTACTCCCTCCCCCCACAAAGTTCGTACAATCTAAAACTATTTTCTAGCTTTAAATAATCTGCAGAATAGAATTCACGTACCTCTCATACTATTGATAGGCAAATAACGAAAAATATACCACATTAATAACAGAATCCCAATTATTATTATTATTATTATCATCATTATTATTATTAATATTATTATTATTATTATCATTATTATTATTATTATTATCATTATTATTATTATTATTATCATCATTATTATTATTATTATTATTATTATCATCATTATTATTATTAATATTATTATTATTATTATCATTATTATCATTATTATTATTATTATTATTATTATTATTATCATTATTATTATTATTATTATTATTATTATCCTCATTATTATTATTATTATTATTATCATCATTATTATTATTATTAATATTATTATTATTATTATCATTATTATTATTAATATTATTATTATTATTATTATCATTGTTATTATTATTATTATTATCCTCATTATTATTAATATTATTATTATTATTATCATCATTATCATTATTATTGTTATTATTAATATTATTATTATTATTATTATTATCATCATCATTATTATTATTATTATTATTATTATTATTATTATTATTATTATTTCCTTGGGTTTCTGTTGCATACACATTTCCTTCTGGGTCCCAACCAGAAACCTAAGGTCGGAAATGGCTTAATGACATTTTCCACTGATCATTTTTGTAAAAAACAAACAAACAATAAACCCCCAAATGCCTAAGATCACACACACTTTACATAGATGAAGCTCTTCGTAATACGTCAGCTGTACTTGTGAGTACTATTTTTTGTATTTCTTTAAGGCAATGGCTATCAGGAATTCGTTCAATGAGTCTATCAGAACGTTTACTAATCAATCCAAGGGCTCCAACTACAACTGTTATTGAAGTCCCCATGTGTCACGTTTTTGAGATTTCCACTTCAAGTTCCTTGTATTTTGATAGTTTTTTTTTAAGATCTTCAAAGAGACATTACAATCTGCTGGGACTCTATCATGTCAATAAGAAGCACATTCTCTTCTTCTTGTCTTTGATCATATGATGTCTGAGCGATTAGCCTTGATTGTTCTGTCTCCGTGTCTTAAAATTGTTACAGGCCCTATTTCCGTAACCTGGTCTGGGTGGTGTTCATACCAGTTTTTTTGCAGTTACCTTCTCGTAAAAGTTGCATATTTTCCAGTGCTGATATTGGCCCACTCTACCATGTCGAGTTTTATATTCGGTTGGTGCTAACGCCGTGCAATCTGATACAAGATGGTCAATTGTTTCTGGATATTTATCACCTAATCTGCATTTTGGGCTAACACAATTTTTCAGTATGTAACCACGGCTTAGTATAAATTCTATGGAACTCTCTTGCCATTCTGTTCATTCCTCCCGGAATTGGGGGGGGGAGTTAATAGTTTGTATACAGTACTATCCTCATGCGTTTTAAGGGTCGCAAGGTCGGTAGTTTCTAAATATTTTTTAGAATGTGCGCCATAAGATGTTCGTCGAAATTACACTTGCAATTTGGCAAAATTTATCTGTTTTTATTTCGTTTGAAAGAAATTATAGATGGGTTGGGAAAATCTCTTTAAAAGGCGGATATTTTTGCGCAATGTGTTCATAGGTGTCGTGGAGTATTTTCGAAATTCCAGCCAAATTTCGGTGCCATTTTTAATGTCTAATAGGATTCTATCAAAATTTTGATTCTGTTTTTCGGGATAAAATTATGGTAATCTTCATTTTGAACTATTTCATTGGCAATTTGTTTCAGTCGCGATTCTTGATAGCCGCGTTTAGCATAATGCTGAATGAAATCATTAGCACGCTTCCAATAATCTTTTATCTCCGTACAAATTCGCCGTATGCGCAAAAATGGTCACTTTTTTTAAAAGCATTTCACCCTAAGCAAGGCCGGAGTGCTACTAGCACCCAAGGGGTTGCAGAGAGTGGGAGCAAGAGTATAGAGACGTGACTGAGGAAAGGATAAAGAGAAGGACGGTGAACTAGATCAAGGCATCAAAAGATGTCGATCGACATTTGAATATTTGAAGACTATAACTGTCAGGGAAGCAAGTAAGCGGAAGGGAGTTCCACAGATGGGAAGTGCGAGACATGAAACTATTGGAGTAGAAGAGACGGCTGCATTTAACTGTTTCGGCAGTGAAAGGGTGGGACTGAGAGGCTAAACTAGTAACACGCTTAAATTCATGCAGTTTGGGAACCAGCGAAAATAGCTCGTCGGAGTAGTTACCATGAAAGTACTTGTAGAAAAGACAGATGGAAGCGACGGCACGTCTGTGATTTAATCGCATGATAAGGATGGTCAACACGTCGGTGAAGATGCATATGTGATAAGGTAGGCTTGCAAAATAGTTCGGTCATTAGACGATTCATTGAGAACTTTATTCTAGTGTCTAAAAAGTCACCACCAGCTTTGAGGAAACTTTAAATTTTATATGTGATCGAAATTTATTCTTTTGTGCAGAATTTGTAGAAATTTCTTGTATACCTTTCCACACGAAGAAAATATCTATAAATCACAAAGTACGCGTCCATGGCCGTGCTGAGATTTGAAAGCTTCAAATAGTTTTTCTTCAAAGTTTGTCATGAAAGTATTCGCAAAATTAACGGCTACGGGTGTTTCCATTGGACATCCTTTGGTGGTAAAATTTTTGTCCAATCTTCATCGTGTTGCTTTCCAAGGTAAACCATATAAGTGCAGAGAAAGTGACGGAATGGTTTTGTTTTTTCGTTTCTCAAAAGCTTTGTTGCATGACTCAAACCCTTCATCGTGATAAGTGTTACGATGAAGAGATAATACATCCATGTTGTCCAAATAGCTATCATGAAAATAATTTTTTCCATCTGATAATTTATTAATTTTAGAAATCAAATCAAATGTGTTCCGGACATAAGAAAATGACTTTTTTGCTATGGGGAATAAAAAAAAACATCTGGTCACTCAGATTTTTGTCGTGCAACATTTTATGAATATATATATATATCCACTAAAAATCCAAGTAGGGGAAGAATTTGTTAAATTTCTGGTATTTTTGGAAGGTCGTAAAAAACTGATGTTTTTGTTCTTAACGACATATTTCAGATTCCTTTTCATTGATGAAATTGTTTCCTTTCATTTATAGTCTTAGTTTTTTCCGTAATAAGAATTCGAATTTATTTTTACTTCTTCATAAAAAAAATCCCTTATCGCTTAAAACATCTTCACAAGCCGAAATATAATTTTCATTATATATACTAAAAATGGCGCCTCCTTTGTCTGCCATTTTGATAACAATCAAATCATCATTGGCAAGACGACGAAAAGTGTTATATTGCGAAGTGATAAAGTTGTTCCAGGTTTTCTTACTGTTTAATTTTACGTTCTCCCTTATAACAGGTTCCCAAAAATTCTAGTAACGGCTGAAAACCTTCCTCTTGAACTTCCTCTGTATACCAGGATAGATAAAAAAAAAACAATTATGCCACATTCGATCGCTATCTTTATTATCGTTGGTTGTAATTGTAGAATTTTCGCCATCAATTTTTTTTTCGAAAAGATATTCCTTCAGCTTGTGGCAACAGAAAAATTGAAATACACCTTGATCTAATTTATGTTCGTGTACCTGGGTAAAAATTAAATCCAGACATCCAGGTTCTAAGAGAGAAATCTCGTAAATTTATTACAACTTTATTTTCTTGTGTGTTCGAAATTTTAACGCTTAATACACTGTTTTTCCATCAGAAGTCTTCCAAATTTTCGAAGGAACATTGGATAGCGGAATATCACAGAATACTGGAGAACATCTGTGAAATTTCTCAAACTATTAAGAGATTAGAATATTTTTCTGGAAGATAAAGATTTGCAAGTTACTGCAGTGAAAAGGGAAAAAACGGTCTTAAACGAAGAAAATAAGGCTTTTCGAGTGGCTTCGACAGTCGGCTGTCCTAAATGTTATAGAAAATCTGTGAATGAAGCATAAACTTTGATTTGGTCAGAGAAATCTGAAAAAGTAGAGCAATCTTAAGGCAATTTTTCAACAGGAGTGAGATAAAATTGGTATGGGTTTCTTCAAGAATCATGCATCAGATGATTTAAAAAATCTTACAGCCATCGTATCAGATAATGGCTACGTCATTAAATGTTCAACGGCGTCTGTTAGTTTTTGCCATTTATTTCTTTATTTTCACTTACACATCTTTAATACCAAGTATTTATTATATTCAGCTCAAATTTTATGAATATATATATATATATATATGAGCCCCTATTCATTATTCTCTCTCTCTCTCTCTCTCTCTCTCTCTATATATATATATATATATATATATATATATATATATACACACACACATATAAACGGTTTTAAACGAAGAAAATATATATATATATATATATATATATATATATATATATATATATATATATATATATATATATATATATATATATATATATATATATACACACACACACACTCTCACCCGGAGTAATGGATAGCAGCTCGATTTGAGAAATCGGAGAGCCGTGTTCGAATTACATTTATGTAGATTCATTACTTATTTCTTGTTTAGGGTTGAGTCTCCGGTTCTTTCTAAAGTTTACTTCAGCTTTATACTTCTAACGCATGTCCTTTTCTACGCTAATATATCTCCACACAGTAACCCTCCGTCTTGAGTGTCTCTTGGGCCATTTATTGGGTAAACATTAGTAATATATATATATATATATAATATTGTCATCCACAGACAGACTGTTTCGCTGTATCACAGCTCATCAGTGTGGCTAGACGTCCGGTTGCCTCTAAACCCGACTGAATTAGCCTCAGTCGGATATTCTACCACCAAGCCGTCGGCGCACGACAGGGATGAAGGTGAATTTTAGCGTATTTATTTTTAGATTTAGATAAACACACAGTGACTGACAGTGACTAAAAGCCGCCGAAGAGTCTTGCTATATTAGCTTTAATAGGCACTGTTTACAAACACACGCTTCATTCCAACAGAGCTCAACCGAAATTAATTTTACAGGAGCCAATATTATGGGGAATAGGCTTATTCAAAACGATATCAATACCGCGCTTGGATAAGAATGACGGATTTCGTCGGTTGAAATATGTCTATTCCTCATATGAGGTAATTTTAGTTTTTATTGTGTAATAATTATTTGGTCTGTAATAAGAAATACATTGAGCTATTTTTCTGGCTCAGTTTTAATATTTTATATTACTAGGATCCATTTGGATTACATACCAACGGATTTATTATCTTTGCGATATATATATATATATATATATATATATATATATATATATATATATATATATATATATATATATATAATAAAGTTAATTGGTAATCCGTATGGATAATTCCAGGGACGATATAAAATCCCGAGAGATCAATGTATCTATGTTAATACACAACTTCCGCTAATCTTGTTTTTCATTTCGTTTTTCGGTTGATTCCGGGAAGAATTTTTGAATCCGTTCATTGTTTTGTTACCGCAAGGTCTGACGAATCTAAATCTAATTCTATCGATCGGTCTCGCGAAATAAAATATTAACATGGCTTTCTGAAATCTCCGATTTATTAATTATATATATATATATATATATATATATATATATATATATATATATATATATATATATATATATATATTGTGTCGATTAAATTTAATTTTATGAATCGAATTATGTAAATTATGAATAACCCTTTTAAAGTAAGGAGGAAATTCAGTCAGAAATTGTCCAAACTTCATTTCGGAAGGAATATAATCCAAGTTTTCGACTTTTTTAAGCCATCATCAGGATAGGTAAAGACAAATAGTGAGTTTCGTAGAACGAGTGAGTGTAATAACATAGTCAAAGTATATGACGTAGGTAAAGTGTATGTGTTTTCCATTTCAGTGAAAGGGACTTTAAGCACTTATTTCTTTCTTTTTTCTTTCTTTTCTCTTACATTCTTTCTTTCTTTCTTTCTTTCACTCATTTCCCACTGAAACCAAGTAGCGTCTTTGATATGTTATTTCTGTGTTTTTACACAATGAAAACGGAATAGTCTATTTTCAGGGCGCAACGGTTGCGCCAACTAACTAACGAATGGAGAGATAAGCAGAATTATTATTTTTTTTTTCATTTCGTTTGATTTCTGGCGTTTACACATTTCTTTCCGGGTCCCGCCAGGGACCTAAGGTTAGAAATGGCATCATGACACTTTCCACTGACAAAAAAAAAAAAAAAATGACATAGATAAAGCCCTTCGTAAGGTGCGGGCTGTACTCATGAGAACAATCTTTTGTATTTTTTTAAGGCATATGCTGCCAGAAATTTCCTTAAATGAGCCTACTGGAATCTTTCCCAACCAATCCAAGGGCTCCAACTACAACAGGGATTGTTGATGTCCCCATGTGCCACATTTTTGAGATTCCGATTTCAAGGTCCTTGTATTTTGACAGCTTTTTGAAGATCTTCGAAGATACATTGCAGTCTGCAGGGACTGCCATATCAATAAGGAGGCACTTTTATTATTATTATTATTATTATTATTATTATTATTATTATTATTATTTGCACCAAAATCATCCGGTAAGTCTTATTGGAGGAATTTTTATTATGAATTCCTAGTATTACTTTTATTTTATGTGTATTTATCTATTTTATTCATTTATTTGACTTATAAAAATATCTTTTTTCATTCCTCTAAACACCTCTTTACCCCCTCCCCTTCTCCTCCTCTCGTCGTCCTCCTCTCCCTTCTCCTCCTCCTCTCGTCGTCCTCCTCTCCCTTCTCCTCCTCTTCTCCTCCTCCTCTCCCTCCCCCTCCTCCTCCTCTCTCTCCTCCTCGTACTCCCCCTCCTCCATTGTCTCTCGTTCTTGAAATCCAATACTTGTTCGTTATTGGTGTTTTCACTCGGCAACGTCACAATTTTATTTTCTTGCGGTCATTGTTTTCTTTATTTTCTCTGCTTCTTTCTTTATGAAGATCGCAATTTTGCCGCGTGAATGATTGATGGTGAACGAGGAAAAAATGTTTGTGTATACAAAAGTATATTGTCAATGAAAAGTTCTGGGCAAAAGAGATATGCGAAAAGGAAAGGAAAAAAAAAACCAGGAGAAGGAAACGGGTTCGGAGTAAAATAAGCGAGTGAAAGCGTTATGAAGGAAAAATAATTAAAAACATCGAAGTACGTACGAATAAAAAAAAGAAGGAACAAACGAACATCAAGTAAAATAAAATGCAGATAAGACGAATAATGAAAGAAAATGTAATGAAAAAAGGAAAAGTATAGTAGAGAAAAAAAGAAAAACCTGATACAAAAATGATAAAAGAAAAGACAAAAGAAAAAAGAAAGAAAGAAAGAAAGAAAAAGGAAGAAAGAAAAAGGAAGAAAGAAAAAGAATGAAAGAAAAAAGAAGAAAAAGAAAAAAGAAAAAGGAAGAAAGAAAAAAGGAAGAAGGAAGAAAGAAAGAAAAAAGTGTGAGTGAATATATAAAGAGTAATGAAAATGAGCAAAAGGAAAATTATGTCCAAAATAAAAAAAAACTAAAAGAAACAATGAAAGAATAAAGTGGAAAGTAAGAAATAAATAAATAAATAAAGAAAGAAAGAAAGAAAGAAAAAGTGGGTGCTAAAAAATAAATAAAAAATCCGGAAAAAAAACCCAAAAATAACTATGAAATAAATGAATAAATAATGGGAGTAGAAAATGGATGAAAAAGAAAAAAAAAAATTTAAAAGAAAGAAAGAGTTGATGTGGGAAGGAATGAAAAGCAAAGAATAAAATAAAGAATAAGTTGAAAAGAAAGAAAGAAAGAAAGAAAGAAGAAGTGTGGTTAGAAAGGGTAAGAAAAAGAAAGAACAGAAGATGTAATAATTCTAAAAAAAGGAAGAAAGAAAGAAAAAAAGAAAGGAAGGAAGGAAGAAAGAAAGAAAAAAGAAAAGTGTTATTAAAAAGGGTAAGGAAAAAAAAGATAGAATAATTTTAAAAGAAAGAAAGTAAGCGTGATCTTGTCAAATAACAATGAAAAAGAAGAAGAAAAGAAGTAAAAGAAAAGAGAAAAAATAAAAAAAACATAAATAAATAAAGAGTGCATTTAAAAAAGATTGAACGATATAAAGAAAAAGGTGATGGGAATAAATAATCAAGAATAAGAGAGAGAGAGAGAGAGAGAGAGAGAGAGAGAGAGAGAGAGAGAGAGAGAGAGAGAGAGAGAGAGAGGAAAAAGAAAAAGAAAATCCAAGGGAGAAGCAAAACGAAGAGAATTAGAAAGGAAAGCTTATTTGACGAAAATTAATTTCATGAAAAGATCCCGAAACGATAGGGAAATGATGAAAGTCGGTAAGGATGACAAAGACTTCTCGACGATAATTAAAAAAAAATGTGGGAGAAAAAAGAGATGAAGAAAAAAAAATAAAATAAAAGGAATTGTTCAAATGGAAAAATAAATAAATAAATGAAAATAACGTAAATCTGATAAATAAATCTCAAAAGAAATTCGATAAATAAATAAATAAAGTATTTTAAAAAAAAAGCAACAAATAAACGAAGAAAGAAAAATTAAGAAAAAAAGACGGAAGAAAAATAGAAATCAATTTCTGACACGTGACAACGTTTTTGAAGTCGAGGCTATTCATAAATATGGCACTATTTTTTTTCTTATCTTTCTACACTGATTTGAATAATCGGCGGGCAGGCGGATCTTTTGTGAAAGGTCGTGAGTATTGTAATAGAAGAAAGTGTGTGTGGCATGGAAGGCGGACAAGGAACACGAAAAAAGAATTTGTAAGACAGAAAAAAAGAAGAAAAAGAAAAAACAGAAATTTAAGGAAAGATGATTAGCAAGAGATAAAAAAGAAAATATGAGGGGAAAAATGAGGAGAAAAGAAAAAGAAAAGAGAGAATGATGTCTGAAAAGAAATCAAGGAGAATATTTGAAAAATAGCGGAAAATACGAATAAAAAGAAAGAGAGGGAAATGGAGGAAAATATAGATTATTAGGGAGTAGGATGAGAGTGTAGTAATTTGAAAAGTATTTCAAACGGGCCTGGATAAAGAATTTTATGAAAGAAGATGGAGTGAGAATTTCACGGGTGAGAAAAATGGGAAGAAAAGACTAGAAAAGAAAGAAAGAAAGAATGAGCGACAGAAAGAAATAAAGAACGAGTAACAGAAAGAAAGAAACCAAAAAAGAAAGCGCGACAAAGAAAGAAAGAAAGAAAGAACGTGTGATAGAAAGAAAGAACGAGTGACAGACAGATAGAAAGAAAGAAAGAACGAACGAGCGATAGAAAGAAAGAAAGAAAGCATGCGTGACAGATAGAAAGAAAGAAAGAACGAGCGGCAGACAGACAGAAAGAACGAGTGATAGAAAGAAAAAGAGAAATGACTGAGAAAAGGGTAGAAGAAAAAGAAAAGAATTAAAAAAAAACGAAAAGAAATTGTGGATGTAAAAGAAACAGAAATAAAAAAAAAGATAGAGGGGTCTGATTAAAGTGTAAAGGAAAAGTTAAAAGGAAGAAAAAGAAAGAAAAAAAAGGTAAATTTGATGCAAGGATAAAAAAAAGAAGGTAAGGGAAAAGTGAAGGGAGAGAAAGAAAGAAAGAATTACAAAAAGAAGACACTACAGTCAGAAAGAAATATATGAGGAAAGATTAGAAAGAAAGAAAAAATTCTAAAAGGTTAAAAAAAAGAAAGATTGAAAGTAAGAAGGGCAGAAAGAAATGGTTGATGAAAGGGTAAAAGAAAATGACAAAATAAATAAATAAATAAATAAAGAAATGTATGTTAAGCTGGCATACTCACTCACGCACGCACTAAGCATACATACGTAACACACACATACGCACGCACACGCACGCATACATAGTTGAGTAATGGATAGCGGCTCGGATTGGGGAATCGGAGAGCCGAGTTCGAATTCCACTCGGTTTCATTACATTCACTTATGTGCTAAAAAAAAGGAAAAAAACTCTGAATTCAAAACCGGCTTGGAGGCAAAACTTGATGGTCAGATAGGGACTCTGAGACCTTGCAAGGCCACTTATCTAAGGGAAGGTCACTCCGAAATATAACCTGCATCTTGCACGTGTCGCTTATCTCGTGGCAACCTTTGCACCAGAAAGCAGATGGCGGGCATTGGGCAAAACAGTGAGGACTAGGAAGACACAAACTTTTCTCCCTTTAATAAATTTCAGGTGCAGGTCATTCTACGAGAGTAGATGAATCTTCTACTCTCACGTAAGAGGACTCATCGGTAATGAGTCGATGGAATACGCATGCGTCGGCTCACGACACGAGAAGAATCCATAGAATATATATATATATATAAATATATATATATATATGTCGCAAATTGGCTGCTAGTGCTAATAAAATAATGCTCGCTGTATAATAACAAAGCTATAATTCATATATTAATAATAAATATATATTTTTTCCTCACCGGTAGCACAGCTGTGAGTTTCATGCGCAATGTAATCGTCTGGTGCTGATATATATATACAGGGTGGCAATAAAATCACTATACAGTTAATCTAACGCTCTAGGGAATGTATTGAAGCAGGTGGATTGCCGTTCGAACAGTATCGGTAATTAATTTACTATTGTTTACCATAGCATTTTATTGTTATTAACCAGAATTACCCAGAACCATTTTAATAATAAATTTCTGGATTGTTGATTAATTGTTTTGTCTTAATTGATATTGTAAGTAATTGTATACTGACTTTGTTACCACCCTGCATAATTAATACACGTAAAATATTTTCACTTAGCTCATTGATGTTACCTTCAACATCATGACTCCAGAGTTTCGTAGGGGAAGTCTCCGGGAATTATTCCGTCCATTCGTCAGTGGGTATCAGTGACTGACTGCTTATACGCCTCGATTTTTATTTTTTATATGCACTTTTCATTGGTACAAGTTTTTTTTTAAAATAGTTTATGAGTGCTTTAGCGCTAGAGCGGACATGCACTCGTCTGCGCGGATGTGCGTACGTGTAGAATGTCGTGATTATTTATCCTTTATGTTGTTTTTATTTCAATTTTCACTCACTCCTTAACCTTTTCTCTGTTTTTTTCTTTTTCCTCTTTTCTTTCAATTGTTGCCATTTTGGATTTCTGTTTTTCATACATATGCTGTCGTTGGTCATTTTTGATCGTTTTAGTATATCCGGAGCGTAAAGTAATTTCTAAGAAATCAATGGATTTTTTTTTAATCTAACACTATTTCCTACTACTCCAAACGTTATTTTAGTGGGGAAAAGTGCTTTATTTTTTAGTAAACGCCCTGTTTTTATAAATAAGCTAAAATACATCTACCGGCCTGCGCATTTGAGAGACTTAATAAAGTTTATCTACTCTTCGACAAGCTGCAAATCAATCCTCCACTACCGACTGATTCGGCGTGCTTTAAACTACTCGGCCACAGAGAGCGTTACAGTCCAACCCCTCTAGATTCAGTTACACTGTTTAAGAATGCATGTCCTCTGGCTCAGATCTTCTTGAAAGCCATTTTTTTGCCTATGCGGGTAGCTTAACGGCTATCGACGCTCAATTGATGTCGGCGAGCCGAGTTCAAATTCCTGTCTAGTCTGTTGCGTTCACTTTTTCACTAATAAATTTGGGAAAGTCATAACTATCTCTTTTCTCACACAGCAATGGTCAAACCTCAGGAGAGACGGAGCTCTTTAGCCTTGGGTGGGTGACAGTTTAGAAGGAGGACTACTGTGAATTCACAACCGTGGAGAAAGCAACGGGAAGCCACTTCACCCTATTTCTCAAGAAGCCATGACAATTTGCAGGTAATAACGAAAAGGATTCTGTGTGGGACTATGAATGGGGCATTGCATTTTTTAAAAATTGCGACGTTCCTAACAAAATACGTCCCGGGCGACTGTACACAGGTTTTGTTCATCGCCGGTGACAATGCCTAAGCAATGGCGGTAACTAAGGGTTTGAAATTCTGAAGCCGAAAACTTGTTTTCTCCAACGACGTAATTGTACTTGCTGAACCGACTGTAGCTTTCCTGGAAGTTAATAGAAGGCATCACTTTCGGAGCATCCCCTGTTATTTTAGACATATGTATATTTGTATATGTACGAATAAAAACGTGGGACTGCAATAAATAGGAGACATTACTTTCGGCGCGCTCCTTGTATTTTAGAGATATGTATATCTGTATATGTCCATATAAAAAAAAAGGTTGTTGAAATAAATAGGCGGCATTACTTTCGGAGCATCCCTTGAGATATGCATATTTTAGTGATGTTTAAGATATCGAACTTATCTAGTATTGGTATTAATAGCGATACTTTTTGAATATCGATAGGGATACAAGTATTAACAAAATTATGCATCTTTTCACGGTTTTAAAGGTAAAAAAAAAATATTGAATTGATCTATTTTATTGCTTAAAAATTTAGACATATTTATCCTCTTCAGGTAAGCTTCATTGATATAAGAAATAACTTCAAAAATCAATAATTATTTCAGTTCAGTAAACTATAACCTTTATGATAATAAAACTTTTTCAAACAAATCGAATTATAGAACTAATTTCAAAAGCTATGAACTTTTTCAGTACATGACAATAAATTTTTAACGAGAAACTTTTTCAAACAAAAAATAAATTTATAATGTTAAGAAGTTCTTCATTAAACAATATATATATATATATATATATATATATATATATATATATATGTATGTATGCATGTATGTATTCTTAATTTAATATATTTGTAAGTGAAAATAAAGATTTAAACAAAATCAGGACCATTACAAGAGAAATAACAGAATCTATTTGCATATGTATGTATAAAACGTGGTTGCTGAAAGGAGGCATTACTTCCGGAGCGACCCCTGTATTGGGTTGTCAGGAAGGTCATACCGATTTTTAGTCGTTCATGTTCCAACACGTTAGAACACATCAAATTTATCAATAGATATGCTTATATTTCCGATTAGAGCACATTTCAAACTATCTCTTGAGAAAGAAAGTTTAAAATTACTTAATTCGTTTCAATTTTGCATTCCTATGAAAATGAAAGATCATCAAGTGCATTTTAGACACTTGATGTTTTGTTGTTTTTTTTTTACCGTAAATGCAAAATGGCCTCGCAATCAACAAAAAAGAAATGTGATGTGTACGGTGAAGGTGCTTTAGCTAAGAGGACTGTACGGAAATGGTCCACTAAGTTTAGAGTTGGTAATTGTAACCTTATTGGTGAAGAACGCTCAGGCAGACCCCACTTCCATTACAGATGACAACCAAATTATGACGTTGAGAATAACCCGTATTACACAACGCAGGAATTGGCGGAAACATTAAGCTTATCAAAATCCGCAATCTATTAGCACTTGGTGAAGATTGGGCGCTAAAATCGCTACGATGTTTGGGTACCAAAAGGTCTGAGTGAAAAGAATCTTTTGGATCGCATTTCATCTGTGATTTGCTGTATAAACGCAAAGAAAACGCACCCTTTTTGAAGCAAATTGTGACTGACGATGAGAAATGGATCGTTTACAACAATATTTGCGGAAAACATCCTGCGGTAAGTGACATCAGCCAACTTTAGCCATGTCAAAAGCGGGTCTTCATCCTAAGAAAGTCATGCTGTGCCTCTGGTGCGATTGCAAAGGAATCCTGAACTATGAGCTTCTGCCAAATAGCAATTTTCCAAGCGTAGCTTAGATGTGGCACAAGGACGAAAGTATGGGGCACCCAGTGAGGATCGAACTCACTACTTATTCGTAACTGTGTTAGCGAGACAAGCTTGCTAACCATTACACCGCCTCGGGGTGCCCTTGAGCTTCTGCTAAGTAACCTGTCAATTGATTCTGAAAAGCACTGCTAACAACTGGATGAATTACAGAAAGCAATTCAAGAAAAAAGCCCAGAATTGAGGGAACAAGAAAGGTGATGTTTTTCATCAGGATTGTGCCAGACTTAATGGCATAGTTTTGTTTTGTGTTTTAATTTCACTTAAAAATCGGCATGAACTTTCAAGACAACCCAATATTTCATTCATTCATATATATATATATATATATATATATATATATATATATATATATATATATATATATATATATATATATATATATACGAAAGTATATAAAATAAAAAGAGGAGCTGAAAATTTTTCAGCCCGACTAAGAAGCCATTCCCAAAATTTATGATGATCAGGCATTTGGTTAGGTTTTGGAGGTGAATTATGCCGAGAATTCATTGGCACTCCTTCGTATGAAGAGAAATAAATATGCATAATTGCGGTTACCTCGGCGTGGGGTAATGGCTATCATGATAGACAGCTTGATAGTTACTGTTGAATAGAGAGTTTGATCTTCACTGGGTAGCCCATTCTTGAGACCCTGTTCCAAAAGTAAACTAATCTTAGTAAAGAGATTAAGGACGCCTCAGCAGGTTTAATGGCTATCGTGTTAATCTGATGACAATTACTCTTGAGCAGTGAGTGTAATCCTCACTGGGTGGTCCATTCTTGGAACCCTGTATCAAAATTAAACTAATCTTAGTAAAGAGATTAAGGACGCCTCAGCAGGTTTAATGGCTATCGTGTTAATCAGATGACAATTACTCTTGAGCAGTGAGTTTAATCCTCACTGGGTGGTCCATTCTTGGAACCCTGTATCAAAAGTAAACTAATCTTAGTAAAGAGATTAAGGACGCCTCAGCAGGTTTAATGGTTATCGTGTTAATCTGATGACAATTACTCTTGAGCAGGGGGTTTAATCCTCACTGAGCGGTCCATTCTTGGAACCCTGTATCAAAATTAAACTAATCTTAGTAAACAGATTAAGGACGCATCAGCAAGTTTAATGGCTATCGTGTTAGTCAGCGTGAAGATTACTATTGAGTATTGAATTTGATTTACCACGTCCACTCACATAATTCTAAGCTCCTCCCCATTTGATTCAACAATAAGTGAAGATAGCCATTTTCTGGCGTATCGAATTATTGATTCGTCTTCTCTTTCGAATTGTTGGTTTGTTTATTCAATTTCCGAGTAGAGAAAAACAAGAAAAGAGACAGAAAAAAAGATGGCACACAAATCTGATTGCCATTCACCCGAACCGAAAAGGCATCTCAAACTGAATCAGAAATGAAGGAGAGTACTTTTCCTCCCAAACCTTTCGTAAAAATCAAAACGCATAATTTTGTACGCTGTAACAGGCCCCGGGTGTATCGGCGTTTTTGTTGTAATGTTTTCTACAAAACAGAAATGAATCGATTTTGAAAGGTTAATATCTATGCCTTTTGCTGGCATTACTGGAAATTACTTCAACCAGAACAAGTTCATCTGACCGAGAAAATTATTAAAAGGCTCGTATTTCTAAAGTTTAATTAACACTATAAGAATATCTGTATACAAAACTGCTGTCTTAAGTATATCCGTATCACGAGATACAGGCATAGGAATATATATATATATATATATATATATATATATATATATATATATATATATATATATATATATAAGTGAAAATAGAAGTCAACACTTAGAGCCGACAGTCTGTTTCATGCTAGATGCAATCGTCAGAGTTGCCTGACGATTGCATCTAGCATGAAACAGACTATCGCCTCTAAGTGTTGACTTCTATGTTCACTTTTATATTTACACACGCTCTATCTCTGATATTGAGCACTTTATCCCATAAATATAGCACACTTTAAGACTATATATATATATATATATATATATATATATATATATATATATATATATATATATATATATATATTAGGTTGTCCTGAAAGTTCATGCCGAATTTTAAGGGAAATTAAAACACAAAACAAAATTATGCCATTAAATACTTATTCAATTAATTATGAACCATTCTCCATTTTTCCATCTTCTTAGGATTTTGGCGATTTCTCGGCAAAGAACTCATTAAGGTGTTTTTTATGTTATCCAAAGAATTAAAAATCTAACATTGAGATTATTTTGTAAGAACCTGAATAGATGAAAATCCAAAGGAGTAATGTCTGGTGAATATGGTGGGTGGGGTAACGCATCCCAGCCAAGCTGCAACAATTTTTGCCGGGTCGCCAAAGAAACGTGAGGTCTGGCACTATCCCGATAGAAAATAACACCTTTTCTGTTCCCTAATTCTGGGCTTTTTTCTTGAAGCAATTGACTGGTTACTTGGCAGATGCTCACAGTACAGGATTCCTTTCCAGTCCTACCAGATGCACAGCATGACTTTCTTAGAATGAAGACCTGCTTTTGAGGTGGCTAAAGTTGGCTCATGTCGCTTATCCCAGGATTTTTTTCGTTGAACATTGTTGTAAACGATCCATTTCTCATCACCTGTCACAATTTGCTTAAAAAAAGGATGCATTTTTATCGCGTTTATTTCTCAGATGAAATGCGATCCAAAATATTCTTTTCACTCCGATCATGTGGTACCCAAAAATCGTAGCGAACTGAGTACCCAAACTTCACTAAATGCTCATGGGTGGTGGATTTTGATTAATTTAGTGTTTCTGCCAACTCCTGCGTTGTGTAATACGGGTTATTCTCAATCAATGTCTTGATTTGGTTGTCATCTGTAGGTGGGGGTCTGCCTGAGTGTTCTTCATCAATAAGTGCTACAATTACTAACTCTAATCTTAGAGAACCACTTCCGTACAGTTCTCTCAGCTAAAGCACCTTCACCGTATACAACACATACCTTTATTGCTTGCAAGGCATCAAGTGTCTAAAATGCACCTTATAATGTTCCATTTACATAGGAACGCAGAATTGACGCGAATTAAGTAATTTTAAAATTTCTTTCTCAAGAGATAATTTGAAGTCTGCTCTAATCGTAAATGTAAGCATATTATATCTGTCAATAAAATTGACGCGTTCTAAAGTGTTGGAAAATGAACGACTAAAAATAAAAATCCCGTCTATTTTAAATGCAACATATATTTTTAAAAATAAAAAAGCGTAATCCTCATATAATATACGGACAGCGCCAGCATTGCGTTAACCAGATATTTTTATTAAAATTTAAATTATGTAACGATCAGTCTCTACCCAGCACCTGAAGAGTGCGCTGTGCATGAAACTCATAGTCATGCTACCGGTTGTGTGTGTGTGTGTGTGTGTGTGTGTGTGTGTGTGCGCGCGCGCGTGTGTGTGAGAGAGAGAGGGAAAGAGGGGAGAGAGAGAGGGAGAGAGAGAGTGTGTGTGTGACAGACAGGGGGGGGGAGTAATTAAGTAATTTTAAACTTTCTTTCCCAAGAGATAGTTTGAAGTGTGCTCTAATCGGAAATGTAAGCATATTATATCTCTTCATAAATTTGACGTGTTGTAACGTGTTGGAAAATGGACAACTAAAAGTAGGCATGAACTTTCCGGACAACTCATATATATCAATTTAAAGTACAATATAAAATATAAGATGATATATTGTAAATGGAGGCTGAAAAATAAAGGTGCAATCAAAAAAAGCGCTCAATACAAAATTCCAAAAAGTTTGAGATGTAGAGCAAATATATATTCAGCAACACTAAAACACAAACTACCACGCTACCTAGGTTTCGTTCTGGTCAGCATTCATTTTTCATTTTTTTTAAACATTAACGTCACAGACCTCCGCTGAATAAATAACACCTTCTGTTTAGCACTGGCCGTCTAAAGGACAATTACTTTTATTACCGCAGTTACAGTCAGTATTATTTTGCAGTGGTGATCCCTGGATCAACCGAGCACCTTACGGTCTCGGGCTAAATTACAGGAGACGGGGGAGGAGTTTGGCCCCCTTAACATGCGGCATGCAGGCCCACCGGTGTGTGGACACGCCCTGGTGCCCATGAACCAAACCCCAGCTATGGGTTAAATAGCTCCATTGCATTGTGGAAATCTTCGAGAGAAGGAAAGGCTAAGGAGTAAACCCTACACAAATCCGGAGTGGGGCCCCTAAGGCGGATGGACGGTACTCTGTGCTACCTTCCGGCAACTCCTACAGCCGCGCTGGTACCAAACTGTATTGGTTCCTCCTTTCCTTTGGACTCTGCTAGCAAGGCCGAGAGGGGGAACTAGACGTCCGGGCAGCCCTAGTTCTCCATATAACCCGCCCAGGCTCGTAGCGCACTACAGCGATACCCCATCGTCTCCCGAGACGGACGGATGTCGAACGAACGAACGAACGAATATCCCTGGATCAAAATATATCGCAATAACGGCTTCGACGTCCCTCAAGATTCATTTGATGTTGCAGAGTTTAATAGGTATATTAACTAAGTAAGTGACGGCAATCGCTTTAATAAAACATACATTGGTTGCACAGAGGGCCAATTTAAGAGGTGATTTTACCACCACATCCATTAAGCTTGAGAGCTATAGACACGATACCAAGCTCGCAAATTGTGTTTGGAGATTAAATGAAATTAATGGAAATTATCAAAAAAAGTGAAGCCGGACAGAGTCCGTGGGAACTTCTGCAAACTATGCCAAGAAGAGAAATTGTCTATTGCTACAGACCCAAACAAGGACGCTTTGCTGAATGAAAGATCGGAGGTATTATCCAAATTCAGACATTTAAGTAAATATTTATTGGGCATGTACGAACCTGGATGATATTAAATGTTTCTCTCGTTGGATTAGATTTTTATTTATTTTTTCCTCCGTCTTTCCCGCCTAACTTCCTGTGTTTGTATATTATGGTGGTGGAATCTACTAAATTTTTCATTCTGCCTGCCTGAGGAGACTTAATGGTCGAAAACTAAGTAGCGTGGTAAATTGTGTTTTAGTGTTTCTGAATATATATATATATATATATATATATATATATATATATATATATATATATATATATATATATATATATGTTATGAAATGGACAAAGTCCGACAATTATTTTTAAGACATTTTTTATGTTTATACGTTCTTGTAGATACAAAGATTTAAGTAAATTCTCTGTTTATAATAAACAGTATTAACAACATTTACCGGCCTGAATGTCCCAGAAATGTTCATAGATATTTATTATAAACAGAGCATTTACTTAAATATTTGTATGTATAAAAAGAACGTAAAAACATAAAAAAATGTCTTACAAAATTATATATATATATATATATATATATATATATATATATATATATATATATATATATACACGCCAGAGTAAACAGACAGTAAAATATTTGTTAAGATCGTACGCATTAAAAGTGCCCAATATCAAGTTGGAAGATCAGACTTGCAGAGCTGTTTAATGTTTTAAAAGGATATGAATGCTGACCAGAACACTACCGTGGTTTCGACCACTATGGTCTCTTTAGGTGGTTTGTTCAGCAAATCAGCGACATGGACCTCGACAACTTAAGCATTTTAGGTCGAAACCGGAAGTAGTGAGGGACATGTAAAAAAAAAGGAAAGAATAAGAAAATCAAAAAATCTTTTAACTTCATCCGGGTTCAAATAACCCCAAGCTAAACTTCTTAACGTGTCTACATTTGGTCATGATCTCTGACCTCCCATTCAGTAATTCAGTGCTGTCCTTATACGTTTCTATAGCTAATTTCTCTTCTTGGCATAGCCTACACATATACCCGATTACTATGTTGGTCTTTAGATTTTTTAATATACTCCATTTAATGTTTGGCCTTTTGTGTGCCTCTCCCTAAACCTCCAATAATAGCTTGCTAGCTTTGTGTTGAACCTACGTTCCGGGATTCTAAAAGATGAGGTATGATTATACCACCTCCTCTTGAACTGACCCTCAGTGCCACCGATGTATCTTTTTCGTTCTACTATTTTCACCTTTCATTTCGGCACAATATACAATCCATTCCGTACGGCATAATGCATTTAAAGGACAGTTATCTTTTGTCCTGCAATTACATAAGACTATATCATTTCTCGGGTTCGTCCAAGAACATAGGTATCTGCATTAAAAGAGGAAGGACATAACGCTAATCTGCATTTCAAAGAACGGACGCACGTACAAGGATGGAGCAAAAGGAGGAAGAGAAAAGGACCAAATATAACGCGTTGAAAGTTGAACTCGCAAGGCTTCTGAAGTTGAAGGAGGTCAGAATTATATCAGTTGTCATTGGTGCATTTGGTACCGTGATCGACAGAATAGAGACATGGGTAACGGTGGGATAATTCTCTGTGGAGAAACTTGAAGCCTTAAGTTTAAATTGGATTAAAACGTTTGTTCGTGAATTGCGTGACATAATAATTGTGAGTTCAATAACTAATACGCGCAGTGTGTACTTGGACTCAATGGAAACAGGATGATAACAACAACAAAGATGAAGAGAATAGTCCGCATGTAAATATTGTAAATAATAATAATATTCGATTGGTGAAGATAAAATAGGACGGGCTATTCTTTGGTATATGGAGTCCATTTAATACAAGCATAGAGCAAAGGGAAGATAAGAAAGTAATCAACTCTGACCCATTGAAGATTAAACTCACAAAAGGTTTGTTATTTAAAGAAGGTCGCAATCAAACCAGTTCTCATTGGTGTACTTGGTACGGTGACTGACAAAATGGCGACGTGGATAAAGAAAATTGGCACTGATTGTTCTGTGGAACTGTTGTAGAAAGGAAGCTTCTTGGGAACGGCAAGAATAATCTGGCAAGTGACGAATACTTAGGGTCAGAGGAAAATGACATGGTACCTAAGGTTTCTGGCTGTAGCGCGCTAACCTGGCAGTAACTGCCAGATATTAAGATCTTATCCGACAAACTAGTACTGCTACCCCTATTACTAATAATATATTTCTGTTTGATCCTTAGTACCTCAGTATGTACGTTAGGCCCTTTTATTACCTCAGATACACAATGACCCATTTCTGTTTCATTGTGTGGATAGAGGGAAGGAAAGATATATTAAAGGCGTTATTCTACTTCTTACAGCCGGTTGTAGTTAACGTTAGTTTAATCGGCCTTCTTTTTTATGTGACATGTAATTGGTGATGAGGACAACACACAACTTCCTGCATTTCTGTCTCTATGCGCCGTATCTCCCCAGGACGGTGGCGATCATGGCTCTCCACAATTTCCTGTCTTTCGTAGCTCTTAAATTTTTTTTTCTTTTTGTCTCTCCTAAATCATGTTCTGTCATCCATTTACTCAAGCTCACTAAGTAGGTCATGCGTTGTTTTCCCCCGTTCCTTTTGCATTCAATCTGTACTGAAAGATCAAATTTTCCAAGCCCTCTTTCCCCATTATGCGACTGAGAAATGTCAAATGTGTCTGTTATGGGTCCTTACCTATAACTACAGAATGAACTCTTCCTAACACTATGTATACTACGCCTCTCAAGAGAGAGAGAGAGAGAGAAACGAATCGAGTCGAGCCGATATTAGTTCACTCCAAACCAGACTGACAGTCATACTAACACCTTTCACATCTTGTGTTATTATTCCGTGTAATATATCTTCGTTATTTCTACTCTCGTGTTCGTGTTGTTCTTCCTTGGTCCTAAACTGGACCATAACAGTCTCTTCCTGATGTTAAGTATACGTGTCGTTTTTGTTTCTGTATGCAACTGGCTATAAAATATTGCATTATTTAAAAATGCGATGAAATGTAAGTAGTTTATAACAACGCATAGCGCAAGAGATCGTGAAATAAATGAAATGAATCACTATTAGAGGCTGTTATTCACACAAAGATGTAGATTTTGTGCATATTGTAGAATTGCGAGGGAGTCTGCTAATCGGCCATCCACATTAATGATTCGAATAAGAATTCAGATGTATGACGACCTATCATCATCGTAATAATCATCAAAACTGTATCGATTTGAGGTCATGAATTAACATGTTCTCTCATCTTCAGTGACATTGTATGCTGATTCGACAATATTTTGCCTGCCTTCTCTGTCCTCTGCGAGTTTGCGGATTCGTTGCAGATCTTCCTTGATTGCAAACTTCTCCAAAGGAAAAGTAAGATCTTTCTGTCTTGTTCTTTGAATGTCTCGGTTCAGCGTTGTGACTATGGTGGTTCTTGGATGACTTCTGAACTTTTTCAAGTCGGTCTTTTCAAAGTAAAACTCCATGGCTTTGTTAGCTAGGTATTCTGGATCCATTCTGTTGACATTCGTATGTTTTTTTCTTGAACAGGGAAGCTGTATTACAGACACACGGTCTGATACTTTCCAACATCGATGTACATTATTCTTCCATTTACTCTTGACAACAAATCCCTTTCCATAATGTTTGCATTCTGTCTCTAAACATATCAGCTGGCGTCTGTTTTTGCCGATGTTACTGTTCAGCCCAGGTCCAGTTTTTCATTTTCCGGATATTGTCTTTCTCAGTACACAACATCTTAAATAAGTAGTTATTGCGTAGCAGTTACTGGAGCAGCCATTACCTAATCCACCAACAATAAATAAAAAATTACCATCAATACATTAAAAAAAATATGAATATGTATTCTATTCACAAGAACCTATCCTAAAAATCTTGTCGGCATTATATAACCCATTAAGGTTGATAAGCCGTAAAACAAAATAATCCAAACCAAACCAGGACTTGAAACAGAAATTAAACATGAATAATAAGACGTGTCTGGAGTGCGTTTTGCAGTTTGCAATGTCATCAAAATAAAGGAAAATTATCATTTTTTCCCCACAGACAATTCTTTACAAATATGCATAGGAAGTGCATTCCAGAGGTTTGAGATTTTTTTGGGGGGGGTGGCAATTATAAATGTCCCAGATTATTGAAATTTTAGTATATCATTGCTACAGTGTAACCCGGATATAAGAGAGTTGTCGGAACCGGCGAAGTCTCTTATATCCGGGTTTCCCTTATATCCGGGTTTGGTCTATTATATATACATTAACACAGCTCTAATTTGGGACCAGAGAAAATCTATCTTATATCAGGGTTTCTCTCATATCCGGGTTTATCTTATATCCGGGTTAAACTGTATATAGATAATAAGCTGACCTGCTAACTTTTGTTATTACAGATTGAAGGAGCCAGTTGTAACAGTTCTTTGAAGACAACCTACTAAACACTGCTTGTCAAAGCTGACTGGTTTGCAGAATGCAGTCGGGACGTGAAGACAATTTGGGAAGCTCGCTTTGCCATAAAGTTTCGTGTTGATAGAGACGGGCATCAAACCTTCCCTCACCTTTCCTACAGTCCAGATCTTGCACCCGGTGATTTTTTGTGAAGGTGAAGCAAAGCCACAGGAGCAATCGTTTTTAAAGACATTGAGACCAAAATGTGACAAGAGTCCTAGACACTTTCACCTTTGGTTAAATTTCATCAGGGCCTTCACGAAGTGGCTGGAGCGCTACAACAATTGCATTGAAGCCAACAGATCCTACTTTGAAGACGATCAGAGATTTGTACTTCTTTGCAATTTATAAAATGTCTCTCCTGGAAAAGTCTCTCCTGAAAAAGTCTCCCCTGAAAAAGTCTCTCCTGGAAAAGTCTCTCCTGAAAAAGTCTCCCCTGAAAAAGACTCTCCTGGAAAAGTCTCTCCTGAAAAAGTCTCCCCCTGAAAAAGTCTCTCCTGACAAAGTCGCTCCTGAAAATGTCTCCCCTGAAAAAGTCTCTCCTGACAAAGTCGCTCCTGAAAAAGTCTCCCCTGAAAAAGTCTCTCCTGAAAAAGTCTCCCCTGAAAAAGTCTCTCCTGAAAAAGTCTCTCATGAAAAATTCTTTCATAAAAGGTTTAAAAATTCTGGAAGGCACCTCGTACGATATAAAGGAGCCTTAAATTAAAAATACATTGATAATAAGTCCTAAGTTTTTTCCTAACATAGTAAGGTAATTCAATATTTTAATTTGAAAGGGAGGCAGATCATAAGGCCAATATATCTGACAATTCTGAATAATAATATTCCTCCAACTATGGGTTAAATAGTAAGTTGCATTGGGCTCGCTAGACTTGGGTGGCATCAGTCTAAAAGGACATCTCCCTGTGACTTTTGAGAAGGAGAACGCCAGGAGCAGTCATTTTGAAGACATTGAGTAGACGAAGAATTCTTGGACACCGTCACTTTGGATGACTTCTCCGGGGTCTTCAAATCGCGAGCGCTACGTCAAGTGCATTGAAGTCAGAAGACCCTTCTTTGAAGGAGATTAAAGTTCTTGTACTTCTTTGAAATAAAATAAACGTCTCCATTGAAAAAGTCTCAAAACTTCTGGAACGCACCTCGTGCACAAACAATAAAATAAAGAGTAAACAGCCAGAAAAAATTGCGTCAGGAATTGCGCCAATGTTCAGATTGAGGCGGGTCTACTTGACAACTCTAAAAATCAGCATTAGATTCATGTCTTGAACACCGGCCACCACAGCAAGCACGATATTTATAAAGCTGGGTCTGGCACATCGACTCAAATGCTAG
>OZ038502.1:82355808-82368308 GCA_964036315.1 Acanthosepion esculentum
TCTCGTACTTCTCGCCTGTCGGACTTTCTCCTGGCTTCTTGCTTTCCGGTCAACTTTGATCTTAAAAAGTTTAAATGCAATGTCAATTGCCATCGTCTGTCTTTTTAATTTCTGCTCTTTTTTTGTTCTCTCTCCTTAGTAATGTTTTGCTTTTTTCTCATATTCTCTCATACTAGTAACTCCATGCATCTTAGTGGCTTTATTGCCTTGCTTGCGGTGAAATGATTTTTTTAAAATGCAAAGATAATGTGAAATGATTTAATGCCTCACTTTTTACCGTTTACTTGTCCTGTAGATAAGAAGTATAAGTGGTTTTCAACCTTTTTGATGAAAAAAAAAATCTAAAAGAAAAGCTTATATTTTTCGTGTGATGAAATAAAATGATAAGCGAGCTATGAAAACTAATTCTACTATATATATATATATATATATATATATATATATATATATATATATATACACACACACACACACACACACACACACACACACACACACACATATATATATATATATATATATATATATATATATATATATATATATATATATATTCTTATAATTTTTCCTCTCGTTTTTACTCACATTTTATTTCTTTCTCAGTCAGTTCATCGGTTTTATATTCTGCTTCTATTATTATTTCTAAAATATCATAACCTATTTTTTCCCCACATATCAGAATTGCAATCTGTTATGATAACTCCCTTCTGGCATCCTTATCTACCGCCACGTTTCTTCTCTTCCAGACATTCAACACCCTTTTCCCTTGTTTGGTTTGTTTGTTCCTTCATTTACGTATCTTTCTTTCTTTCTTTCTTTCTTTCTTTCTTTCTTTCTTTCTTTCTATTCATATTCAACTCACCTTCCTTCATTTCTTCCTTCTTCATTTCAACACCTTTTCTTTTTCTTTCTTTCTTGTTCAACTCAATTTAAATTTCTTCCGTCCTTTCTTCTTTTTTCTTTCTTTCTTATTCAGCTCGTTTTCTTTTTTTTACTTTCTTTCTTTCGAGTCTCATTCAACTCATTTTTCTTTCTTTTTCTTTTCTTTCTTTCTTTCGTTCTTCATTTTTGTTTCTTCTTTCCTTATTCTTCTTTCTTGTTTTGTCTATTTTTTCTTTTCTTTTTTTCTTTATTTTCCAGTTATTCTTTCTTTATTTTTCTTTCTTTGATTATTTCCTTTTCTTTCTTTTTTCTTTCTTCTTCATTTCTTCGTTTATTCCATTTTCCTTCGTTATCCTTCTTTCTTCCTTTCTTTTTCTGTCTTTCCTTATTTTTCTTTTTTCTCTTTTCCTTTATTTTCATTTCTTCTTCTTTCTTTCTTTCTTTCTTTCTTTCTTTCTTTTTCGGTTTTTCTTTTCTTTCTTTCTTTTCCTTATTTTTCTTTCTTTCTTTTTCTTTCTTTCTTTTTTTGTTTTTTTTCTGTATTTCTTTTCCTTTCTTTTATTATTTCCTTTTTCTTTCTTTCTTTCTTTCTTTCTTTCTTTCTTTCTTTCTAGTTATGCACTGTTTATAAATAAGCTACCACCTGGTGCTGGACCTCAAATTCTGCATCAGTTCATGCCTTTTGTTTTCTTAGTTATAGAGAATAAATAAGCGAATCTAGTATTTTGAGAATGGAGGATCGTATTATTAGAAAACTATTTGCTTTTGCTTTTGCTACAAATTAGAACCGTGCCCCAGACTCACACCCACGCACGGCACACACGCCCATACACATATACATAAAACAAGAAATAACCTGAAACTAGTCGAAATGCAGACCGATCAAAAGATCGAATATACAAATAAAAGTACCAGAATAGAAGCAAAGAAGAAACCGTAGTGGCCATTTAGTTGTTATAGATCTTGCATGTATAAAATCGAGCACTGGTATTTTGGAGTATGACTTTATGAATAAAGCGAGCAGACTGAATTAAAATAACAACTACAAAGACAGCGTATATACTGAACCCATTTTAAAGTTGATAAAAAGTTTTTTTGTGCGTGATATAGAGATTTCCATAACTATTTTTAAATAACCATTTTGATATGTGAATTAACTGATGTTAGATTACGAAATGCTAAATAAAAACAGAACGATGTCAGTCAGATATCAAAACTGCGCGGCGATATATTGCATCTGTGCCAAGTACGCGTTATACGCAAAAATTATTTTCTGATTCAAGGATTCAACACGATGATGTCAAACCAAGTCTACACGATTATTCTAATATCTGATGACATTAATCATAAAACAGAAATTGTGCTGCTGCCTATCAGAAAACGACGATTGAAATTTTGGGGTTACACAATTAGAAAATAAGTTGTTTTTTTTTTTTATCACCGGCAGGGCTCACCGGCAACGGCAACGAGATGAAGAAAACGACTCCTCAGTCCATGTGGAATATAGGGTTGCATTTTCGTAATAATTAGGCTCTTTACGGGGGTGAAGCTGCTAGCTAAACTGCAAAGACAAAAGTAGGTGTGTACACTCAATCATGGAGACACGATGGAGTAGTGGATAGCGGCTAGGATTGAGGAATCGGAGATCCGAGTTCGAATTCCAGTCGAATTCATTGGGAAATGTATGAATCCACTTCATGCGATGGATAAATAGCAGACTGGGATGGCAGTCAGTCTAGGACAACTCTAAATTCAAAACCTGCGGAAGGTTGTTTGGGAACCGTGTGGCACGTAGTGCACCGGGTCTCTGTATTCAGCCCTTCAAAAAGTGTGGTTGATTCTGCACAAAGCTATCACCACTATAATCAAATCATATGTGCAGGTGTCTGGCTGTCGGTTCCTAGGGACTGAGTTGCTTGACCCTCATACGTCGAATATGACGGGAGAGTCCACCACATTCAATCAATACTTGAAGCATCAACAAAAATGAAGTACTTCATGTTATGGAGTTTCTCGGTCCAAACAGATAATATCATTGAAACACGAAGTCTCAAGCTTGTTATAGTGATAGAAAAATTGCAAGTATCATTGGCTTTTCTGTTCCATACGATAAAAGAATGGACTGTAAAGAAACTGAAAGGGTTGTAAAATATCAGGATCTCGCTCGGGAGTTGAAAAAGCGATGTAACATGATTGTTGAACTAATTCCTGGAGTAAAGGCTGCACTTGGAACCCAACGAGAAGCATGAAGGTGCACTTAAGAAAATTGTAATTGAAATGAAGATTGTATACCACCAGAAATCTACCATCATTTACTCTGCGAGGATTCTTGAAATGTTGTGAAGAGTTTTGTTGACATCATGCATCAAGAAAAGAAGTCAATATGGTACATTATTATTATTAATAATAATAATAATAATAATAATAATAATAATAATAATAATAATAATAATAATATTCCTTGCTGCACAGATCCAATGGTTGTTAATTAGAAATTATCAAGCACACATACAAAATGCAGATTCTGTGATAAATATCCAGAAAGATCTTGTATCAGGTTGCACAGTATTGGCATCCACTGGATATAAAACACGACATGGCATGACAGAGAAGGCCAATATCAGCACTGGAAAATTTGCAACTTCTACGGAAAGGAAACTGAAAGAAATTGGTATGAACAATACCCAGACCCGGTTACGGAGATAGAATCTGTAACCATTATGTGGGGCTTTACAATACACACAGACAAAACAAACAAAGCCAGCCGCCCTGACATCGTTATTAGAAACCGCAAACAAAACAAGTGCCTCCTTATTGATATGACAGTACCTGCGGACTGCAATGTATCTTTGAAGATCTTCAAAAAGCTATCAAAATAAAAGGACCTTGAAATCGAAATGTCAAAAATGTGGCACATGGGAACATCAACAATCCCTGTTGTAGTTGGAGCCCTCGGATTGATTTGAAAATATTCCTATAGACTCATTGAAGGGATTCCTGGTAGTCTATGCCTTAAAGAAATAAAGAAAAAAATGTTCTCACGAGTACAGCCCTCACCTTACGAAGGGCTTTATCTATGTAAAATATGTGTATTGTTTTGTTTTCGTTTTTTTAATTATTCACTGGAAAATGCTATGATGCCATTTTTGACCTTAGGTCTCTAGTTGGGACCCGGAGAGAAATGAAGTACACACCAGAAATCAAAGGAAATAATAATAATAATAATAATAATAATAATAATAATAATAATAATAATAATAATAATGAAACCTATTGATATACGTAAAATGATGTAATTTAACAGGTGTCAAGGGTAGCAGAATTTTTGTCATTAAGGGTGCACAGTAGATAACTAGAGAAATAATTATTATCAGTAAGTAAAAAGTCAATGATACTTATCTGTGACCTACTAAAGGTTTCGCGATGTTAACGCTCCTCAGGGTCAGCTAAGTATAAATGTATTATTAACATATACATTTTTATAAAATACGTTAACAAATTTAAGATTTTTTTATACAGACAGATGTTAACCCCGTGAGAGCATTACGATAATTGAAAACCTAAATATTCGAATTCAGTTTTGTTCATATATCTATAAAGGGTGCGATGGATAAATTGTCGTCTAAATGACGCAAAAATGAAAATAACACCGACATCTGATTTTAATAGATATATACAGGGTGCGATGGATAAATTGTCGTCTAAATGACGCAAAAATGAAAATAACACTGACATCTCATTTTAATAGATATATACAGGGTGCGATGAATAAACTGTCGTCTAAATGACGCCAAAATGAAACTAACACTGACATCTCATTTTGATAGATATATACAGGGTGCGATGGATAAACTGTCGTCTAAATGACGCCAAAATGAAAATAACACTGACATCTCATTTTAATAGATATACAGGGTGCGATGGATAAAATGTCGTCTAAATGACGCCAAAATGAAACTAACACTGACATCTCATTTTAATAGATATATACAGTGTGCGATGGATAAACTGTCGTCTAAATGACGCCAAAAGGAAAATAACACTGACATCTCATTTTAATAGATATACAGGGTGCGATGGATAAAATGTCGTCTAAATGACGCCAAAATGAAACTAACACTGACATCTCATTTTAATAGATATATACAGGGTGCGATGGATAAACTGTCGTCTAAATGCCGCCAAAATGAAAATAACACTGACATCTCATTTTAATAGATATATACAGGGTGCGATGGATAAAATGTCGTCTAAATGACGCCAAAATGAATATATCACCGACATCTGATTTTAATAGATATATACAGGGTGCGATGAATAAATTGTCGTCTAAATGACGCCAAAATGAAAATAACACTGACATCTCATTTTAATAGATATACAGGGTGCGATGGATAAATTGTCATTTAAATGATGCAAAAATGAGAACAGCATTGACATCTCATTTTAACATAGATGCTGGGTGCGATGGATACACACACGCGTAGACATATTTCGATATATAAACACGCAAAAACACGAACGAAACAGGAAATAGATGTCTACGACCCTGAAAAAAACCCAGACAGCATTTACATATAATGAAAGGCATATATAAGCGATCATACACACATACATTAATAAAGACACACACATATACACACACCTACAAAGATTCAAGTTTTAAAGCGTTAGTAAACGAATGCAAACAGACTATTAAAATATTACTTTACATGGGCAAAGATATATAGATAAAAAGAGGCTTCAATGGATAAAATTTAAGTGGGGGGGTAGAACAGAAAAAACAAATATTCGTCAATGAAGAATAGAAAGAAAAAGACAATAAAATATATAGAAATGGACAAAAAAATAAATATATACGCATAAAAAAACACCAAATTCAAATATCCAGGCAAAATGCAACACATAAAATAAAATAAAACCAATTAACATATAAAAAAAGAAAACACATAAACACACAAATATATATAAATATCTCGATTTGAACCTTTTGAAACTCTTTATTCGACATTAAACGTGATAAGACACCAGAAGTGTTGAAAGAATATGGCTATTTTTGTAGTGATTTTATAACATATTTATGTTATAATTTTCGAATATTATATTATCTCTACTCTGTATCGAGCACTCTTTTAAGAATAGTATTTTTTGGTTACTGGAATTTATTCCGTATACACCAATCCTATATATATATATATATATATATATATATATATATATATATATATATATATATATATATAGACAACCCCCCTTTCTCGTAGGTTGAGCACTTTAGAAGAAAGGGAATTCATCAGCTGCTGTTAATTAACGCTAAAAGCTCTTCGCTTTGCATTGAGCACTCTGGTAGCCGGTAATGCTTATATCACGTATATAATGCGTTAAAAATTCCCGCGTGCACGCACGGATGGCCTAAGGGTGAGAGTCTCCGAGTGATGCCAAATCGGTCGGGTTGAAGCAATCGCATGTGTATCCCCACTGATAAGCTGTGATACAGCGAAACAGTCTGTCTGTGGATGACTATATATATATATATATATATATATATATATATATATATGGTGGACACGCCCGTCGTATTCGACATATGAGGGTCAAGCAGCTCAGTTCCTAGGAACCGGCAGCCCAGACACTAGCACGTATGATTTGATTATAGTGGTGAAGGCTTTCTGCAGAACAAACTGCACTTTTTGAAGGGCCGAATACAGAGATCTGGTTCACTACGCGCCAAAAGGTCCCCAAACGACCCTACGCAGGTATTGAATTCAGAGTTGTCCTGCTTATATATATATATATATATATATATATATATATATATATATATATATATATATATATATATATATATATATATATATATATATATGTATGTATATTCACTCACCGTTAGAAAGTTACTTTGTAAATATCATAGATATTAAAAATTAACCATTATCAAGGAGGTCACAGTTAATAAAGAAATGAAACCTGCGACATCGAAAATATGTCTATACCGTGGAAATTGAGGTTGATACAAATATTTCAGCCAAATTGTACAATAAATTGTAAGTAAGCCAAAGGATCTAGAAAGAGTCAATCACAATTTTTACTGGTGTACGACGAATCATACAAAAAATATTTAGAATTATGTTTGTCGACGACCTAGTGAACTGAGTTTGGTTGAAATGCAGAAAAAATTATAAGTGTGACAAGTGAAGGAATATTGGAATTTGCGTTCCCATTCTCAAATATTCACAGAACCCTACACATTTTACAAGGATTTCTTTTTCATATTTCGGAGGTTCTGTCAGTTTACTGAATTTTACACCAGTGACATAATTTTAGTTTTTCAAACTCTCCATTTAATCTGTTTACACATTTTAAGTGTGGAGACACATTCACACTTTACTGACAGTGTAAACTAATATACAGAATCCAATAACATCATCCAATTAAGGTAAATGATGCTGGGAATTTCAGGTAGATATCCAAACAATGATGATTTGATGGCTTGCGATCTTTGGAGGTTTCTTGTATACCCTTATCTGACTGAGTGTGATAATGGGTATATTAGACATGTATAATTGTGCCCCAGTGCTGGGGGGGCTGTTTTCCCACTTGATGATAATAATAATAATAATAATGATAATAATAAGAAGAAGAAGAAGAAGAAACAATGGCAAAATAAACCGTTCCATGGCCAATACTGTGCCCGTACCAAACAAGCTGACGTAGACAAAAACCGCACCCATCAGTGGCTACGTAGTGCAGGGTTGAAAGGTGAAACTGAGGGTTTTATCATTGCTGCACAAGACCAATGCTTGTTTACTAGGAATTATCAAGCACATATACTAAAATATTGTGTTAGCCCAAGATGCAGATTCTGTGACAAATATCCAGAAACCATTGATCATCTTATATCAGGTTGCACGATATTGGCACCCACTGAATATAAAACCCGGCATGACAGAGTGGGCCAATATCTGCCCTGGAAAATTTGCAACTCCTATGGGAAGGAAACTGGAAGAAATTGGTACGAACACCACCCTGACCCGGTTACGGAGATAGGACCTGTTACAATTCTATGGGACTACACAATGCACACTGACAGAACAATCAAAGCCAACCGCCCAGACATTGTTATTAAAGACCACAAACAAAATAAGAGCCTCTTTATTGATATGGCAGTCCCTGCAGACTGCAATGTGTCTTTGAAGATATTCGAAAAACTGTCAAAATACAAGGACCTTGAAATAGAAATCTCAAAAATGTGGCACATGGGAACATCAACAATTCCTGTTGTAGTTGGAGCCCTTGGACTGGTTGGAAAAGATTCCAGTAGGCTGATTGAAGGGATCCCTGGAAGTCCATGCCTCAAAGAGATACAAAAAATTGTTCTGACAAGTACAGCCCACACTTTACGAAGGGCTTTATCTATGTAATTATTTTTTTAATTTTTTTTTGCAGTGGAAAGTGTCATGATGCCATTTCTAACCTTAGGTCCCTGGGTGGGACCCGGAAAGAAATGTGTAAACGCCAGATATCAAAGGAAATAATAATAATAATAATAATAATAATAATAATAATAATAATAATAATAATGTATGGAAACAACAAAGGACTGGATGATAGAATTAGTCAAACAACACGAAAGAAGAAAGAAAAAATATTCAATCATGAAAGAAGGTTGTAAGTACGAACGAGATTTACATTTAGTAGATTCTGGGCAACTCGAGGCGGTGTAATGGCTTGTCTTGCTGGAACAATAACGACTGAGTAGGGAGTTCTATGCTTGGAAAATCTCTACATTTACAAGATTCTGTAGAAAACCAAAACAGAACCCAAGAACTAACTGTTTCAGCCAAAAATATGATAAAGAAAGCTAAAGTTTAAACCGCTTGAACAGATGAAACAACGCTGACAAGACAAACCTCTGCGTGACCAATATCCAGAACGAGGCTAATAAAGCCGATGTTGATAAAGTTAACACTCATCAATGATTACGAGCATCTGGATTAAAGGCTGAAACGGAAGACTTTATTCTTGCAGCGCAAGACCAGAGTCTTTTCACGAGGAACTTTCAGGCAATACCATACAGTAATAGTGTGGATCAAAAATGCAGGTTCTGTGACAAATATCAGGAAACCATAGACCATCTAATCTTAGGATGTTCTGTACTTGCGCCAAATGAATATAAAAATCCTCACGATAGAGTGGCACAATATTTACACTGGACAATGTGCAAACACTTTGTAAAAGATGTTAATAAAAACTGGTATAAACATCACCCAGCACCGGTTACAGAAATAGAAGACATCACAGTAACATAATAATTGTAACATAGCAATCAAGGAATTTGAAAACCTATCGAAGCATAAAGACCTGGAAATCGAAATAGAAAAATGTGGAAATTGAAAACAAGGATAGTAGCATTGATAGTAGGTGCGCTTGGAATGGTAAAAAAAGAAACACAACAACACATTGAAAAAATCCGTGGAAATCCCAGCTTAAAAGAAATACAGAAAATGTTTTGATATGTCCAGCCCACACATTAAGAAGAATTTTGTCCATGTAACGCTAGTGATGTTATGGGAGTCAAAAAAAAACAAACAAAAAACAAATCATGTCGCCATAACAACACGCCACTACCTGCCTTAGGTCTCTCCGCAGACTTGGTAGGTAGTGTGACCATAGCAGAATTCGAAAGATGATGATGATGATGATGATGATGATGATGATGATGATGATGATGATGATGATGATGATGGAATAGGTTTGAAGAGAACGGAAAGTATCCAAGGGAAGGAGATTTGAGGAGACTTGTTGTCACTCAGTCTCCAGCGATATCCCCACCTCTTCCTCAGATATCTCTTGTTGATTTGTAAATACGTGTATGATAATAATCTATCATTCATAAGAAATATTGAGGAAGAGGCTGGAAATTTGGTGTCATTCAGATTCCTGAGATAAACATTAAACAACAGATGCGAACATGTAAATGTGAAAAGGAGAAGAAGCAGGAAAGCGAGGAGGGGGGAGGAGGAGGAGGAGCGCAAGAAGAGAACAAAAACGGGGTTAAACAAGAAGAAAAAGAAGAAGAGAACAAAGAAAAACGAAAAAGGAGGGAGGGGGAGGAGTGTATGAAGAAATCAAGGACGAGATTGACAAAAAAGAATAATAATAATAATAATAATAATAATAATAATAATAATAATAATAATAATAATAATAATTCGTTAATCATCAGAAATCGAAATAATAAAAATGTCAAATATGACGGGCGAAAGTACAAGGGTGATGAAGAATTTTGGCGGGAAAGAAAAAAGAAAATAAGAAAGAAAGAACTGTTTTAATAAGAGCCAAAGAAAAAAAAAAGAGAGAAAAAAAAAAGAGAAAAAAAAAAGAGAGAAAAAAAGAAGGAAAAAGATAAAAGAAAGAAAGGACTGTTTCAATAGGAAAGAGAAAGAAAAGACAGACAGAATGAAAAAAGAAAGAAAGGAAAAAGTTAAAAGAAAGAAAGAATAGATTGAATAGGAAAGAAAAAAAAAAACAAAGAAAAATAAAGAAGGAAGGAAAAATAAAAAGAAAGGAAGAAAGGACAGTCTCAATAGGAAAAGAAAGAAAAGAAACATAATGAAAAAAAGATCGAAAAAGTTAAAAGAAAGAAAGAATAGTTTGAATAGGAAAGAAGAAAGAAAAGATAGAAAGAGAAAAGAAAGAAAAATAAAGAAGGAAGGAAAAATAAAAAAGAAAGAAAGGACAGTCTTAAATAGGAAAAAGAAAGAAAAGACAAACAGAATGAAAAAGAAAGATCGAAAAAGTTAAAAGAAAGAAAGAATAGTTTGAATAGGAAAGAAGAAAGAAAAGACAGAAAGAAAAGAAATAAAGAAGGAAAAAGAAAAAAGAAAGAAAAAGTAAGAAACAGAAAGAAATTGAGGAACACCAATGCCACGCCACATGGCTATCGCTGACATTATAACCGTGAGTCTGTTTACACAAGTGTATCGTACTTTTCTTCTAACTTGAAATTACTGTCCCCGCTTTTAACATTGTTATTGTCGATTCTAACAAATCTGGCAAAAGGGCTTAATATAGTTTCTTTCATGTAAGCACAGCAAAAAGTAAACAAAACCCTTAAATCATCCTGGCGTCAACTTAAACCGACAAATTTTTTTTTTTTTTTATATACCTGAACTCTAATTTTAGAAGGTGAAAATTTCACTGAAATATGTTTGAAAATTTAAAAGTTTTCATTTAATATCAAGAAAATACAAACTTGAAGCAAAATGATCACGGTACGAGAAAAAAAGAAGGCGTCGATATAAAATGACGCCAAGTGGATATGGGTTAAAAATAAAATAAAATATAGAAACAACAGCGCGTAAAACAGATCAAAGAAAAAGAAGGGCAATAAATAAATAAATAAAAATCATAAAGGAAGATGGGACATGAAAAAGTAAAAATAAAGTAAAAAGCAGAGCGAAACAAACCAAAATAAATAACCACGTGATCCGCTGGTCAGGACTTCACATGGCGGTCAGGTGTTTCTCGTCGCTGACAATGATGGTAAAATGGACCGACAGAACTCGACATGTACAAAGTCAGAAGGTTTTGGATGTGAAAACGAGGCTTCTTTTTAAACGATTTTTTTTCTTTTTTACTTCCTGCTAACAGCCAGTTTCACACGCATGAACCTCTGTACGTGTACGTCTCTGCAAAGATAAAACATTTGCATGTAAGTATAAATATAACTTTAAATAGAGCAAAAAAAAGGAGGTTTTGTTAAGAATACTAGCTTATCATTTTTACAAGAAGGAATACCCAAAGGTTAGTGAACATATGCCTATCTATCTATCTATCTATCTATCTATCTATCTATGTGTATATTATATTCTGAACACAGCACGGAAAATGAAACATCCCTATATCTCTAAAAACATACACACGACCATACATCTAGTTAAAAAGTAAAAATTAACTCATCCTTGATAATGGCTAAAAGTACAGCTGAAAGGATTCGGAATTATAAAACATTTGGACAGTTTCTGCGCACACTGTGTTTAGAAAATAAAACACTTGTTCGAACACAAGAAAAATTAAATAAAAAGCTTAATCGCGGTACCTTGTCTGTGGTCTTTAATGAAACATGTATAAATGAAGTATTGCTGCCTAAATGCGCAATATATATATATATATATGAATAAGGATTAAATATGAATTAGAATCCGACAAAATTCATCTTGTTTCACTTCTTAACCGATCATATACATATATAGACGAGTACGTTCGCTTTCTGACCATGAGACCCGGGTTCGAACCTTACCACGGTCGATTTGTCAGGAAGGTGACTTCTTAATGTTATCGGTGCCTGAAAACCATGCTACAGATGAACTCTTTTATGAACTGTCGATCACAAGTCATCGTGACCGAGCGTTTAAGTGTGTTGGTCTTGTTCAGATTGTTGAAAACATTAGTAAAGCGCTCTCTTCCAGACTAAGGTCCACTCAACATAGTTACAGTATAAACCACAGGTGGACTCTGTGGATCCTGAACAAACACGAATCTGCCTGAGCAGGCGTCTGCAATAGAGATTAGCTAGTTGACGAGCAGCCTCAGATACGAATGTGCAGCCATTTTAT
>OZ038502.1:82375808-82378308 GCA_964036315.1 Acanthosepion esculentum
AATAATTCCGTTATTATTTACTTTTTTTCGTATTTTTCTAATGAAACATGACCCAGTGCACATGTTAGTACTTCGTATGGGTATTCCACAAAGCCATTCCTTGCAGATTGACCAGAGATTCTTGATTGGATTTAAATCAGGAGAGTTTCCGGCCAGTCTATAGTAATTTGATTTACTCACTGGTAAGACTTCCCAGTGTGTTCGTGCAACGTTACAATTTTCATACGCTTCCTTGGAGTAACGTCCATCGCAGACAATGGCCGTAGGACAACTAATCGACAAGCGAGACAATAATGTCTGGACGTGATATAAATCTGATGCAATTACGGATTACGCAATACTTTTCAAGGCCAAATAAATTTCATTATCCCGCCCACCTCCGAAAACAGTTTCATATTACTGCACACCACTGCAAATGAACTAATCTGAGAAAAAAATAGAAATCGATTACAGCCTGTCACTCCAGTGGGTCTAAAACTGACCGTATGTTGAAAGAAAGGAAACTAAAGCGGTTGTTTCAATTAATTTGCACACAGGTGTATATATTAAGATATCTCTGAGCAGGTTTCGTGAAATGTATAACATCCGCATGAAATTCTCGATCCGACAAGACAATTTAAGAAGATGATACTAGTTTTCAGGTTGATTTTTCGGTTTTGTACCAATGTGCGTAGTTGGGCGAAACTGTCCCTGGCGCAGTTTATTTTATGTCCTTTTCTCCTCTTTCAAATTTGTTTCGACTGATCCATGCGCTGAGGTATCGGGTGTGTTTAGTAGATACTAATTCCATTTTCTGAATTTCTCTGAGGGGTTCAGGGTTGAAGCCATCAGGGGTTCAGGGTTGAAACCATCAGGGGTTCAGGGTTGCGGCCATCAGGGGTTCAGGGTGGAAGCCATCAGGGTTTCAGGGTTGTAGCCATCAGGGGTTCAGGGTTGAGGCTATCAGGGGTTCAGGGTGGAAGCCATCAGGGGTTCAGGGTTGAAGCCATCAGGGGTTCAGGGTTGAAACCATCAGGGGTTCAGGGTTGCGGCCATCAGGGGTTCAGGGTGGAAGCCATCAGGGGTTCAGGGTTGCGGCCATCAGGGGTTCAGGGTGGAAGCCATCAGGGGTTCAGGGTGGAAGCCATCAGGGGTTCAGGGTTGAGGCCATCACTGCTTTCATTGCAATTCTAGATTATAGTATAGTTTCTGTTTTGGAAAGGTTTATCTTGAGTCCTATTTCTTGGAACACTCGATAGAGCATGTTGATTTTCTCTACACGATCATTCTTAACCCAACAATGAATACCTATATCATCAGCATAGACCTCATCAGAACATTGTCCTCGGGAGGAAAGCAATTATTCGTTAGAACAATACTTGGAATGTTGCTAACTAGATTATAGTTTCTGTTTTGGCAAGGTTTATCTTGAGTCCTATTTCTTGGAACATTTTGTAGGCTAGTGGGTGTTCATTTTTTTGTTCAAGATCATTCTCATATCAAATATGAACACCTATATCATCAGTATACAGCATCCTCATTGTCGGTACTGTGGCCTCTGGAGAGAAAAACACATATGTCATCAGCATAGCCACACTCCTTTTCTCTCATACTAAATTTATTTTAACTGATTCATACGCTGAGGTATTTGAAGTGTTTTGTATTTACTAATTTCACATCCTGAATTTTTCTGGTGGATTCAGGCTCTGTGCCAACACTGCTTTCATTCCAACTGCAAATCATAATTTCTGTTTTGGAAAGGCCCTATTTCTTGGAACGCTTAGTAGAGGTTGATTTTTTCTTCAATACCATTCACATCGCAACTATGAATACCTCTGTCATCAGCATAGCCGCCTACCCCATCATCAGGATATTGACCTCGAAAAAGAATGCAGGGACATCGTTTTCTATCAGTAGATTCATTTAGGATGTGGTACGGAGTGCTTAAAGGATCAGTGCCCATCTCGTCCCATCTGTACTTTTGTGTATGCAAAGAGCATATTCTTGGAAGAGATTAAATAGACTTGGGGCTCCCATCTCCTCCTTGTCGTATTCCTGAGGAGGTTTGAAATGTTTCGGGATTGGGGCATTACAAAAGCAGTCTTTGCAATATAGAATAGTCTGAATAAAATATTATTGTAATAATAACAAAAATCAATGAAAAGAATTGGTTGCAGTCGTACTGACTACATCAGAGATGACATTGATTCGTCTCAAAATTGTTGGAAGAATGAGATCTGTAATCCAAATAATTTTTTTCAATGAATCAAAAAGTTACAAAAGTTAAACTTCACAAGGCATAGTAGATTGTAAACTTGAACTAACAACAAACTCAACACACAGAATGGATTTATTCGTTCAAACAATACTTGGAATGATGCTAACTAGATTATAGTTTCTGTTTTGGCAAGGTTTATCTTGAGTCCTATTTCTTGCAACACTTGATAGAGGATGTTGATTTTCTCTACGAGATCATTCTAAACCCATCAATGAATACCTATGTCATCAGCATAGACCTCAT
>OZ038502.1:82383308-82385808 GCA_964036315.1 Acanthosepion esculentum
GTAATATGAAAACGCTCTTTTAAAAACTTTTCTTTCTTAGGATTATCATCTTTAGTCTAATTAACTGCGATAAACACAGTTTTCAGGAGTGAAGTTAAACCATCATCAGGTAAGCATTACCCGTTCGAGGCGCTCCAGGTGTTTTTTGTTTCCCGCTTGAGTCTGACATTATTGTAATTGGGTTATTTGTAAAAGGGATTACAGATATGAATAAGCGAACGTTAAACGATGAAGGTGAGCCATTACTGAGCTGGAGAAGCGGTTGAAAATCTTTTCTCGTTATTACTCGCGACTAAAAGAAACTTCAATTCTTCAGAAACATCATAAACTGCTTTCTTTTCTTTCTTTTTTTAAATCACGTTTTATTATCCGAGGGTCAGTAGTTGTAGCATTGTTTCTGGGAGGAAGCGTGAAAGACAGGAGGCATGTCTACTCGGTGGCTAGGTTTCCTTTGCCATGTACTCTCTTGCCTGACTTAAGCATCTGGGTGCGTCAGTTGTGTTGATCCTTCAAATTTTTAGAGTCGTGTTTGCGTGCGTGTGTCGGCGTACCATTTTTGGTTATATAAAAAAAAACTAATATGAAAGGAACATGCTTTATTACGAAGAAAATATTTAGAAGGGATACTAATAAACATATTTCCATCGATAAGAGCACGCCAAACAAGCGTTTCTATATCACCAACTTTCATAAAACCCATCGATGTAACCAAAGTCTTTCACTCACGCACCATACATCCCCCCAATCAATTACTACCAGACAGAAACAAAAATACTCACTAGATGCACACACTTTATCATCCAACTAAAAGCTAGATCAACTAGAAATATTGAAAAACAAAAACGCCAACATCTTAGGGTCATAGTTAGGAATTATACACATGGACATTACTAGACCGACACAAAAAATGTTCACTAGAATCCAAACGTACACACGTGCACACCCCCTATATATATATATATATATATATATATATATATATATATATATATATATATATGAAAAAATATAGTCTTAAAGTGTGCTATATTTATGGGATAAAGTGCTCAATATCAGAGATAGAGCGTGTGTAAATATAAAAGTGAACATAGAAGTCAACACTTAGAGGTGACAGTCTGTTTCATGGTAGATGCAATCGTCAGGCCTGACGATTGCATCTAGCATGAAACAGACTGTTGCCTCTAAGTGTTAACTTCTATGTTAACTTTTATATATATATATATATATATATATATATATATATATATATACACCACAGAACAAAGATATGTCAGGTCTACCTGAGCAATGAAAGACAAGCAGCACAAAACTAAAAGTACCTGAATTTTCTTTCCATAATTCATTAAAAATACTGTTGAAGCTTAATTAATAGCGAAACATGGTAAATTCATAAACGTTCTCAAATTGTTCCATATCCTATCTTTTAGGGTACTGAGGCAGAAGATCATTATTCAAATATACATTGTCAAATAGAACAGACAACAAATGTCTATTATATCCAAATGTTGTATAATTTCTATCTTCACACTCTCCCGAAATTAAAGCAAATATTTGGAGATTAGAACAGATCATGATCAAACATAATAGACATTCGTTGTCTGCTATATTTAATAATATATATATATATATATATATATATATATATATATATATATATATATATATATATAGGTAACTACACTCGTCTCGGAAAACCTTCGGTTTCTTGATCTGCTAATGATCAAATCAATATCGAAGGGAAAAGGTTTAAAAAAAAGAAAGAGCTATGAACATGAACATAAAATGAAAATAATCGTACAACATACAGGTCCAAAGCCCAAAGAAAAATCCCCGATACGAGTAATCAACTAACTAAAAAAGTGCTCAATACAAAAGTAGAGCAGACCTAGTCAATATATATATATATATATATATATATATATATATATATATATATATATATATATATATATATATATATAAAATGAAGAGGTTATAATGGTTCCAACAAGAGAAAGGTGTGTATATTAAAAAGAAGAGAGGTACCCCAAACTTTTTGGGTTATAATGTGGATTTTTTAAAAAATATTATCCTTTATTTTTCATAATTTTACAACACGTGTTTCTGGTCTCGCGACCGTCTTCAGGTAAAGGGTGGAGATTTCCACATATAATTAAAAATAATTAATTTTTTCTTTATGTTTTTCAATGTTAAATATTCTCGATACGAGACATTCCCTGTTTTTGTGTTAGTAATCCGAATGTCTTTCTTGAAATGAAGGAAATTCAAGACATTCAAGAAAGACATTCGGATTACTAACACAAAAACAGAGAATGTCTCGTATCGAGAATATTTAACATTGAAAAACATAAAGAAAAAATTAATTATTTTTAATTATATGTGGAAATCTCCACCCTTTACCTGAAGACGGCCGCGAGACCAGAAACACGTGTTGTAAAATTATGAAAAATAAAGGATAATATTTTTTAAAAAAATCCACATTACAACCCAAAAAGTTTGG
>OZ038502.1:82390808-82440808 GCA_964036315.1 Acanthosepion esculentum
GGTATAGTTAATTATGAAATTGGTTTGATCACGAACATAAATCCTTAAGGGGCATTTGAACTCATAGATAATGTTCGTTCGTTGTAATTTTGACTTAGCTGGTGTGTTGTTATATTTGAGTATAAGGTTAGCGGTCTTGAATTTTTTTTATAGTAGATAATTAATTTGATTTTTTTATTTGGGTCAATTGGAGTAGTGTATTTCTTTATAATATTTCTAAGTGAAGATTCATCTTGTTTGTAGTTAATGTGCATTTGGTTTTTGTAGAAAATATTTATGTAAATTTTGACTGTATTTTCACTATCATTGTTATTTACTTTGGGGAGAAATAGTCTAATTTGGTGGCCTATAAGGTGGTTAGGGAAGCCATTGTTAATTATTGTCTGTTTTACATTATTGAGTTCTTTAAGGAAGAGTAGCGAGAGGATGGATTCTGGTGTGCTCTTTTTAGAACGTTTTTTATTACTGCTATTTTGTATCTGAGTGGGCATTCACTTTTAAAGTTAAGGTAGCAAGAGTTTCTGCTAGTGGATTTTTTTATATAATGAGAGAGTGAAAGTGTTGTTAGCATATTCTATGAGAACATCTAAGAATGGGAGTTTGTTTTTTTGACTAAGTTCGTAGGTAAAGTTAAGGACAAAAACTTCCTCTCTCTCTCTCTCTCTCTCTCTCTCTCTATATATATATATATATATATATATATATATATATATATATATATATATGAAGGTAAAAGACAAAACTGTATTATTAGCCGACGTGAGTAGTAATTCCGAAGCCAACGTACACTATACAACTATATCAAAATATCAAAAGAAAATAGTTGAATCAGTCAACACAACAATAAAAACAATATTTCTACACGTGAAAGTACTTGACATAATTTTCAGTTGACAATATGAATTCAATAATGTTTTCTGAATTCTTCTAGGTGCTAAGGACATTTTGCGTGTTGTTAAAAGTTACTTTGTTTTCAATAAATTTATTTAATTTTTACCTTAAAAATGTTCACATTGGACGAAACGCGTTGGCTTATAATACAGTTTTCCTATTGTCTTTTACCTTTATGCATATTGTCTTTTTCTACAGGTTAACTCTAAGAAATTTTTCATATATATATATATATATATATATATATATATATATAATGAATACAGAATCCTTAAAATTTCACTCAGGTGATATTTTATTTCGTAGACTGAGAAGTCCATCTCTTCAGTCCAAATTTTACAAAATAAGTTCAATTTATTCAGACACAAGGAAAAGAAAAAAAAGAAAAAAGGGAAAAAGGAAGAGAGAGAAAAAAGTGAAACAAGAAAAAGTTTTAATGCTAAAAGGGGAAAGAAAAAGGAAAAAGAAGTTGGGGGAGAAAGACAGAGACATTAATATAAGGTTTGTGAGATAGACATGGGGACGGGACAGAGAAATAGAGTAAGAGAGGGAAAGAAAGGCGTTAAGCCAGTTGCTATGGTGACCAGAATATATTTCATTCCCCGGGATGTTAAAGTTAAAAAAGATAGGCCGAGGAAAAGGATTGAACAAATTTCAAAATAGATACAGTGAAATTGTCTAGTCATTTAAAGCAGCGAAACCATCCCCATCACATTATAACCGTCATAAATTACAAACAGGTAATAATAATAATAATAATGATAATAATAATGTAATCGAAATCTCAAAAATTTGGCACATGGGAACATCAACACTCCCGGTTGAAGTTGGTTGCTTCGGATTGGTTGGAAACAATTCCAGTAGACTCATTAAAGGGATTCCTGGTAGCCCACGCTTTAAAGAAATACAAAAAATTGTTCTCACGAGTACAACCCACACGTTACGAAAGGCTTTATCTATGTGAAATATGTGTGTGAGTGTGTGTGTGTTTTATTTTTAATTGGTCAGTGGAACATGTCATAACGCCATTTCTGACCTTACGTCTCTGGGCGGGACCCGGAAAGAAATGTGTACACACCAGAAATCAAAGGAAATGATGATAATAATAATAATAATAATAATAATAATAATAATAATAATAATAATAATAATAATAATAATAAAATATTTGACATCAATATAAAGAAAGAAGATCAATTTAAAAAAATGAAATTCTTTAAAAAACATTAAAAAATTTCATAACAACACATTCAAAGCATTTCATAGATTTATATCCTCCTTGGAATTATCCCTACTAATTATCTAGTGGTATTATATATATATATATATATATATATATATATATATATATATATATATATATATATATATATATATATATATATTGAATTGGACAGAGTCCGACAATTTATTTAAAGACATTTATGATATGTTTAACGTTCTTTTTATAGATACAAGTATTTAAGCAAATGCTCTGTTTTATAATAAACAGTATTAAATAACATTTACCGGCCTGAATGTCCGAGAAATTTTCATAGAAAATTTTCGTTCTCCGAAAGATTTAAGTTTAAAGATAGTAAAACCGACATTGCTAACCGGACGCTTCGCTGTGGCCGAACGGTTAAGGCACGTCGCGCGAAATGACGGTTCCGTATAGGATACAGGTTCGATTCCTGTCGGAGAACGAAAATTTTCTATGAAAATTTCTCGGACATTCAGGCCGGTTTATTATAAACAGAACATTTGCTTAAATACTTGTATCTATAAAAAGAACGTTAAACATATAATAAATGTCTTCAAATAAATTGTCGGACTCTGTCCAATTCAAAATATATGACGTCATTTGATACGCTAAGAGCAGATATGAATAGACGATATTCATGGAAGATTTAAGTTTAAAGATAGTAAAATCGACCTTGCTAACCGGACGCTACTCGTTAAGGCACGCGAAATGACGGTTCCGTATAGGATACAGGTTCGATTCCTACTGAAAAGGTACAGTTGTTAAGATTTTTATTTAATCTTTCTTAATCCCAGTGCTTTGTTAGCCCTCATTCATGGAACGTATATACAAGAGGCATTGATTCCCAACTACAAATATATTTTTATATTTATAAATAAATATAAATATATATATTTTTATATATATAAATAAATATAAATATAAATATTTATATATATATATATATATATATATATATATATATATATATATATATATATATATATATATATATATATATATATATATATATATATTCTGTTTATACGTTTTTTATATATACATTTATTTGAGTAAATGCTCTTTTTGTTTTTTTATAATTAATCAGTATTAATTACATTTACCGAGCTGAATGTTAGAGAAATTTCGTCGAAAATATGCGTTCTACGACAGGAAACGAACCTGTATCCTATACGGAAGCGTCATTAAGCCTTACGTGTTTTGACCGTTCAGTCACAGAGAACTTCCGGTTTAGCAAACTTGAATTTCCGTTTTTTAATATATTTAATGAATAGTGTATATTTAGGCAGCAACTATTCATCCGAACAAGTTTTGAATAAAAAGAACTGAAAAGGTCTTCTGTTTGTTTAATTTGTTTATTGTATTTTAACAATTGTCGGATTAGGAGTTTGAGTATTGTGCTCGAAGTTGTATCCGAAGTTCATATTTTGTTATTTTTGTTCAAGTATTTTCGACTTTCATAGTCATTATCAAGAACCGATGTAGTGTCTGCGTTTAAAATTCTCTTGTCTAATAAATAATAAAAAGAAAATTTTCAAATTCAATAAATAAATAAATCGTAATCTTTTTGTTCGGCCTCGTTCCCAATAGCCGTTAGCCATGACGTCACGTCAGACCGTTTCAAACGTTCAACTTCCTAACGAATGCCAGCATGCAGACAAAAGAATTCTAACTACCACACAGACACCACATCGGTTTTTTTTTTTAATGACTGCTAAATGATACATAGTTTATCTTTACTTTCACACTAAATAGATAATCACAGATAATCACTTTTTCAGAATAATATAAACTCACAAAAAATACCTGAGCTAATTTTCAAACGTAGACACGAAATCAAATTCCTACTACGCTACTTACAACAACATCGTCGCTGAATAGCCTAAATAAAATCCCATAAGCTAAATCTAATAAACTTTATTTCAAATACCAAAATTTTGAACTGAAAAAAAAAAATGGCAAACAATTAAATAAAGGAAGTATATAAATAAAATAAGATTATAAATATGAAAACTAAGATTTATGATTATAAATAGCCGGAAGTATTAGCCGTAGAGAAAAGAACAAGGAAGAGACAGTTGCCTCCTTGCTTAATTCCGTTAATCCCCAGTTGGCCTGAAGATCGCTTGTAGCGTAAAATAGATAATAATCATACAATGTAGATTCTTGTGTCTACATTTGTTTATATTTGAAAACGTCATGTCTCCAATATTGAGCGTTCTTCCCCTATAAATATAACAAATTTTAAACATTATATAAACCTTACGTGTTATTAGATAGTCGACCATCGATAACAGTCGCTACGAGCGTAATATTGATTACTGTCGCTGCCCATAAAGTATCGATTACTTTAATTACCCGCAGGACATCGATTGCAGTCACGCGCCTCCTTACCACAAGTGAGAATCAGCATTAAAAAATGCTGACCTTAACATGGTATCGAATACCACCTACTTGCAGTGCAACAAATTTCGTATAGTCATAATCCCCACACGGAACCCTGCCAAATATGTAAGAAAGTAAAGGCAGAAACCGTATGAAGGCAAATGGATGTGGCTGTTTTGAAACTCGTAGAAGGCTAACCAGTCAGGGATGAGTTGTAGCAGTGGGTGGAGCCAGTTTTCCTACTTATAAACAAAAAATAGTGCCCTTCGTTTTCTCATTAGTCTTGTATTGCTCAGCCGATTTCAGTACTTTTATAACAGAAATGCAGACAGGAAAACTAAAGCTATGCCGACGGCGTGGAAGCGGACACAGGAAATAATTAGTCATTCGATATTCGTCCAACGAGGAAACTTCTTCAACGTTACCCGGGGTCAAATCAACATTAAATATTCTGGGATGGTAATACCCACTGAAATGCGGTGTATTCGATAGCTCCGGTTCGACGTTCAATCACTGAATATTTAGGAGTTGTCTTGCTAGATCAATTGCGACTGAATAGTGGGTTCGATTCCTCACTGGGTGGCCGACACTTTCGGCCGTGTCCCACATCTAAGCTACGCTTATTAAATCATTTGGGCACTTCGACGTGGTGTAATGGTTAGTAAGCTTGTCGCTCTAGGTCAATTACGACTCAGTAGTGAGTTCGACCCTCAATGGGTGCCCCATGCTATCGGCTTCGTGTCACATGTAAGCTACGCTTAGAAAATCACCAATGTATATTTAGGAGAGGGGAGCTGAAAAGTTCTCAGCCCGACGAAGAATAATCCCCACCTAACAAAATAAATAAATAAAATAAACAATAAAAGAGAAATATATTTGATATTCGATCAGATTTTGCAACATTTACTTATAATTCGTTCCATCGCAGCACATACATAATTCCATCGATAATAGAATTATTTAGGCTGAAGAAATATTTTTGAAGGTCGAAACGCGTTACATGAGATTTTCTAATTTTGTCATTCACAATATATATATATATATATATATATATATATATATATATATATATATATATATATATATATATATATATATATATATATATATTATATTGTTTCCTCACCATTAGCGCAACTGTCTAGATGAAAAATAGCTATAATTACCTTCCCAGACCAAAACAAACTACTAAATAAACGACCTGAACTCACCCCAAAGTGCAGACACGAAAACAAATTTTTATTACGTTACTTAAAAAATCGAAAACTGAAAACGAACGAGAATAAATGAAGATAAATAAATAAAATAAAATAAACAAACAAAAACAACTAAAATAAATCCACAATGCAATAGAATACCCATAATGCATCACAGACCTGTATATATAAAACGTCGAGCAAAAACGCAACGCACATGGACTGCTGATTGCGTTTAGCATGAAACAAACTGTCGTCTCTGGGTGTTCACTTTAATGTACAGTTTTATATTTACATACGCACTATATCCCTGATTGAAAACTGTAACCCATAAATATAACATACATTTTATATTTATATATATATATATATATATATATATATATATATATATATAATCCACAGACAGACTGTTTCGCTGCTCATCAGTGTGGCTAGATGTCCGGTTGCCTCTAGCTAGGATCGAAAACCGACTGAATTGGCGTCAGTCGGAACTTCTACCACTAAGCCGTCGGCTCACGGCAGAGACGAAGGTGAATTTTAGCGTGTTTATTTTTAGATTTAGATAAACACACAGTGACTGACAGTGACTCAATTCTGCCGAAGAGTCATCCAATATTAGCTTAAATAGTCACTGTTTACAAACTCACACCTCAAACCAAAGAGCTCAACCGAAATTAATTTTTTCAGGAAGGCACGTCAGGCTATATGACGGCTCCGTATAGGATACAGGTTCAATTCCTGTCGGAGGTCGAATATTTTCTATGAAAATTTCTCGGACATTCAGGCCGGTAAATGTTAATATATATATATATATATATATATATATATATATATATATATATATATATATATATATATATATATATATATATATATATATATATATACAGCCAAATGAGTGAAAGAACAGATGAAGTAAAAATCCACTCTTCGTAGTATTTACCTTTAAAAATGTGCTCAGTACAAAGTAGAGCAATATATTATTTTTTTTTTATTATAAGAAATTATAATAAAAACATTTTGAAATCGATACGCAGTAGCTTTCATGTTTCAATATAATGATTATACTTCTTCAGGCGATGGTAAGTAACTGGTGATTAAAATGATTTTTAAAGAAATTTAAAAACAAAGTGTTATCTCTTTTCCAAAAGTTAAAGGGGGCAACACAAGGTCAGAATTAAAAAATAGACTTGTGGGTATGTCTTGATTAACCAATTAAATGTCAGTTATACGCTCAATAGAAAAGTAAGCTCTGGGGGGTGATGGTTTGTGAGTTATTTTTTCATGTCACGATAAACCGGGACATAAACATGTCATTGACGATTGCGGAAAATATGCCAGCTTTTGTGTAGCGATTTCAAAATGGGTGATTGCTACGTCTTCTGACACCTGATCACACCACGGGAAAATCTGACATTTCCCGAGACAGATCCAGCTGGGTGACTTGCAAGTTTCCTAATCCAGAATGAGTGTTTTGTTCATGACTTTCAACCAGATACAAAGAGATAATCACCCCTCCTTACTTGCTCCAAAGAAGCCGAAGGTTTCGTCTGCAAGTAAGGTGATGGCCTCATTTTCATGGGATTAAAAAAGCATTATTTATATTATTTATATTGTTCGGCCTGTTGTCCTCATCTTTATTGCCATATTCACAACGTTTCGGTCGTTGTGCGCTATGGCCTTCTTCAGGTGATCAGAATTTCAAACTGAACCCTTTATTTCGTCCACCGGGGGTAGATCGTAGATTTTTCTACAAGATACATTGACCAGTGGATAAAAGCGTTGGCTGGATGTAGTGACTTGACCCAAAGAGTTGTGAGTTGAATACCTGGGTACTCCAGTGGTCAACAAAACTGGGAGAATTGAGTTAAATGGAGATAACTGAGACATCTAGAAAAAGCTTGACACGTGGAACTAGAATAATTCTACCCCCGTTGATGAAATAAAGGGTTCACTTCGAAATTCCAATCACCTGAAATAACGTACAACGGCCGAAAAGTTGTGAATATGCAAATAAAGATGAGGACAACAGTCCGAACAATGTAAATAATGGAAATAATTACAATACCTCATCTCAGAAATATAGATAGATCCTGAAGAAGGCCGGGGCATACAACGGTCGAAACGTTGTGAATATACTAATAAAGATGGGGACAACAGTCCGAACAATGTAAATAATGGAAATAATTACAATACCTCATCTCAGAAATATAGAGAGATCCCGAAGAAGGATGGGGCGTAAGTAAGACCCCCCCATAGAAGAGAACATGACCAAAGACTGTGTACGCTATCCCATGCAGCTGCGGAAAGAAATATAAAGGAGAGACAGGCCGCCCCATTAAGGTAAAACTTCAAGAACACCAGAAAGCTGTATCTCGAAGGGAAGTGGAAATATCAGGCGTGGCTGACCACATATGGAGAGAGATGGGAGATCACCGCCCTCTGTGGGATCAGGTTGAGATCATAGACAAAGAATATCATTGGTAAATTCGTAAACTTAAGGAATCAGCACATATGCTAGGCCACAAAAATCTCCTGAGCCGACCAAGCATAAAAATGAATACAATATGAGAACCAGTAATAAGGAGTGCCAGAGAAAAGCAATAACAACAACAGAAATTGCAATATGAGCTCTGGTAAAAACATGATGTGATAACAGCAAAAATTGCAGTATGAGCACTGGTGAAAAAAGGTTGCTGAAGACATTAGGTTTATAATACCCAGAAATTCAAACACAGATGTCCTCAAAGGCAAAGTGGATAAAGGTGTTAGTTAGATCCAGTGACAGGACCCAAAGAGTGTGAGTTCCATACCCGGCTAAGGCAGTGGAGAACTTGCGGAGGGCAATTAACAGGAGATAACTGATAACTGACATCCATTAGACATGGCGCGTGGAACTAGAACTAGAAGGAGCGTACGTTGTAATAAATATGGCGACAAAGATGAGGACAATAGTCCGAATAATGAAAATAGTGTACATAATACCTCATCTCAGAAATAGAGACAGATACTGAAGAAGGCCGGGGCATACAACGGCCGAAAAGTTGTGAATATGCCAATAAATATTAGGACAAAAGTCCGAAGAATGTAAATAATGTAAATAATGACAATATCTCAACTTAGAAAAGGTATTGTGTTTATTGACTTCAAAAGGGCTACCCCATCATATACTATACAAAATTGCTGAAAGAGTTATAAAGTCTATCAAGACCAAAGGTTCAGGAAATATTACGAAAGGAGTTTTGTTTCGTCAGGACAATGCTCCAGCAGACAAATCCTCCGTTCCAATGGCTGCTCTGCGTGACTGTGGATTTGAACTGATTGATCACCTTCGCTATTTTCCTGATTTGGTATCATGTGACTATGATCTGTTCAACAACGTTAAAAATCAGATGACATCATATCTGTTGCTGTTGACTTTTTTTGACCAACAGGATGAAAGCTTCTTCAACAGTGATATTCAAGCACTGCAACGCCGCTAGACGAAGTGTACGGACCGCAAGATGGATTGGTTGAAAATAAACCTCATTTGGCTACATTACATGTGAGTATCTTGGTCAACCTATGAAATTTTCAGCTGATCCTCGTACATATATATATATATATATATATATATATATATATATATATATATATATATATATATATATATATATATCAGCAAGGAAAATCTTGGTAATCCGTATGGATAATCCCAAGGAGGATGAAATCCGGAGAGCTTAATGTTAAATCCTTGCGATTAATTTAATGAAAACAGGCAACTTTAAGGGTCCATTGGTTATAATTTATTTCCGCAGGGAATTTCTTTTTCCCTGGATCATCAGACCACACATCCGAGGGTGAAAAAATGAATTTAAATTTCTCTCTCTCTCTCTCTCTCTCTCTCTCTCTCTCTCTCTATATATATATATATATATATATACATTTATATATATGTATATAAATAAATTTATATATATATATATATATATTTAAATTTTATATATATATATGTGTGTGTGTGTGTGTGTGTGTGTGTGTATATGTGTGTGTTTTAAGGTATGCTATATTTACAGTTAAAATGATTAATATCAGGAAATAGCGGGTGGGAAAAGTGTATATAAATGTGAATACCCAGCAGCGACAGTTTGTTTCATGCTTGAACGCAATCTTCAGGCCATGAATATTGCGTTCAAGCAGGAAACAGACTGTCTCTGCTCGCTCTTGACCTCAGTGCCCACCTTTATATGTATGTATATATATATATATATATATATATATATATATATGTGTGTGTGTGTGTGTGTGTGTGTGTGTGTGTGCGTGCATGTGTGTCTGTGTCTACTTACTGCCATATCACATTCAAACATCGGTTCTCGTACGAACACCTATGTTAAGCAATATCGAGCAATAGTCTCTAGATGTGTGACCATTTGAGAATATGAGTTGCTGTAAGATTAGATGTGCGTGCCGTGTGATAGTTAACGGCTCTGCTAGATATTTAAAAGGGAATAATTTTGGTTCATACGAGAAGTTGCCTTGAAAAGTGCAAAACCGCTTTCTCCGTGAAGAGATCTTTCGCTATGTTCTTTGGTTATCGGTAGTCATGGAAACTCCTGCTGTGCTGTGACGAACTTTCTAGACTCTTGGGAGGAAAGGATGATGGCGTTATTCTCCTTTCTGTCTAAAGGAGCAAACCAAGATCCCCGGCTGCTGCCAAAAACGCGAACGTAAAAGGCGCCAACTCGCTCTTTTATGAGCATCTTCAAGGCGTGGCTAAATTCAAATGAGTCAAATTGCATACGCACGAGAAGACCCTATATAGGCAAAATAAACTGATCAGTTAACTTTTCTTTACTTTCCCTGCTAGTATATAAAATTAATCACTAAAGCAGGCGATAATAAATGTCTACGATAAAAAAAAATCATTAAGCTAGCAGACAACACGGTTGTTAATAATTTGACACTTGATATATTTTTGTTATTTTAAAATAAAATACAGCGTATCGACAAAATACGTGTACATATAAAAAATTAACAAAATATTTTTTATTATTTTACTTTCCTATAGATATGCAGATAACAGTGTTGATAGCAGATACGGAAAAGAAACTACAAGAACTTTTACAGAAAGTAGTGAAGGAAAGCGAGAAGAAAGCCCTAAACATCAATTGCAGGAAGATAGATTGCATGGTCGTCAGCAAAAGAAACAACCCAACATGCAAATTATAAATTTGAGATATCAAAATTAAACGGGTACAAAAATGTAAATATCTGGGAAGTGTTTTAACAGAGGATGGAAAGTGTGACACTGGAATCCGAAGGCGCATTGGGATAGGCTAAGATGCGTCCCAAAAGCTAAGCAAAGTATTAAGAAACAGGAAAATTTCGTTAGAAACAAAGAACAGAATACTGAACTGTTACGTAATATCAGTCCTCCCTATATGGCAGTGAAAGCTGGACAATCTCCTCACAGATGAAGAAGAAAGTTGAGGCAAAAAAGATGAGGTTTTAAATCATGATGCTCAAAATACTATGGACCGAACATGTGAGCAAGAAAGAAGTTTTAGTAAAAATGGAAACAAAACGGAAACTTATACCTAACATGAGAAAGAGACATTTGAAATTTCTAGGGCACATAATGAAGAAAGAGGGCTTGGAAAATTTGATACTCGCAGGTCAGATTGATAAGAGGGACAAAGGAAAGAAATACATAACCTACTTAGGAACCTGGAGTAAATGGATGGTTAGACAAGGTTTAGGAAAGATAACAAAAATACAAAATTTATTAAGAGCTACAAAGGACAGGGAAATTATGGAGAGCCATGATCGCCCACGCCCTGAAGGTACACGGCACATAGAAGAAGAAGAATGGTAACATTAACTGTTTTTCTACAAAGAAACATTCGGCATTCATTAACCGAGCAACAAGTCTTCCTCGAGTGACGCTTTTCTTCACTCCTTTGCCATCGGGCTAGGATCAAAGTTTAGTATCTGTTCTCCTCATTTCTAATACTAATGGTAATATTAGCCGTTTCTTTATAAGGAAACATTCGGCATTCATTGACCGAGCAGCAAGTGTTCCTCGAGTGACGCTTTTCTTCACTCCTTGACCATCGGGCTAGGATCAAAGTGTAGTATCTGATCTCCTCATTTCTAATCGTAATGGTAATAATGGCCGTTCCCTTATAAGGAAACATTCAGCATTTATTGACCAAACAGAAAGTGTTCCTCGAGTGACGCTTTTCTTCACTCCTTGGTCACCGGATCAAAGTGTATTATCTGTTCTCCTCATTTCTAATAGTAATCGTAATATTAACCGTCTCCTTACAAGGAAACATTTGACATTAGTTGGCCGAACCTGTACTGCTTTTGGTTGAAATTTATAAAATCTTTCTCTTCAAAAACATTTTCAGGAAATTGGTTTCTCAAGTCCAGTAGCTGTTATCGTTCTTTCCAGTAGTGATGGCGGTTTCCTTCCTAACCTTTTATTTGAAGTAGTGTGGAATACAACATCTTGAGTACGTCATTATTTTCTCTTCTACTTACATGTACTATCCATTTTAGTTGTTGTTGCTGTTGGTAGTCGCCAAGTGATGATGTTTCTCTTATTTGGTAGAGTAATTTGTTTGTGATTCAGTAGCAACGGGCCACAATGTTCAAAGAAGGTTTCACTCAGGTTTCACGCTCAAAGCCATTTTAACCATTGATCTTAGAAAGCAGTTGTATACGACTGAGAGTTTAGATATTTCTAAACGAGTTTGGCGCCATGCATGACATCCATTTGAAAATCTCAATGTGACGAGGCTATTTAAGGACATGAGTCGAGTTTTCAGGTTGATGTTTTGGTGTTATAGCAATTTGCGGTGTTAAACACACACACACACACACACACACACACACACACACACACACACACACACACACACAGACACACACATATATATATATATATATATACAGTGTAACCCGGATATAAGACAGTTGTTGGGACCGGAGAAAAAGTATCTTATATCCGGGTTTATCTTATATACGAGTTTCTCTTATATCCGGGTTGCTCTTATATCCGGGTTTGGTCTATTTTGTTTAGGTAAGTATGGCTCTAATTTGGGACCAGAGAAAATCTCTCTTATATCCGTGTTTCTCTTATATCCGGGTTATACTGTATATATATATATATATATATATATATATATATATATATATATATATATATATATATATTTAAAAAGAAAGATAGATAGATAGATAGATAGTGGACAGAAGGAGATAGATAGATAGATATGAACAGACTGAGATAGATAGATAGATAGATAGATAGATAGATAGATAGATATTGTTAAAATTGACTATATTTGTAGGTGGAGAGTGCTTAGAATCGGAGATATAACGCCTATAGATACGGTGTGGCTATAGCGATCAACACTGCATAGTGACTCTCGGTTTCACGCTTCAGTGAGATCTTCAGAGGGAGCTTTAGATTATATATATATAGTATGAGAGAGAAATCGAGAATGAAAAATGGATCAACAATGCAAATCTAAAGCTCTCTCTGAAGATCTCACTGAAGCGTGAAACTGAGAGTCACTATGCAGTGTTGATCGCTATAGCCACACCGTATCTATAGGCGTTATATCTCCGATTCTAAGCACTCTCCACCTACAAATATAGTCAATTTTAACAATATCTATCTATCTATCTATCTATCTATCTATCTATCTATCTATCTATCTATCTATCTATCTCCTTCTGTCCACTATCTATCTATCTATCTATCTATCTATCTATCTATCTATCTCCTATCCACTATCTATCTATCTATCTATCTATCTATCTATCTATCTATCTATCTCCTTCTGTCCACTATCTATCTATCTATCTATCTATCTATCTATCTATATATATATATATATATATATATATATATATATATATATATCTACTTTAAAAATTAAGAGATCATTTGAATATGTAATTCTGTAAAGTAGGGAAATTATTTTTCAAGTTACTTACTAAACTCTTCCCAAAAGATTCAGAATTACATAAGATATTCAATAAAAATACAATTAAATTAAGCTACAGTTGCACTAGCAATTTAGAAACAATAATAAATAGACAAAACGCCAGAAATTACAAAACTAACGCGCAGCAAAATATAGTTAACACTAGTAATTTATGCATCTGTAGAAATAAAAATAGATGTCCATTAGATGGAGCTTGTAAGTCAGAAGCAATAATCTATAAAGCAGAAATAACAGATATTAATGGCCAGAATAAAACGTACATAGAATATACTGAATGTACTTTCAAACGTAGATGGTACAATCATAATTCGTTATTCAATCTAGTAGGTCTTAGGTGCTCTACCAAACTAGCTAAGCGTATGTTGAATTTAAAAGAAAAAAAATCAGCAGGGATCTGATTGTGAGATGGAAAGTTTTTTGAAAAAGTCGAAGCCTTATAACAACCAGAATAATATTTGCAACCTCTGCTAACAGGAAAAATTAGCAATAATGACATTTCCAGATTCAAAGAAACATTTGAACCAGAAATACCAAGTCATGAGTCCTTGCATATATACAAAAATTCCTCTTAAACACATATGAGGCTGCATTAAAAAAAATGTACAAATCAATTACCCCCTCCACCACCACCACCAATATATTTATAATACCCTTCTTCTTCTTCTTCTTCTTCTTCTTCTTCTTCTTCTTCTTCTTCTTCTTCTTCTTCTTCTTCTTCTTTTTTCTATCACACCCAACGTTGTGTGTTTGTTTGTTTATTTAAAAAAAAATAATATAGCGTTTATTAGATTTTTAAAAAAACAAAGTTAAGAGGTCATTTGATAAAAATCGTCTGAGGATAACGTAAGGTTGAAACCAAGGTAGCAGATTCAACTCACTTCCTGATTTTTATAATTAAAAGCTCTACATATTATTTTTACAGTTGTTTTTTTACACGTGTATTGAGCTCTTTTTAATACTACTATTTCCTGGTCTGATTCAGCCATTAAGCTTATATATATATATATATATATATATATATATATATATATATATATATATATATATATATATATATATTTGCTTGGATTGATGTGTTAGCTCTGTCTGACATTGAGCACTTTCTAATAAGTACCGCGCATATAATATATAAATAATAATATATATATTAGACACACACACACACACACACACACACACACACACACACACACACACACACACACACACACACACACACATATATATATATATAAAAGTGAACATAGAAGTCAACACTTAGAGGCGACAGTCTGTTTCATGCTAGATGCAATCATCGTGGCCCGATGATTGCATCTAGCATGAAACAGACTGTCGCCTCTAAGTGTTGACTTCTATGTTCACTTTTATATTTACATACGCTCTATCTCTGATATTGAGCACTTTATCCCATAAATATAGCACACTTTAAGACTATATTTCTTCATATATATATTTATATTTATATACAGAGACTTTTCATATATATATATATATATATATATATATATATATATATATATATATATATATATATTTGTCTGTGTATATATATATATGAGATAACGATATGTAAATTTTTATACAACAAGAACAATATTGGGGTAAAATGTATAACAAAATGAAAAAGATTTTCGTGTGAAGCGTTTCGTCATTTTGGACTTCATCGTTTTTGTTTACGTTGGTGCGACTGCACATTAGCCCAAACGAATGATGCTGGGGATCTTAAATTTACATTTTTATTTTCTATATGTTGCGGTGCCCTCCCTCTAAAGAGTCTATGTTGAACTCTTCCGCCTACTATAAGATTAGTAGGAGAGAAAGCCTTGATGAAACAATCGAATAGATTGAACGCTGGGTCAACCGACACAAACCCACTAGTCGGGTAATTTTCTTCTGTTGTACTTACTGTTTAATATATGATATATCTGTAACGTTTTGTTATTTCTTTTTACCATTTAGTTATTTCTTTAACCATTTACTTGGTCACAACACTATATAATCGAGCCAATTTCATTTAGATTTTATTCTTTTTCTTTCCATCCCTTTTGTTATTAGATATCCCACTGTGATAATAGAAGATCTGCCAGGAATGGTAAAATATTGTAAGAGCCAAGGCGCAAATTTACTGTGGATGTGCTTGCGATCAAGGCACTCTCTATAGATATTTTCGTTTGAGCGAAATGTTTTTTCCTTTCATCAGTGGCATTTTTTATGCCCAAATTGCAGCCAGTCTCGTTACGATGAGCAACTAATGCATTTGACGTAATGTTTTCTAAAATGTCTCTTTTGTGTTCATATCCTCTTTTATTTAGAATTCCCAGCATCCCTCGCCGAGTGCGCATGTGTAGTCGTACCAATATAAACAAATTTAGTCCGATGAAGTCCCAAAAGAACGAAACGCGTCACTCTAAAACTTTTTTCCCACTTTGTCATACATTTATATACCGGGCGTAACAGCAAAATTGTCCAATTGTTAGATTAAGATTTGAACGGTTGTATCTTAGAAATGATTAAAGATATCTTACTGAAATTCTCCGAGATATTTAATAATACTATAGGGCTCTACTTTGAACAATAAGAATGTATTTAGCTCTAAGTTGAAATGATAACCCCTCTTGCGGTTGTGACCTCCTGGTCAAGTTTTCCTCTCTACTGTTCTCTTTTTTAAAACTCATTCACCGTTCGCCTGATGGTTCTTCAATGGTCTTTGATGGAAGCCAGTGTATGAATGTTGGTACCATTATTGAAGGCCTGGTCTTTTTCCTCTCGCCATTGCTCAATTGGGAAGACAGTGGGGCTGATACAAAAATATTTTAACCTGTTCTCTTTCTAGCTGAATAACTCAACGGGGTTTTCAGTGATTCTTACGACAAATGGTGTAACGATGGCTAAACGTCTTATCTGGAAACCTGGAAAAAAGAAACGCAATTAGTTTAGTGTTTTTTTAGATATTAAACATTGTGTGGGATGGACAATTATCCCATGCTGTTACAAGAATTTTGCTGTTAGACCCAGTATATATATATATATATATATATATATATATATATATATATATATATATATATATGGATATGGGTGTGCTGAAAAGTTATCGGCCCGACCAAGAAAGGACTCAGTCAGACATAAAACACTCATAGTGAGATGGAAAGCTTGGAATTTTTAGTGATATTTGTTGAAATTGCTGGGTAGACACATAACCTCACTGAGATGAAGAGATAGTGTGTAAAACAAAATCAGTTTTCAAAATTATTTTTCAGCGTCTGAGTAGGCGTGAATATTTCTGTGGGTTGCTGGGTGGGTAATGTCATTGTCTGGTTTCTAAATCACCAAGACCCACAGCTAACATTTCATCAGTTATTATAAATGATACGCCTGCGTGAATTGAAGTTTAAAATTATGGCTCGAATTCCATCGACGATATTAATGGCCGTTAGCTTTGGCATCAGTCATTTATCTGGCAGGCAATTTTGTGAAAAAAAAATAAACGAAGCGTAGATAAAATTCGGTACCAACACACAAGCTCGCGGACACAAAAATATATATATCCTCGATACTCACTATATATATATATATACAGTTGCGACCAAAATGTTTAGTACGGCGTTGTTTTCGTCAAAAAAGTAGGTATAATTTTTTATCAAAATTGTTATATTCTATAATTTTCACAGACAATAAATACGATATTATTTGTTATTGTCTGAAATTGTGGTGTAATTTGAGAGGATAATACAAAAGTTATGGATGATTTAGTGATTTACTGCAAAACCCATGGTCTAAATAAAATCTTTGAAGATAATAAATTTATATACAACCAAGCCCTCAAAAATAGTGGTTTTAGACAAGAATTAAACTTTAACGGAGAACTAGTAAATCAGAATAATAATAGAACTAAAAATAGAAAGAGGAAGTAATGTGGTTTAACCCACCGTATTCCAGGCTCTCTAGCATTGATATAGGAATTTTCTTTCTAAGATTAGTAGATAAACACTTTCATAGTAAACATCCACTACATAAGATTTTCAATAGGAATACGCTGAAAATTAGTTATTCATGCGTTAGAAATATGGAGAAAATTATATCTTTCCATAATTGTAAAATACTTAGAAACTACTATAATAATGAAAATCAATCTAGTGACCCTACCTGCAGTTGTAGGAATAAAGACCTTTGTCCTATCGGGGGTAAATGTATGTATAAAAATGTAGTATACGAGGCAACTATCTTCCCCGAGGAAAATATAAACGAGAAAAAAAGATATATAGGTATATCCGCGGGTGATTGGAAGCAGCGTCTATACAACCATAGACGCTCTTTAGATATAGATACCTCAAAAACCAAACTTCCTTATCCAAACACTACTGGGATCTGGGGGATAAGGGACTAACCCCACTTTTCGAATGGAGATACTTATCTAGAGCTAGTACCCCTAACAACTTCCGTGATCGGTGTGATCTGTGCATTGCGGAAAAAAAGTTTTATCATTAAAGATAAGAATCAAGATGAGTTGCTAAATGTTCGTAGTGAGATCTTTTCTAAATGTAGGCACAAAAAACGATTCATAACATAAACACGGTTTTGTAACGTGTTGTCGCTTGTGACATTTCCATCTTGGTTCAATAACCTCGGGCATGACTTTTTAACGGAATGACTATTATCTGTATGTATCTTTGTGTATGTTTATGTGATGCGCTATGTATTTCAAATTTTTGTTATCCTTTTCATGTGGTGATATATGTGTGAGGGGGTATGTAGGTAGCCGTTTCCCCTAGTAACTAATTTTCCAAATCAGATAGTATTATGATATTTATATACCTAGGTATATATACAAAAGTAAGAGATAGATAAACGTTACTCACTCAGCCTGTTTTTAATATTTTTAGTATTCTTAATATTCTTAACGTTGTCTTCCTCAATGTTCTTGGGGTATAAATTAATGGAATTCAACCCGTATATTTTTATATGTTAAATGTATATATGGATGGATATGGTCCCCCAAAAATTTTTCATTAATTTTTTGATTTTGAGAAATTTTTTAGCTCGTACATTTTGAGTTATATATTCATATGTGTGTGTAAGGGTGTATATATATATATATATATATATATATATATATATATATATATATATATATATATATATGTGTGTGTGTGTGTGTGTGTGTGTGTGTGTGTGTATTTGTGTGTGTGTGTGTGTGTAGATATATAGATGTATCTGTGGATATATGTGTATATGCATATATGGATGTATGTATATGGAGGTAGATGTAGATGTGTTTATATGTGTGTGTGTGTGTGTGTGCATGTTTAGGTATGTATGTATACATATATATCTGTATATAGGCGTATATGTACGTATGTATGTATAGTTAGACGGATAGATAGAGTGATTCATCGTTTACCTGTTTAGATGGGTGGGTGTAGGTATTTATATGGAGATGTGCAAAATTTTATGTATATATTGTTTATGTGCACGTATGTGTATGTCCGTATGTATATATGTGTGTAGATGTATATATATGTACGAGCGAATGTGTATGGATGTATGTGTATACGTATCATATCACTGGACGGGTTAAATCATTCAGGCCGGTAAATGTTGTTAATACTGCCATGACCCTAACCCATGTCCACTCATCTCAACGTTGATAGGATGACCTTCTCGGACATTCAGGCCTGTAAATGTTGTTAATACTGCCATGACCTTAACCCTAACTTATGACCACTCATCTCATTGTCCGAGAAGAAGTTCATCCTATTCATAGGCTTACACAGACGTACAAATATAAAGATATTCAAATATACATATAAAGATAAATATCCCTGTGAATATCTTCCTTCAGACATAAAGTAAGCATGAGTTAACTGAAAAAACTTTGAATTTTTCGGTATAAGGACTTCTAATACAGATAGAAGCTTACTTCTTTTTTCAACGTAGTCTCCCAGCACTGTCACACACTTTTCCCATCTGTGCACAAGCTTCCGTATTCCCTCAGCGTAAAAATCTTTGGACTGATGTCTCAGCCAGTCGCTCACAACACTTTTGACTTCATCGTCACTTTTAAAGTTCGTGCCTCTCGTGAACGCTTCCAAGGGACCAAACAGGTGAAAGTCTGAAGGGGCAACGTCTGGGCTGTAAGGGGGATAAGGGAGCAGTTCCCGGACCAGCTCGTTGATGGTCTGCACCGTTTGGGCTGCTGTGTGAGGCCTTGGGTTGTCATGATGCAAGATGACTCCTTCTGACTGATGACTCCTGCGTTTGTTCTTTATGTCTTTCAAAGACCTTGCAATGTCATCCACTGTCACCCTTCTGTCAGACTGAATGAGGTCATTGACGGATTCTATCACCTCAGGAGACCTCACTTCTGTAGGCCTCCCAGGCCTGTCTTCATCCTCAACACTGATCCGTCCTTCTTTAAACAATTTAGCTCACTTGTCGACATTTTTTTGGCTGAAACATGTGGCACCATACACAGTTGACATTCTCCTATGAATTTCAACTGGTTTTCACCCTTCAGCAACCAAAAACTTGATAAGTGACCGCTGTTCAATCCTGGAGCATGCTTCTTGGTCGACCATCTTTGTTAATCGCCAAAACTCTCAAAGTTTTTTTAAAATCTGCAATAGAAATTAAATCCATTTGAAAAAGAAGTAAAACAAAATAAAAATAAAAAGAGTAAGCTTCTATCTGTATTAGAATTCCTTATACCGAAAAATTCACCTAATTTATTGAATGACCCTTGTATATATATATAACTGAGCACTTTAATCAACCAAGACACTCATTAGACAACTGTAAATGTTTATTGATAGATTCTGATTTCAGTTCCACATACACACACAGAAAAAAAGAAAAATACTGGATTTTAAAATTAGACACATATAAACTAGGATTAAACAAAGACTTGAGAATTTTAAATCTGTATAAATATTTCAATAGTCAAAAAAATTTTTTTTAGATATAGTTAAAAAAAACTTTTTAAACAACATCTAAAATATTAACGTTAGATTTACGTTAGAAATATTCAAACACAGTTGCATTCCACATCACGTGACGTCCGCGTCTCGCGACGGACGCTACTTGTAAACAAACTTCTTAATACAGTTATTTAATTTATTTCTGACGAAAAATCGGGGCATATCTGAAATATCAAATCTCTCTCTCTCTCTCTCTCTCTCTCTCTCTCTCTCTCTCTCTCTCTATATATATATATATATATATATATATATATATATATATATATATAAATATAAATAAATACTTTCACAAAAAAAACATTCAATTTTTTTTAATTTGCAACTTTTCAGTTGTTTTCCCCATATTATATATATCTCACAGACGCGATGTTTCTTTACAAATACTTTCACGGTAATTGCTCCGAGGAGCTGCTTTCGTTGGTCCCTAGGCCTCATAAATTTAAACGTCCTACAAGGCTGGCATCCCGTTCCCACCCCTTCACCGTTGAAACTGTTAGATGTAGACGTATCTTCTACTCCAATAGCTTCATGTCTCGCACATCTCGCCTGTGGAACTGCCTTCCCTATTCCTGTTTCCCTGACAAATACAATCCCCAACTATTTAAGTGTAACGTCAATCGACATCTCCAGTTGCCTTGATCTATCCACTTCCCTTCTCCACATCCTTTCACCTTTCATTCCTATCTGCTCTCGCTCCAAATCTTCCGTAACCCTCTTGCCTTGATCGATCCACTATCTTTCTCCACATCCTCTCCTTTACCACTCCTATCTGCTCTTCCTCCAAACCTTCTGTAACCCCTTGCGTGCTAGTGGCCTCCAGCCTAGCTTGCCTTGGGGTGATAAGCTTAAAATATATATATATATATATATATATATATATATATATATATATATATATATATATATATATATATATATCTGTGTGTGTGTGTGTGTGTGTGTGTGTGTGTGAATAAAGACAAAAGAAAAAACTTATCTTAGCCGACGCGTTTCTTCTTCCGTGGGACTTAATCAAGGGAAATGCAATAATTTTATTTTATTAGGTTTAGAAAAAAAATGGGTTTAGGAACATTCATAACTAGTCATCAGGTTAGCTAAAATGTCAGGCTATCTATGGAGGATGCGAATTGATACAATTTTATGTCTAATAAACGAAAGTGAGTAAGTGATGTTTTAGAAATTCTTTGTGAGAATTAGTATTTAAATTAATTTAGTTTGCGATTAATTCATGTGTTATATATTTTGAATGACATGAAGTCATGGATTTAACCGTTTCCTTTTAATATTTAACAATTTTATACAATTGCGTTCAAAATATTTAGATTTCGGCATTAAATAACCCACAGAGGTGTTGATATGCCACTAAACAAAATCAATCAACCAATCAAGCAACATGAAAGAACTCTTTCATGACATTACTCGATATAATACCCTACAATTTCTTAAGGAAAAATATAACTTCAACAAAACGTACAACATAAAACACTCATACTACTAACTCTAGTAATTATGGCCAGACAAACATGTATATGCAGAAAAGCTGAGTATCATCTACCATGTATTCAAATGTGAAAGCAGAATAACATATATCATATTATTATTACTTCAAAGCTCCCAAGAAAATTAAATTTCGGCATTAAATGACCCATAAGGAGTCCATATGAAATTAAACAACAAATAATATATATATATATATAATATAATATAATATATATATATATATATATATATATATATATATATATATATATATAAAAGTGAACATAGAACTCAACACTTAGAGGCGACAGTCTGTTTCATGCTAGCGTATATTTACACACGCTCTATCTCTGATATTGAGTACTTTATCCCATAAATATAGCACCCTTTAAGACTATATTTCTTCATATATATATATATATATATATATATATATATATATATATATATATATATTCCTGTTTTAAAATCCTACAATATGTTTCTAATGCAGATATAGATAAAACAAACATGCCCACAGACGGACAGACACTATCCATTTGATAAGCTCGGCTAATTAATTTGATTTATGATACGCACTTACCACGAGAGATGCCGAGACATTTTCCTCATACACAGTTTCGTCTTTCTTTCATTTTAAGCTGAGGAAGCCAAAGAGACCATACGCTTTTTCAACGAAACGCGTCTTTAAAGAAACTTTCCACTGTCTCAACGTCTTCACTTTTTGTTTTGGATACAACCTACAAACACACACACACACACACACACACACACACACACACACACACACACACACACACACACACACATATATATCTATATATATATATATATATATATATATATATATATATATATATATATATGATTCACGTCTTGTTATTAACAGGAGACAAGAGTGTCTCTTCCTTGACATTGTTAAACAAGGAAAGCCAGATCAGGCCGAAAATATAGAACTTCTGCCATATATGTGCAGTACCTGCTCAGTCTTTACTTTTTAGTCGCGATAGATTCCAAAAGCATGTCCGCGTTCTTGTGGGTGATGAATTATTTTCCATCCTGGAATCCGCTTTTCTCTCATTGCTCTATCGCCATTTCCATCGAAAGTGTTCAGACATTCTTCAGTTGCACCAGTTCTAACCTTCACGACTAAGACCTGCCATGCGACACGCACACACTGTAGCCACCCACCCTCATTCCCTCCGTATTCCATCGGTGAGATGTAAGTTCCACTCGAGCAGCTTTCTACAAACCACTGCATTGTGAAATCGACTCCCAAGAGGGTGCTTTTCCGATCGGTACAATCTTAAACTTTCAAGTCTAGAGCCAACCGTTATTTTCACCATATATCCATGAGATGTAAGTTCCACTCGAGCAGCTTATTGTGTCGCTTATTCCGTAACCTTCGACCTAGAATGGCTCTTTGGTCTTTTACAAGTTAAATATCACTATTAAAAAAAAGAATCTATTTGGGTTGGGAATAGACGGATGATATGTGGCTGGGTTTTTAAGAAATTTGTCAGTATGTTTTTGTTAGATGAAGAAGGTGAGTCTGGTTTTCACTCGCTGTCCATCTTTCCATTTCGTTTCTAAAGGAAGTTCAGCCAGTCCGCTGTTTGTTTTCTATATCCTTTCCGTATCGGTCGCATCTGGAAAGAACTAACATGTTTTTAAGCCTAGTGTACAGGAGTGTTTCGTCTTTACCATTGAACATTGTTAAGCCAGGAAAAAGCCTCTTTGAGGTGTGAATGAACAGATGATGTGTGACAAAGTTCCCAAAATATGACTACATACATACATACACACACACACACACACACACACACACACACACACACATATATATATATATATATATATATATATATATATATAGAGAGAGAGAGAGAGAGAGAGAGCTATAAATATAAATGTGAATTAAACAAAGACATAAGCGCAACCACACATGTGTACGATTATGTTTATATACAGATTTGCAAATAAATATTTATTTAAAATTTTGGTGTAATCAAAATAGTGCTCACTGTCGTGTAACAGAGCTATAAAGTATATGTTAATAACTATACGTATTTCCTACATCAGTTTTACGACTCAGAGTTTCATGTGTGCACAGTCGTCAAGTGCGAATATTTATGAACTTTTCAATACGGGTGTTTTCGAAAATTCTGGGTCTCATGAAAACCACGCTATATTGTATATTGGTTTGAACTATATATTGTATTTGGTTTAAAATTATTAGAATTATAATTTAATATTGGGTTATAAATGCAAGAAATAGGTAATATGTATAGTTATTAATATATATATATATATATATATATATATATATATATATATACTCGTTGAATACGACGTATGAGTTATCTTTCTCCTAGACCAGTTGCCATCCAAGGCTATAAAACCCAGCCTGTTCTGCTATTTACCCATAGATGGAGGGAGAAGGAAAGGATTCACACCTTTCCAAAGGGCATTAACACGTAAGTGAATGTAATAGATTCGACTGAAATTCGAACTCGGCTCTCCGATACCTCAATCTAAGACGCTATCGTGCGTGCGTGTATATATATATATATATATATATATATATATATATATATATATATATATATATATATATATATATATATATATATATATATATATGTATATATATATATATATATATATATATATATTGAATTGGACATAGTCCGACAATTTATTTAAAAACAGAGCATTTGCTTAAATTCTTGTATCTATAAAAAGAACGTTAAACATATTATAAATGTCTTTATATATATATATATATATATATATATATATATATATATATATATATATATATATATATATATATATAATATTAGTGGTCAATATACATATATGTATATAAAAAAATATATAAATATATATCCAATTCATCAGACCTACAAATTAAAAAAGAAATCTAACTCCGGGTATAAAAGATAAAATTTCAGTGAGAGGATATGTGCGGGAGTGGGAAACAAGTTTGAAAGTGATATGGATGAAAGCTTTAGAGAGGGGTGTAATAGAAGAAAGAAGAACAGCAAAGGCCGAAAGGTGAAGGAGGGGATTAAAATTTAACAGAGAGAAGTTTTAAAGAGAGGAATTAAATAACGGTTTAAATGAGTGAGATACAGATAAATATGAATTATTTTTCGATGCATAATTCGCTACCGATTCGCTGACCTAAAATTAAAATTAAAAAACAGACATATATATATTTGTGGTGACACTACGCCCAATAAAAAACGATATGATCTAAACTTAAAATCCAGTAGTTTTTATTATATATATATATATATATATATATATATATGCATGCGCGGTACTTAGTGGAAAGTGTTAAATATCTATGATAGAGCTAACTTATTCAGTTGCATGGATAGTAGTTTGTAACTCCGGGTTTCACTCTTTTGAGACCATCTGATAAACCGGTTAATTTTTTTTCAAATGTTGATCTATTTATGCTTATCAGTGTTTGAATATTTGTGTCTGGTGGAGGGGGAAATTTCTTCTGTGTTTGTTTGGATGACACTCTCGCATACATAGACGCACATACATACAGGTGTATGCATTTTAGTTCGTAAAAACACACCCATATAAATCGTCTGCGGTTAGATACAGTTACACATCCATGCGTTCAAGTACACATATATACGCAACTTTCATTCTATTTCGGTGTCAAAGCTGTAGTGTTACATATGTAGCAATGTTCTCATAACAAGCAACAGGTGGGGTGATCTTGACGTTTATCAGATCGGCCGTTAGACAAGCTCACATTTGCTCACAGATGCACACATATATGTAGACGCGTACCGACACTCATTGATATGGGTCCACTACCACCACGCTGGTTAAGTTTGATTCTATCTGTGGACATGGTGATGATGATGTTTGTATTTTTAGCAACGATAACTGCTGGTGTTTTAATGACAATTATGATTATGTTATCGTAATAATAACTGTGATATTATTATTGATATATTAATGATAATTGGGTGTTATTAGTATATGATAACCATTAGCCTTAATGATGATGGAAGCAATAATCATAAGAATGACAATAAAAGTAGTATAAAAATGACAATGGTAATTATTATAATAGCTGTGGTAGCCATAATAATGATAATGACGGTAATAATATCTGCACTGGAAAATTTTCAACTCCTATGGGAAGGAAACTGGAAGAAACTGGTACGAACACCACCCTGACCCGGTTACGGAGATAGGACCTGTTACAATTCTATGGGACTACACAATACACACTGACAGAACAATCAAAGCCAAGCGCCCAGACATCGTTATTAAAGACCACAAACAAAATAAGTGCCTCCTTATTGATACGGAAGTCCCTGCAGACTGCAATGTGTCTTTGAAGATATTCGAAAAACTGTCAAAATACAAGGACCTTGAAATAGAAATCTCAAAAATGTGGCACATGGGAACATCAACTATCCCTGTTGTAGTTGGAGCCCTTGGACTGGTTGGAAAAGATTCCAGTAGGCTGATTGAAGGGATCCCTGGAAGTCCATACCTCAAAGAGATACAAAAAATTGTTCTGACAAGTACAGCCCACACTTTACGGAGGGCTTTATCTATGTAATTATTTTTTTATTTTTTATGCAGTGGAAAGTGTCATGATGCCATTTCTAACCTTAGGTCCCTGGGCGGGACCCGGAAAGAAATGTGTAAACGCCAGATATCAAAGGAAATAAAAATAATAATAATAATAGTAATAATGACAATGATAAAAAGCAGCACTAATGGTGGTAGAGATGGTTATGAAGAGACTGTTTCTTAAAGTGGTAACAACAATACTAGAGAAAGTAATATTAGTCGTCACAAAATAATAATTTTGAAGTGTTAATAGTTTTATCTAACGTGATGGCTGTACTAATTGTTATGGTGGTGGTTGGGTTTGTGGGGGTGGGGGTGGTAGTGTTGGTAACACTGCTGGTAGTGCTATTGATTCCTGTTGATGGTTATGTCAGTTATCGGTTATCTCCTGTTCATTCCCCCTCTTCAAGTTCTCCACTGCCTTAACCGGTTATTGATAACTGACACCCATTAAACATCCATTAAACATCCATTAAACATGGCACGTGGAACTAGAACAGTCTACCCCAGTGAGCGAAATAAAGCGTTCAGTTCGACATTCCAACCACCCGAAGAAGGCCGGAGCGTACAACGGCCGAAACGTTGTAATAAATATGGCGACAAAGATGAGGACAAATAGTCCGAATAATGTAAATAGTGTACATAATACTTCATCTCAGAAATATAAATAGATACTAAAAAAAGGAGTATTGCTGAAGTATATCTGGGTTTGAGCTCCCAATCGTCACTTTCAAGACTTGACAGAGTGCCAAAACTATTACGTAGCCTTGGGGGTGATGAATTAATTTCCACTCTACAAGCCCTTGCCCATATTTTCATCTTCAAACGAGCCCCGTTCCTTAGTTTCAAACCTTCTTGCCATATATACATGCTAAATATCCTTATTCCCTTCGTATTCCATTGGTAAGGAGGAAGTTTTTGGGAAGAGGCTCCCGAAAGGATGCTTTTCTGATCACTACAATTTTAACCACCTCAAGACTAAGGTCAACCGTTATCCGCTATACATACCCTTATATACACGTTTACACTTAGGCTTCTCACGTTGAAACGCCGGTCTCCTACGATCACCGAAGTTAAGCAACGTCGAGCTTTGTCATTATCTAGTGGATAACCGCGTGAGAATACCGTGTGTTGTAAGCTTAGATGTGCGGGTGGTGTAATGGATAACGGCTCGGAATTGTTAACCAGAATCCCAATTTCCGTTGGTTTCGTTCACTTACGCGCAAATACCCCTGGGAAAGACATGAATCCACCACTTATCCCCCAAGCAATGGGTTAATTGGTGGGACTTGTATCACTAAATCATTATTACCTAAAAAAAAACCCAAAACTTCTTAGAATCTAAAAATATTTTCTGGCTTTAAATAATCCGCAAAGGGTTGATAAGCCGTAAAAAACGAATCAATAAATCAATCTTTTACTCCTACCTTGTACGCCTTTAGCGCAACCACATTTCGTAAAGCTCTAACTTGAGTGGCTCTTGGGCATTGTATTGGAGAGAATTAGTTTTAAAAAAATTACATATTGTTTATTCTCACATTCTAAAACTATTTGAGATATAATATATTTTAAAATTGAGATATGATATATTTTAATAAAACTGATTGAGATATACTTTAAAATTGTCTACCTTCAAGAGGTAGACAATGATGATTCTCCACAGCTTCCTCTTCTTTATTATTAGGGAATTTGAACTTGACTTTCCGATTCTACTCTCCATATCATTTCACAGATAAGCATGAACTGGTGGGTTTTCTATCTTTCAAATAAAGACCAGATGTTTAAAAATGATTGAATGAATGTAATATCAGTAGTGAGTAAAATAATTGTAATTTCGATGTCGACCGACGCCTAAAATAGCACAGTTGTTAGTAAGCTCGTCCTGAATACCAGTTCACTAGTGGGAATTTAGTTTAGATTAAACTAAATCAAATTCTTATTGAACGCTTGTCATAACGCGATAGCAAATAAGCCCTTCGCGGATACCAATTCGCTAGTGGGGACTTATTTTAGATTAAACTGAATCTTTCATTATGGGTATCGGCTCGGAATGAGAAGTCAGGAGAGCCGAGTTCGAATTCCAGTCGAATTCATTACATTCACTTATGCAAAAATACCCGTGGGAAAGGTATGAATCCATCTATTCTCCCCCTATCTACGGGTTAAATAGCAAGGAAGACTGGGTTCTATAGCCTTGGTTGGCAATCAATCTACCGCAGAAAGAAATGGCAAGCTACTGCGGGAATATGGTCTGCCTAACCAGAAAGAGACATGATCGCCGAAGCTTGTATCACGTATTGCCCGATAGCAAACCAGCTCTTCGCGAATACAAGTTCGCTGGTGGAGAATTCGTTTAGATTAAACTAAACCAAATCAAATTCTTTTTGAGCGCCTATCCTAATGAGATATAAAAACAAGCTCTTCACGAATACCAGTTCACGACTGCATATTGTTCCTAAGTGAATCCCTTTTTTACGTGTTACGTACTTTCAGGATGTGGAGGTCATGGCTCACCACAACTTCCTGTGCTTTGTTATTCACAAAATACATGCATGAGACGACCCACAGTGGTCCGTGTTTTCAAAATACTCAATATTTTTTGTGCTCGTCAGTATAAATGCAGCGACTGATTGCGCGCGGAAACTTCAGTGTTTTAGCAGCATGACTTCATGTGCCGACTTAGGGTTTTAAAATCATTCAGTGTCCCAACAGCATGAGCATTTTTATACAAGTCAAGGTCCATATACATAAGAAAGAAAGAAAGAAAGAAGCAAACTGCTAAGAAAGAAAGAAAGAAAGGAGGAAGGAAGGAAGAAAGAAAGAAAGAAGCAAACTGCTAAGAAAGAAAGAAAGAAAGAAAGAAAGAAAGAAAGAAAGAAGCAAACTGCTAAGAAAGAAAGAAAGAAAGAAAGAAGGGAGGAAGGAAGAAAGAAAGAAAGAAAGAAAGAAAGAAAGGAGGAAGGAATATATATTTAAGAAAACAAAGAAGCAAATATACTGAGAAAATAATAAAGAAAGGAAAAGGTCCCCTTTGGTTAAATCAAAAATACAAACAAACCCCACAGATGGTCTGTCAGTCACGGGGCCTTTTGCCCCGTGACTGACAGACCATCTACAATGTATGCGTCCTTTTTTGTTATAAACCTTTGTTTGTTCTCTCTCTCTCTCTCTTTCTCTCTCTCTCTCTCTTTCTCTCTCTCTCTTTCTCTCTCTCTCTCTTTCTCTCTCTCTCTCTCTACGGTTGTGCACCTGCGTGTGTGTGTGTGTGTGTGTGTGTATACGCATTTGTATGTAAAACAACTGATCTAATTCTTTTAATAGGTGAACATCATCTTATATCTACATCCAGGTAGATTAAAGCAGGTGTCGGCAACCTTTTCCTAACTATGTACCGACTTAGGGTTTTAAAATCATTCAGTGTGCCAACAGCATGAGCATTTTTATACAAGTCAAGGTCAATATACCTGTTCTACGATATATTTTATATAGTAATATATAGTATATATACTTTAGTATATATTAAAATTGAAACAGCTAAATATCTTCTTGGCGTTGTAGTAGTTATTGGTTCGGACTTTGTGATGTCATTTGCGGCTGCGTGCCATTGGATATTGCTTGGCGTGCAACGTGTGGCACGCGTGTCGTAGGTTGTCGACCCCTGCTTTATTCAACCAATATTCTACTGTTTATGTATATAATTAATTCTTTTAACTCTGTAGAAAAAGCAAAAACAAAGAATTGTCGCGTCATCCCTCTCTCCATACATCCATCTGTTTCTATCTGACTTATACTCTGTAATTTACTCTAAATTATTTAATTTTGCGTCCCGCAGCTAATTTTCTGCAATGAATGTGGCCCTGCATACTTTTTAATCATTTTTTAGCCTTCTCTAATGTTTGTCTCCTTAATATTTCACCCAGTTCATCTTTTGTCATCCATTTATACAAGCGTGTTAGGTTGTCAAAGTTGCCTTCCGTATGTGTCAAATTCTCCAAGCCCTCATTATGTTCCCTAAACATTCCAATTGTTCCCCGTCTTTAGTATGACGATAAACTACATCCGCGTCCTGTATAAGCTACATCCGGCAGCAAGGCCTCTGATCAGGAGGTTTTGAGGTGCGTGGAACCACCTCTTAATTGCTGGTGTTCCCAGGTCCACTCTGATTTGGGGTGGTAGCACCTGTTAGAGTCACAGCTATGGGCAAATAGTTAACCCACAAACTGGGGTCAAAACACTATAAAAGTGTAAAAATAGGTTTTATACCAGCAATACATTTTTTGAAAAAATTATTACTAGCAATAAATTTTTGAAAAAAAAATGCCAGCAATACATTTTTGAAAAAAATAACAGCAATATATTTTTGAAGAAAAAAATATTAGTAGCAATACATTTTTGGAAAATAAAAATGTTGTCGGCATTAAATAACCCACTGAGGTGTTGATATGCCATAAAACAAAATAAACCAAACCAATCTAAACCAAAGAATACATATTCTATTCATACGAATCTATCCTAAAAATGTTGTCGGTATTAAATAACCCATTGAGGTTGATATGCCGTAAAACAAAATAAACCAAACCAATCTAAACCAAAAGAATACATATTCTATTCATACGAATCTATCCTAAAAATGTTGTCGGCATTAAATAAGCCAGTGAGGTTGATATGCCGTAAAACAAAATAAACGAAACCAATCTAAACCAAAGAATACATATTCTATTCATACGAATCTATCCTAAAAATGTTGTCGGCATTAAATAAGCCGTTGAGGTTGATATGCCGTAAAACAAAATAAACGAAACCAATCTAAACCAAAGAATACATATTCTATTTATACGAATCTATCCTAAAAATGTTGTCGGCATTAAATAAGCCAGTGAGGTTGATATGCCGTAAAACAAAATAAACGAAACCAATCTAAATCAAAGAATACATATTCTATTTATACGAATCTATCCTAAAAATGTTGTCGGCATTAAATAAGCCAGTGAGGTTGATATGCCGTAAAACAAAATAAACGAAACCAATCTAAACCAAAAGAATACATATTCTATTCATACGAATCTATCCTAAAAATGTTGTCGGCATTAAATAAGCCAGTGAGGTTGATATGCCATAAAACAAAATAAACGAAACCAATCTAAACCAAAGAATACATATTCTATTTATACGAATCTATCCTAAAAATGTTGTCGGCATTAAATAAGCCAGTGAGGTTGATATGCCGTAAAACAAAATAAACGAAACCAATCTAAACCAAAGAATACATATTCTATTCATACGAATCTATCCTAAAAATGTTGTCGGCATTAAATAAGCCGTTGAGGTTGATATGCCGTAAAACAAAATAAACGAAACCAATCTAAACCAAAGAATACATATTCTATTTATACGAATCTATCCTAAAAATGTTGTCGGCATTAAATAAGCCAGTGAGGTTGATATGCCGTAAAACAAAATAAACGAAACCAATCTAAACCAAAGAATACATATTCTATTTATACGAATCTATCCTAAAAATGTTGTCGGCATTAAATAAGCCAGTGAGGTTGATATGCCGTAAAACAAAATAAACGAAACCAATCTAAACCAAAAGAATACATATTCTATTCATACGAATCTATCCTAAAAATGTTGTCGGCATTAAATAAGCCAGTGAGGTTGATATGCCATAAAACAAAATAAACGAAAAGATCTAAACCAAAGAATACATATTCTATTCATACGAATCTATCCTAAAAATGTTGTCGGCATTAAATAAGCCGTTGAGGTTGATATGCCGTAAAACAAAATAAACGAAACCAATCTAAACCAAAGAATACATATTCTATTTATACGAATCTATCCTAAAAATGTTGTCGGCATTAAATAAGCCAGTGAGGTTGATATGCCGTAAAACAAAATAAACGAAACCAATCTAAACCAAAGAATACATATTCTATTTATACGAATCTATCCTAAAAATGTTGTCGGCATTAAATAAGCCAGTGAGGTTGATATGCCGTAAAACAAAATGAACGAAACCAATTGTCTCTAAGTATCCTATTCGTTTCCATTGTTCTTAAAACATCCTCGTTGCTTACAAGTCCATTGTATTCTTAGCATCCTTCTGTAGAACCACATCTCTGTTGCGTCAAGTCCTTTCTTCATCTGGGATGAAATTGTTCAGAATTCGTTGTCATATAGGAGGATTGATATTACACAGCAGTTTAACGTTCTTTTTTGTGATTTTTAACGAAAATTTTCGTTTTTTTTTTAAATACTACAAATTTTTTGCAACACGCATCAGCGTATGGAAATCCTCACAGCATTTCGCATTCTTGAAGTTATCGCTAACATTTACAAACCAATCGATGAAATTTGAATAAGCTGATTTGTTTGGAAAAACTTTGACAAACACCTACTTACACACTCTAGTAAAAACCAACAGCACTTTGAACCCCCCCCTTACCTGTTTGTACGTTTCTCCAAAATTTGGTTTCGATCGGTCAATGTACAGCTATTTTACAGGGCGTGATAGATGGACTAACGGAAGTCCCAGTTTGAGCTTTTGGAAGGCCTTTTATGTTATTTCAATTCGTTTTCGGATTTCATTTTGCTATAATTTTCTTCGTTAATGACCTAAATATTATTTAATAACCAGAAACAACCACGAATAACTTTCGAGGCCAAATTTCTTTTATTTGTTGTCTCCCTTCAGGACGTGGACGATCACGGCTTTCCACAACTTCCTATCTTTTATATATCTAAGCAATATTTGTCCACCTATTATATCACCCAGTCCCTGTTCCGTCTTCTGTTTATACAAGCGCATTAGGTAGGTTACTCAGTGTTTCCCTCTGAGCCACTTGCCTTTTGCATGACAAATTCCTCAAGCCTTCCTTCCTCATTATATACCCAAGAACTTTCATCTCTCTCTGATGAGAAGCACAAGTGTACTTTTGTTTCCATTTTCCTTAAAACTGTATCATTTGCATACATATTCTGTCCAGGGTATCTTCAGCATCCTTCTGTAGCATCACATCTTTCAGGCTTTTCTCCATCTGCGTGGGAACTGTCCATCATTCACCCGCCATTTTGGAGGACTGATAGTACATAACAGTTCAATAATTTTACTATTGTCGATTTTATCTCAGATAAAACGAGACTAAAGCGAATCCTGATAGAACACTTGCCGTAACGCAACGGTTAACAAGCTCATCTCTTAGATTAGTTCGCTGGTCTAGTGAGTTTGTTTCACTCTAGGTGCCGCGTTATTCTGTGTCCGGAAAAGGATTAAGTTAAGCTTATAAATAATTATCCTTGATTCCGGTCAGGAGAAACCCAAAACGAGGCTGTTTCCAGATATGATGTTACTCGGACGCCAAGTGATTGTGATCTATTATCTGATGTAACGTCGGCCATATATCTAAATATTTCTTCCTTTTGGTTTAGTAGATGATTGTCTTTTACGATCATACAATGATCTAAACAACCAATTGTACAGAAAGTACACATAATATTGTGTAGACGCCAAGGGACGAAAACATGACCCTCTTTCAGATATGGACAGCGTTTCCGCAGTCATTTATTTGAACAGTCGCATAATCCATTATGATCTTATTCTGGGATTATGTTACACAATACAAATGTAAGGTGGCATTTAAAGACGAAAAGGAATACTGCAAAATGTCTTACTTTTTTTCTTTCTTCTCTTATTCTTTCAATATTGATGACGAATTTTTCTCATCTATTTTTTTTTCATTCCCTCTTTTCCGTTTATTTGTCTTTATCCTTCCTTCTTTATTTTCTTCATTCTTTCTTTTTTCGTTCATTCCTTCTTCGTTCATAACTTTTTCGTTCATTCCTTCGTTTTTACGTTCATTCCTTTTTCTTTTTGTTCATTGTTTTTCATTCATTCTTTCTTTTTTTGTTCATTCCTTCTTTTTTCGTTCATTCTTTTTTATTCATTCCTCTTTCGTTCATAACTTTTTCGTTCATTCCTTCTTTTTTCATTCAATCATTCTTCGTTTGTTTCTTACATTTTTCTTTTTGTTCATTGTTTTCGTTCATTCTTTCTTTTTTCGTTCATTCTTTTTCATTCGTTCCTTCTTCGTTCATAACTTTTTCGTTCATTTTTTTTCTTTTTTCGTTCATTCCTTTTTTGTTCATTGCTTTTTGTCCATTCATTCTTTTTACGTTCATTCCTTTTTCTTTTTCTTTATTGTTTTCGTTCATAACTTTTTCGTTAATTTCTTTTTTTCGTTCATTTCTTCTTTTTCGTTCATTCCTTTTGTTGCTTATGCCTCCTTTTTGTCGGTCATTCCTTCTTTTTTGTTCATTCATTTCTTTTTTCAATCGTTTAAGCTTTTCATTCGTTCCTTCTTTTTCTTTTCTATCATTTCTTCTTCTTTCACTACTTCTTTATTCATTAAGTCTTATTTGGTTCATTGTATTTTTCATCGTTAATTCTTTTCCACTCGTTCTTTTCAATTACATTCACTTACATATCTTTCCTCCTTGATATTCACTAATCTTTATTTTCTACGACACAGAATAGGAGCGAAGCAGGAGAACAAAATTGGCAGGTTTTCAGTTGAGAAACCTGTGTCGCTTCGAAAAGCAGCATTCGAAATCTTGGCTTTTACCTAGGATTGAAAACAGGCCTCTAACACCTGTTGGAAAAAATGTAATTGTTTAAGCTATATCTCAGACGAGATAGAACGGGGATAGATACTAACACACACACACACACACACACACACACACACACACACACACACACACACACACACACACACACACACACACACACACACACAAAATGCACACACAAACATATATATATATATATATATGTGTGTGTGTGTATAATTGCTGGTACCCACTGATGAGTGGACGGAGTAATTTTCGGATGATCTGTCTACGAAACTCTGGAGTCGGGATACTGAAGGTAACAGCAATCAGCTAAGTGATAAGCATAGACGTATAGATAGAATGATATATATGAACAGATATAGATATTAGCTTTAATCATTTTACATCAAGCAAGGCGATAAAGCCGATAAGACACAAGCGGTTACTAAGAAAAAAGGAAAAAAGAACAATAAAAAACAGGATTCAAAGAGACAGAAGATGACAACTTTAGTAGATCGTAGTTGATATGAAAGCAATAAGCTTCCACAGACGAGAAGTGTGAAAGAAGAAAATATTAGGATACAACTTACGGTTGCGCTTAGCAATTTCAACAATGAAATGATGAGAGCCATCTGTCCACTTCGTACTGCGCTTAAATTCATGCAGTTGAGGTACAAAAAAGGTAAGCTCATGTGAATATATAAATAGTTGTAGAAAAGGGGGAAGGAAGCTATGTTTAGGCTGTGAGAAAGCGATTTAAGCCGTGATCCCAGCTCAGCAACGATAATATTGCAGATTCTTCGGATTCTTTCATGAATCTCTAAATTCATATCAGAAGCACCTAACCAGATGGCAACAGTATTCAATGCATGGACGGATGGTAGAGTTATAATATAAACAGTTATTCACATAGTAAGATCAATATATATATATATATATATATATATATATATATATATATATATATATATATATATATATATATATATATATATATATACCGGTGTATTCCTCAATACTGTTCTTAATATATAAAATATATATCATTATCTAATATCATACCGTCGACATGGACAAACAACAATCATATGTATACATACATACATAGATACATATATATATATATATATATATATATATATATATATATATATATATATATATATATATATATATGAATTACATAAAAATGAAATTCTATTACTCCATTCAGTTTCATTTCTATGTAATTCATTTATATGCTCTATAATAAATATATTGAAGTCTCTTTTGTGGATCAGTTTTATATTTTATATTAATAGGATTCACTTGGATTACTTACCAACGGATACCTACCTACCTACCTATATATATATATATATATATATATATATATATGCGTGTGTGTATGTGTGTGCATGTGTGTGTGTGTATATCCATGTGTAGACGTGGCAACATCAACACAGTCCAGTCCTATGAAATCCTAACGGATGAAACACGTCACAAAAGCGTTTTTCCAATTTGTCATACTATATATATATATATGCTAATATCACTCTATTAGTCTCTGTCTGTCAGTCTGTTAATATCTATCTTTCTTTATATCTATTTATATCTATATTGCTCTCTCTGTCTTTGTCTGTCTGTTTGTCTCTCTCTCTCTCTCACTCTCTCTCTCTCTCTCTCTCTCTCTCTATATATATATATATATATATATATATTAATAAGCAGTAGGGTCAAGTTATCGATATTTACATACACAGATAATTTCTGCCTTTGCGTTATCTAACTATCAACACTGAGCCGTCTCTTCAGAAAATGACTGCTTGTCTATAAATATTCATCCGAATATTTACTGAATTCATTTAAAGATGTCCTCCACCTCGTTGTCGAATATGACCAAAAGATAATATTGTAAGACTTAACTGTACTTTGAACAGATATAGATATTAGCTTTAATCATTTTGCATCAAGCAAGGCGATAAAGCCGATAAGACACAAGCGGTTACTAAGAGTAAAGGAAAAAAGAGCAATAAAAACCAGCATTCAAAGAGACAGACGATTAACGGATATGGTCATTCATCAGCTTGTTATTTATTATAAGGAATATCAATAAATAACCTACAGACAATAATTACTCATCAAATGCACTTTTTACATATCACCAATATCCGTAAAACCTATACTATAAGATCCAGACATTTTCAGACGATGTAACTCAACATTACACATTCAATTCGATATATATTTATTTCTATAAAAGTCTGTCAATGTTACTTGTGTGTTTGCCAGAAGTCATATAGAGTGGGTGAAAAATATGAATTTATTATCGTGTAGGGACCGGGTGGGAGAGAGAAGGAAATGGAGAAAAAAACGCTCTCTCTTTCCACCCACCTCTCTCTTTCCACCCACGCTCTCTCTTTCCACCCACCTCTCTCTTTCCACCCACCTCTCTCTCTTTCCACCCACCTCTCTCTTTCCACCCACCTCTCTCTTTCCACTCACCTATCTCTCTTTCCACCCACCTCTCTCTTTCCACTCACCTCTCTCTTTCCACTCACCTATCTCTCTTTCCACCCACCTCTCTCTTTCCACCCACCTCTCTCTTTCTACTCACCTATCTCTCTTTCCACCCACCTCTCTCTTTCCACTCACCTATCTCTCTTTCCACCCACCTCTCTCTTTCCACCCACCTCTCTCTTTCCACTCACCTCTCTCTCTTTCCACCCACCTCTCTCTCTTTCCACCCACCTCTCTCTTTCCACCCACCTCTCTCTTTCCACTCACCTCTCTCTCTTTCCACCCACCTCTCTCTTTCCACCCACCTCTCTCTTTCCACCCACCTCTCTCTCTTTCCACCCACCTCTCTCTTTCCACTCACCTCTCTCTCTTTCCACCCACCTCTCTCTTTCCACTCACCTCTCTCTTTCCACCCACCTCTCTCTTTCCACTCACCTCTCTCTCTTTCCACCCACCTCTCTCTTTCCACTCACCTCTCTCTCTTTCCACCCACCTCTCTCTTTCCACTCACCTCTCTCTTTCCACTCACCTATCTCTCTTTCCACTCACCTCTCTCTCTTTCCACCCACCTCTCTCTCTTTCCACCCACCTCTCTCTTTCCACCCACCTCTCTCTCTTTCCACCTACCTCTCTCTTTCCATCTCCCTCTCTCTTTCCACCTTCCCGTGATTGCGTGTGTGCTTATTTATATTTCAGCTTCCTTTAAACAAACAATATTTTAAATATTTTTATTTCAACTTTCTTCAAACAGACAATTTTTTAATGTTGAAAGCAACTTCAATAACTGCAAATAAATGTATTTAAAAAATATCTCTGCTTTCAAAAACTCTTCATGAAACTAAATGTTAAACAGTAACACAACCAGGTTGACCCAACAGGTCACGGATGGTCAAGTTTATCATAAAATTAAAATGCATGGCTGTTGGTTGGTTGATTGGTTGATTTTGTTTAGCGGTATATGAACCTCTGTGTTATTTAATGCCGAAATCTAACACAATTGTGTGCCTTGAACTACAGATAAAAAGTATTGCTGGTTATTTTGCTTTAAAAATGTATTCTTGGTCATCAAATAATTAAAATACAGTGTGTGTGTGTGTTTGTGCGTGTGTTTGTGCGTGTGTGTGTGTGTGTGTGTGTGTTTGTGCGTGTGTTTGTGCGTGTGTGTGTGTCCAAGCAACTCCTCCGCTCCCACTGGTCCGATTTCAATGATTCACAACTCATTCAAACACCTGAGAAAAGTTAGGCACAGGGAACGATTTTCGTTGAGCTAAGATTCAGGGTTGCCAGATTATGCGTGGTTAAAAATATATATTAATATATTATACTAGCCATTATCGTTGCTTTCATGGTTCAAGGGGAGTAACTCTTATTTTCCTTTTGTATCCAAAATTGCAGTGCACGTTTTATTATGAACTAGCTTAAAAGCCACCATATCGGGCGTCATTTAAGCTAGCTCCTGTGGGGGCCTCTTGCTTTGGCCATTATCATAATATCTAGGGAGGAATAGATGCGATAGACATCAATAAGAAGTTCAACGATAATTCTTCTGCTGCCATTTAATTTAAAGATGATTTGATGTATGTAGATCCTTATTTTCCTACAAACAATTATTTTTATTTCATGGGCGACAGAACAGGGGACAATTTCTAAGATAAAATTAATATAATGTAAAGATGGGAAAATAGAAATTAGAATTTGTTATACATTCAACGCTTGAAGAGTTAGAGAAACATAATAGCTAATTAAGTAAAACCTATATTATGGAATCGATATGAATAAATGCGAAATTGGAGCTCAATTCTACCACCAATTCTGAGATTTGAAAGCCCTAGCTCTATTTTATAGGAATTTGGGATTTATTCAACCCCTCCCCACCACACACACGCACACACACACACACACACACACACACACACACACACACACACACGAAGTCGGGTTGTGACACAAGGTCGGTTTAATGTGAGTAGCCCGAGCGCGTACGTCCGGGCTAGGAACAAAAATTCTCCGAGCTCTCGAAACTGTTGGTTGCACTGGCATTGGTGCGAGCACCGATCCCTTATCGGTGCTCGCACCAAGGCCAGTGCAAACGACAGTCTAGTCCAATAAGACGACGCGCCCTCGGTAAGTTATTCCCAGGGTTGGGGACCTCTCGGTTTAATTTTCCTCAGTTGCGACTCTGTCCTTTGAAAAATTTATTAAGAGCGACAAAGTACAGGAAATTGTGGAGAGCCATGTTCACCAAATCTTTGATGGGTCAAGTCAAATAGGAGAATAATATACCCAACAGTTAATACACATGAATTACATAAACGTTTCACGAATTAAAATACACTCAGACAGCATGAGATGAACACATGACACCTTCACAACTGTGACCATAACAAGATATCATTGTGTTACTTGTGCTTTAATCGAATATGCCTCTTCGAACTGGACAAACCAGTAAAACCTCTAGTACAGAGTTGGTAGATATCACACACACACACACACACACACACACACACACACACACACACACACACACACATATATATATATATATATATATATATATATATATATAAAATGATGAAAGCGGAGACTTTAGAAATCCATGGTAATAATTTATTTCACGGGATCAGACCTCGTCTCTTCAGACCAAACAATTTTATAACACTATTTACATTATTCGGACCAATGTCCTCATCTTTGTCGCCATATTTATTACAACGTTTCGGCCGCTTTACCTTCCTGCCTTCTTCAGGTGGTTGGAATGTCAAACTGAACCCCTTATTTCGCTCACTGGGTCGGTTCTAGTTCCACGTGTCATGACACGTGGAACTAGAACAGTCTACCCCAGTAAGCGAAATAAAGGGTTCAGTTCGACATTCCAATCACCTGAAGAAGGCCGGAGCGTACAACGTTGTTTATTATTTACTTTATTTATTGATTTTGTTTCTTATTTTTTATTCTATTTCGTCCATTCTAACAGGTTTGATTTGGTAATTTGTTTGGATTAATTTATTTTGCTTATTTTATTGTCATTTTGTTTATTTATTTATGTATTTATTTATTTTTTCCGTTTTCGATTTTTAAGTAACGTTACTTAAAAATCGAAAACGGAAAAAATAAATAAATACATAAATAAATAAACAAATAAATAAATACATAAATAAATAAACAAAACATAATAGTAAACAAATTAGCAAGCTATTATGACCAAAATATAAAAATCGAACCAAAAATCGGACAAAAAAATAACTATAACTTATAAGATAAGTCCTTTGAACTGATTTATATAACGATAAAAAAATGAATAAAAATAAAAATAAAAAATAATATACTACGTTACTTAAAAATCGAAAACCAAAAAGATAAAATATACAGTATAACAAATAAATAATAACAAGTAAAATAAATTGATCTAGATACATCGAAATATATAAATAAACTAACAACCGATACCGATAAACTAGCCGTTAGAAAAAACAAATAAAGATAATCAATCCAAATAAATACATGAAGTAATAAACAAATTAAAAACTGTTCCCGCCAAAATAATAGTTAGAACAAACTACAACAATCAACCGCAAAATTGAACAAATAGCTTTAATTATTTTCCCAAACAAAAACAAAACTATTAAATAAGCTATATAAACAAATTTTTACTACGTTAATAAAAACACCGATGAAAATAAAAATAAATAAATATATAAGATACAAAAAAAATAAATAAATAAAATAAAAAATAAAAATAAAAATAAAAACAAGCAAAATAATTTAACACAAATAAATAAATAAACAAATAAACGACTTCCGGTAAAATAACGGCCAAAAAGGACTTACCACAATGCACCACTGATCCGTATATATAAATAGCCGAGAAAAATAACAGCACTCGTGGCCTGACGATTGCATCTAGCATGAAACAGACAGTCGCCTCTAAGTGTTGTCTTCTATGTTCACTTTTATATTTACACACGCTCTATCTCTGATATTGAGCACTTTATCCCATACATATATAGCACATCTTAAGACTATATTTCTTCATATATATATATATATATATATATATATATATATATATATATATATATATATATATATATATATATATATGTTAGTAATTATGATCATGATAATAATAATTATAACAGAAATCGATAAAGTCAAACAAAACGTAAAATTATTAAACGCGTATAAAGTCGAGCAGAATTTTGTACAGAAAGTGTACAATCAGAAAACAAGTGTAACAATAGCCAACAGATAACGAGCGGTGTATACGGGAAACTTAAAGCAGGGCGCAAGATAAGTCCTTTGAACTCTTCTTCAACTCTTGACTCTCCTTCTCTCGCACACACACACGTACTCACACAATCTGACACACCCACACTTATATATATATATAAAATGTGTGTATATATATATATATATATATATATATATATATATATATATATATATATATATATATATATATATATGCAATTTTTTATATATATTATTTATATATTATATATGCGCGGTACTTATTGGAAGGCGCTCAATATCAGAGACAGAGCTAACATATTTAGTTGGATTGATGTGAGTTTGTGACTCTAGATTTCACGCTACTTGTGATCGTCGGACAAACTGATTAATTTTTAAAATTTTGGGTTTATATATGGTTGCGTATATCGGTGTTTTTATGGTAGTGGGAGGAAAAATTGTCGTCGGAACGCCATTCATACGTACGCAGACATGCACACACGCACGTTCACGTATTGTAGTTCCCACAAGCATAAACATATATGAACAGTGTGGGACTGAGCGTATATGTGCATCCATGTGTCGTTACGTAGATACGTATGCAATTAGTCGCTGTATTCAATGTTGTATTATGTGGCGAAGATCTTTCCTCAGTCGGAGAGTCAACGCGCAGGCTGTTCGTTTGTTTTTTTCGCGGAATAATTTTCTCGCACACACATATATACGTATGCACGCGCGTTCACACATCTTTTATCCGTCTGTTTTTTTTTTATGATAGGGTCGGTGTAAGATTATGGTAGGTAAAATTGTTTTTATTTTAATTTTTTTTTTTAAATTATGGTTTGTTATTATTTTAAAGCCGGTTATTTGCTTGTTTTTGACGATTGCGCTTTTGTAAATTGTAGAAACTCCAATTTATAATACTTATTAGCGTTTATGCAGCGTTATTAATTTTGCTGTGGGGAAGGCAGTATAATTGTGGAGTGATGCGTAAATAGTAATTGTGGTGCGGTAGTAATTTGAACTAGAAAATAATTGATGCTGTTATGGTGTCAGTGGTTTCTCTTTTCATGTTTATAGTGTTGGTTGGTATTTTTTTATCCGTTTGGTATGAATTGTGATAATAGGTATTTGTTTCCATGCCTGCATCTGCAAATTATTTCTGATCTTATGTTTAGTAATTTCTTTTGTTGGGTATGAGAAATTATTGCTATCTTTTCGTGTAGGCAAAATAGGCATTTCTTTGTAATGCTGTTGTAGGCAGGTGCGTTTTTCAATATTTCCCAGCTTATTCTCTGTGTAATATTTCTGTCTTTTAAATGCCATATGTATGTGGATAATATAATGCTGTTTGAGCATTTTCTATCGGAGAATGAAAGATCGTGTTTGTTTTTTCTTTTCTTGAATGGTCCCACAGTGGCACTGATGTAGAAAATTGTATTGTTGTTTGCAGTTACCTCGGCTTTATATATTATATTCGTTTGTTGGCAGTTTCCTTGGAGTGGACATGTTGCTTTATTTCTGCAGTTGCATTGAGGTTCCTTGGTTGCGTTATTGCAGGTTGTTACTTTTTTGTTGTGGCTTTTTATTATTTGTGTTATATATTTTGTGCAGTTATAAGTGATTTTAACGTTATTTTTGTTGAATAATCGGTTTGTTGCAGGGAAGTTCTTTCTATTAACTTTAGGAATGTCCTTCCTATGTTTGTTTTGAGGGTTTTGTTGTATGGTAGGTTAAACCAGATAATGTTTCTTTTTCTGCTTTTGTGTTTCGGTTGTGTAGTTGTTGTGTGTATCCACTTTTTTGGTGCGTCGTCATATGGCGTTTTCTTGTTATTGAAAATGGCTATGTTTGATGAGTTTTCAGATATCCTGCGGCTGATTGATATGGGTATTTGCTTGATGATTGAAGGTGGATGGTTGGCGGATGCGTGTACGTAAGTTGGGTGTCATTATCTTTTTTGTACGCTTCGTATGTATTTTTTGTTGTCTCTCAACCTGATATACGCGACCCGATATACGCAACCATATATAAACCCAAAATTTTAAAAATTAATAAGTTTGCCTCACGATCGCAAGTAGCGTGAAACCCAAGATCACAAACTCACATCAATCCAACTATATATATATATATATATATATATATATATATATATATATATATATATATATGTACAGAGGTTAAATTGTCATCATTTTATATTCTTAATTTCGCGCATGCGCATTGTTTTTGATTTTTTGACTGCCCAGTATAGTAGGGTCAGTTGGGCACCGTCTCTTAAAAAGAGCACCATGACGCGATTCACTCCACCAGAAATTTGAAAACGGCATGCTATACCGCTTGGCATTCGCATCAGAACCTCCAATACGAACATTTCAAAGTGCTTGGGTGACAGTACAGAGTTTTCGGAAAGAGTTCGATGAGTATAATGGTGATTACGAAGGTGTTTGCGGTGATCACTAGTGATGGCAACATTATGCTTCATTCATCTTCTCACAATGTTTCAGACTCAACACAGAATCCTACGTCAAGTTCCCTGAGGAGGTAGTGCCTCCCTGGGTGCAAGATTGTGCCTGCTGGAAGACCCTATGCCAGCCAATAGGACTCTGCACTATGCCACAAAAGCAAGAGAACCCAGCTATGACAATTTGTGTAACCACATCATCCTGTACATCTGGCCACCTAACTCCCCAGATTGTAACCCCCTTGATTATTACGTGTGGGGTGCAGTTTATTGAGAGACCAACAAAACTTCTTGTGACACCAAAGTTGAACTGAAGATAAGGATTATGGCAGCATGTACCAACGAAAACAAGACTGTCCAGAGACTGTCCAGAAGAGTTGCAGGAGATTCCGAAGTCATCTGTAGGCCGTTGTTGAAGCCAATGGCAATTTTATTGAACAAATTTACTCTTTAGTATTTCAAGATATTTTTGTGTAATTTTGGTAAATATATCTATTAAAATGAGATGTCAGTGTTATTTTCATTTTTACGTAATTTAGGCGAAAATATATCCATCGCAGACTGGATATATATATATATATATATATATATATATATATATATATATATATATATATATAATATTTGTTTCTCCCACTATATAGATATATATATATATATATATATATATATATATATATATATATATATATATATATATATAGTGGGAGAAACAAATATTCGTACACATACACATTTTTAATTTATTGTATTTCTAACTAATGAATAAATAATTTTCATATAATTAACTTTACACAGATGCATAATAACTAAATATGCATAGAAAACAGAAAAAATTGATTTAGTAGAAATAAATCTCATTTATCCATTTTAATGGGTGAAAAAAGTATTCGTACAATACAAAAAAGAATACATAATCTTCATGTAATACTTTCTAGAATAGCCATTGTTCACTTCTACAACAATCAACCTCTTCGTGTAGTTCTCAATTTTATTTGGTTTTTTGTTCCATTCTTCTTCGTATATTGTCTTCAGATCCGGGATGTTTGTTGGAGCTCTGGATTGGATTTGAATTTTCAAATAACGCCACAGATTCTCGATTGGGTTTAAATCTGGGGACTGACTTGGCCATTTTAGGATATTTACATTATTTTCAGCAAGCCATTTCGCCGTAGATTTTGCAGTGTGCTTAGGATCATTATTTTGGAAGATCCAATCAGGAAAAGAAGTTCAAGATTTTCAACCGAAGTCATTAAATTAGCTTCCAAAATATTTAGATATGTTGCAACATTCATTCTACCATCTTTTACTGATATATTGTCAGTACCTTTTGCAGAAAAACATCCCCAAGCCATGAGGCTGCCACCACCAAATTTCACTGTTGGAACTTTGTTCTTTTGTTTGAAGGCATCGCCATCTTTCATCTATACATGATTTCTAGAATTACGTCCAAACAACTCAGATTTGGTTTCGTCTGTCCATAATACTCTTTCCCAATACGATTTCCTTATCCTTATATTAACGAAGGAATTTCAACCTGTCATCTCTGTGTCTTCTCAATAGCAGTGGAGTTTTCATCTTGCAACTCTTGGTGAGTAACCATTGGATTTCGTTTAATTTGACACATTAATTTCCTCGAAGATCTTGATGAAATCTTCCGTCGAGCACCTGCTCTTTTTTGGTTTTCAACAGTTTTGAGTTTTTTATACCTTGCAATGAATGAAGTAATGGAAGTAAATGGAATATTCGAGTTGTCTGATATTTTCCAGTAACTTTTATCAAGTTTCAAAAGGTTCAGTTCTTTTTGCGAGTTTGTCAGTTCTTTACCTCTTACCATGATGAAAATCTTCTTCCACGAATATAAATTACAGAATTTTCTGTTTGTAATTTTAGGCTAAAAATAACTACTGATATCATTATTGGAACATTCTAGAATATTTCACTTGAATAATCTAGAGTATTAAAGCAATTTAAATTTTAAAAACCTGAAATTGTTCCATTGTACGAATACTTTTTTCATCCATTAAATTGGATAAATGGGATTTACTTCTATTAAATAAGTTTTCTTCCTCTTCTCTATGCATATTTATTATGCATCTGTTTACAGTTAGTTATATGAAAAGTATGTTTATTCATTAGTTGGAAATACAAGAAATTAAAAGTCATCCTGAAGCTCTTGACGAGTAACCACAGGATTTTTCTTTAATTTGGCGAAGATCTTGAATAAATTTTCCGTTGAACACCTGTTCTTCATTGGTTTTCAGCAGTTTTGAGTTTTTTTATACATTGCAATGAATGAACATTTGAGATTTTTATACTTTGCAATAAATGAATATTGCACTTAATGACATTAGGTAATAAGTGGAATATTCAGGTTGTCTGAGATTTTCCTGTAAGTTTTTCCAATTCTATACCTAGGCCATGATGAAAACCTTCTTGCACGAATATCAATTACAGAATGTTCTGTTTTCTATTTTTTTTAGGCTAAAAATAACCACTGATAAAATTACTGGAACATTCTAGAATATTCCACTTGAATAATCTAGAGTATTAAAGCAATTTCAAAGTTTTAAAATCTGAAATTTGTATTTTTCATCAAAACCTGATCCCGTCATCCATTCCCTATCGCCGTTTGACTTTGCAGGTGTAGGTTGGAGGTGATAGAATATTAGAGTAGAAGAATGTGCCGATGGAATGAATTTGTTGAAGGGAGATCTCAACTTGCCAGGAAGTGACCCACTCACTTGATTTCATGAACTTCCTCTGCGGAACATATGGAATAAGACATGCAGAATCCAGTTATGAAACGACAACGGACTGGCGCTGATTCTATTAAAATTTTTAGTGGCGCCTTCTGTAGCATGTCCATCATGCGTAGCCCTCTTCATCCGCTGGTTCAACCGTTGAGATATGTTGTAACCGCACGCACACAAACACACGCACACGCACACATCTCTCAGGGGAGAAGAATGTAAATATGTGCAGTTCGACGTGGTGTAATGGTTAACAAGCCTGTCTCGATAAGTCAATTACGACTGAGTAGTGAATAGTGAGTTCGATCCTCACTGGGTGCTCCATACTTTCGGCCTTGTACCACATCTAAACTACGCTTAGAAAAATCACTATTAGGAATATAAATATATGCTCTTAAGATATTTTTGTGTCCGACATTCAATTCGTGCACTTTTTTTTATCGAAGTGAAAGTAACCGAAAGTCTTTTAGAGTTCATTCTCTGTCTGCAATCGTTGAATCAGACATTGACTCAATAGCACCGGTTTGAAATCTTTTGCATTCCATTTTCTCTTACTTCCAACTTTTACTTTGGGGGCCTGCTGTTGAGCCAGTGTAAAGAATCTCGTCGCGCAGATTTGTAAAGAGAGCCGACTAAGATTATGAGTTTCTCGACTTAATTTCTGTTGCTGTGCAACCTCCATCAACAAAAAAAAAGGGAGAAAAAAAAAAGAGAAGAAAAATGAGGGAGAAAAAAAAACAGAAAAAGATGTTACTTATTATGCGATTCTAATCCCATAGAGAGACAGAAGAATGTTCTGGATATTTGAACGACGGGGTCGTATTGTCTGCTGCATTGCCCCAGAATCAATGCAGAAAAGAGATCGATCAACTTAGAAATTATCGCGGTGATACGAATTAGAAATAGCAAGTTAAAAATGTATTAAGAAAAAAAAAGATGATGGACTTTTAGAGGTAGTCTCGTTTGGACACGAACCAGCGCATTATACAAGAGGGATATTCAGTCGATCTTTATTTATTTCTATCTTTCTGTCTCAATAAATTCAAATCTATCTATCAATCTCAGTATGATCTTTCCATCTCTGTTTTTTTTATATCTGTCTCTCTATATATATGTCCCAGTTTATTCACATATGCTACATTTTGCCCATGTATATCATAATTTGTTCACATCTATCTATCTATCTATCTATCTATCTATCTATCTATCTATCTATCTATCTATCTATCTCGGTATGTTCACATCTATCTATCTATCTATCTATCTATCTATCTATCTATCTATCTATCAATTTAAATCAGTTCATCATCTATCTATCTATCTATCTATATATATATCTATCTATCTATCTATCAATTTAAATCAGTTCATCATCTATCTATCTATCAATTTAAATCAGTTCATCATCTATCTATCTATCTATCTATCTATCTATCTATCTATCTATCTATCTATCTATCAATTTAAATCAGTTCATCATCTATCTATCTATCAATTTAAATCAGTTTATCATCTATCTATCTATCTATCTATCTATCAATTTAAATCAGTTCATCATCTATCTATCTATCAATTTAAATCAGTTCATCATCTATCTATCTATCTATCTATCTATCTATCTATCTATCTATCTATCAATTTAAATCAGTTCATCATCTATCTATCTATCTATCTATCTATCTATCAATTTAAATCAGTTCATCATCTATCTATCTATCTATCTATCTATCTATCTATCTATCTATATATATATATATATATATATATATATATATATATATATATATATATATATATATCCAAGTATAGGATTGGTATATACGGAATAAATTCCAATAACCAACAATTATTATTCTTAAAAGAGTGCTCAATACAGAGTAGAGCAGATATAATTATTTATTTAAATATTATAACATAAATATGTTATAAAATCACTACAAAAATAGCCATTTTGTTTCAGCACTTCTGGTGTTTTATCAAGTGATGATGTTGAATGTAGAATAAATGGTTTTAAAAGTTTCAAATTAATTAACGATCCTTCGCTAGGGGTAAACGCTGTTACATAAGCTAGAATGACCAATCAAAATACAAGTATATGGTAATTCAAAAAATTTGACAACGAAGCAAGGTTATCATAGATATTAAAAGATTTATAAAATTTGAAATTAAAATTAAAAGTAAAAAAAATATCTATTTAGAAATCTAAATCAAATCTCTATTAAGTTTAAAATTGTGGAATTACTTTTCTGTCTGTCTGTCTATCCATCTATCTATCTATCTATCTATCTATCTATCTATCTATCTATCTATTTTGTCCATATCTAAATTTGTCTATTCATTATCTATTTGTATCTGTTCATATCTATGTATCTAGCTATTTCACTGTTCATATCTATCTATCTATCTATCTATCTATCTATCTATCACTGCTTTTATCAATACAGTGTAACCCGGATATAAGAGACCCGGATATAAGAGGAACCCTGATATAAGAGAGATTTTCTCTGGTCCCAAATTAGAGCCATGCTTACCTAAACAAAATAGACCAAACCCGGATATAAGAGAAAACCGGATATAAGAGACTTCTTCTCCGGTCCCGACAACTCTCTTATATCCGAGTTACACTGTATTTTTCTTTCTG
>OZ038502.1:82443308-82468308 GCA_964036315.1 Acanthosepion esculentum
ATATTAATCTTAATATCATGACTCAGGTGGGCTAATAGGATTGCCTCTTTTCGAGATGATGTTGACGGTTTTATTCATTTTATCTGCTTTTTAAATAACTGTATTTATTAATTTGCACTCGCCGAATTATTTCGCCAATTCTATCAGGCGGCTCCTTGAAAATATTTACCGGCACTCAGCTTAATCTAATCAGACGCAAGACAAGTGCGTTGAATCGGTTGTTTTACAGAGTTAGACACGTGTACCTGACATGCGAGTTATCTTGTTTTAGTTTTTACGTTTTGTTTTTCTTTGCTTTTTTTTTTTCATTGGAATGATTACGACAGCCACCCGAGGTGAACTTGCTGCTACATAACAGGCTGACTGTCATCAGAAAGATGGGAGAATAAAAGTTAACAAGCAAACGATGTCGACAGTTATCGTAAATAATGCACATAGTCTATTTGATGCGATCCAAAGTCCGCTCCAACCCCGCTGAAAACGGTTTCTTTAAACATGCAAAGTCAACCTATCAGTTGATCTAATTTTACCTCGAGGCCGTAGACTAATTGTACTTGTACCGAACTGAACTTCATATTATTTTCAGGATAGGGCAACAAAGATTCGGGAGAGGCTTCTATGCCTATGGTAGCCTCTCGAATGTTCGACAAGACCATCACGGAAGCGGTATGCTTTCTTGCATCGATTGCAAGAAAATACCTGAAAGAAAATTACTGTATTTGCCGGATGACGCAGATTTAACAGATTTAATGCACCAGAAAATTGCTCTGTGTACAATACTTTTTATGTGCTGTGTCCTTTCAGGGCGTAGGCGATCATGGCTCTCCACTCCCCACTATTTCCTTGTAGCCCTCAATAAGTTTCGTCCCTCTGCCACCTCCTCCAGACCACGTTCTGTCATCCACTTGCTCAAGACCGCCAGGTACATCACGTGTTGCTTTCCCTTGTCCCTTTTTCCCTCTATTCGACCTGTGAGTATCAGATTCTTCAGGCCTTCTTTCCTCATTAGATGTCCCAGAAACCTCAGCTGCCTCTTCCTGATGTTAAGTATAAGCCTCCTTTTTGTTTACATCCTCTCCAATACCTCATTATTGATCACACGCTCGGTCCATGATATCCTTAGCATCCTTCTGTAGAACCATACCTCCGCTGCCGCCGCGAGTCTCTTCTTTATCTTTGAGGAGACCGTCCAACATTTGCTGCCGTAAAGGAGGACAGATGTCACGTAACAGCTCAGTACTGTATTTTTTCTTAATATGAATATATGTATTGTATATATATATATATATATATATGTATTGTCAGTTTAGAATAAAATTTGCCGACTGTCTGCTACAATTTAGTCTCATGGTTTTATTTCGTTGGTAACAATCTGGCGAAAGAGTCATTTTCTAGCCCCGAGCGTTTGACCGGAAGAAGCTGCAACTTGAGAACGAACCTGGCGTCTTTGGAGTCACATCTAGATACTTGGGAACAGCCTTAATCGGAGACTAGTTGAGTGGAGTCGGTTAACTGACATGAAGGTATTTTTAAATCACTCCTGCAATTTTATTTTGTCAGAACCTGTCTCTATATAGCAACAACATTTGGCTGTGATGCATGTGCCTGTTATACCCTTATCAGACTGGAATGTCATCATGTGTATATCGGGTTTTGCACATTTGTACTCTAATGTTACATTGTTGGTGTGCCGCTCTCTCTCTCTCTCTCTCTCTCTCTCTCTCTCTCTCTCTATCGCTCTCTCTCTCTATATATATATCTCTCTCTCTATCTCTCTCTATCTCTCTCTATATATATATATATCTATCTTTCTTTCTCACTCAATAATAATAATAATAAGCTGACGTAGACAAACCTCGTACCTATCAGTGGCTACGTAGTGCAGGGTTAAAAGCTGAAATCGAAGGTTTTATTCTCGCTGCACAGGACCAATGCTTGTTAACTAGAAATCATCAAGCACATATACTAAAATACTGTGTTAGCCCAAAATGCAGATTCTGTGATAAATATCCAGAAAGAATTGATCATCTTGTATCAGGTTGCACGATATTGGCACCCACTGACTATAAAACACGGCTTGACAGAGTTGGCTAATATCTGCACTGGAAAATCTGCAACACTTACGGAAAGGAAACTGCAAGAAATTGGTATGAACACCACCCAGACCCGGTTACGGAGATAGGACCTGTAACAATTTTGAGACTGCGAACAAAAAACTTGCCTCCTTATTGATATGGCAGTCTCTGTAGACTGCTATTTATTTTTTTGAAGAACTTCAAAAAGCTATCACGATACAAAGACCTTGAAATCGAAATCTCAAAAGTGTGGCACGTAGGAACATCAATAATCCCTGTTGTAGTTAGAGCCCTTGGATTGGTTGGAAAAGATTCCAGTAGACTCATTATAGAGATTCCTGGAAGCCCATGCCTTAAAAAAATACAAAAAATTGTTCTCACGAGTACAGCCTTACACCTTACAAAAGGCTTTATCTATGTAAAGTAGGGGTGTTGTTCTTTTTTTTTTAATTGTGCAGTGGAAAATGTCATGATGACATTTCTGACCTTAGGTCTCTGGTCGTAACCTGGAAAGAAATGTGTCCACACCAGAAATCAAAGGAATAATAATAATAATAATAATAATAATAATAATAATAATAATAATAATAATAATAAAAAAGCTCTTGAACAGATGAAACAACGCTGACAAGACAAACCTCTGCGTGACCAATATCCAGAACGAGGCTAATAAAGCCGATGTTGATAAAGTTAACACTCATCAATGATTACGAGCATCTGGATTAAAGGCTGAAACGGAAGACTTTATTCTTGCAGCGCAAGACCAGAGTCTTTTCTCGAGGAACTTTCAGGCAAATACCATACATAATAGTGTGGATCCAAAATGCAGGTTCTGTGACAAATATCAGGAAACCATAGACCATCTAATCTTAGGATGTTCTGTACTTGCGCCAAATGAATATAAAAATCGTCACGATAGAGTGGCGCAATATTTACACTGGACAATGTGCAGACACTTTGTAAAAGATGTTAATAAAAACTGGTATAAACATCACCCAGCACCGGTTACAGAAATAGAAGACATCACAGTAACATAATAATTGTAACATAGCAATCAAGGAATTTGAAAACCTATTGAAGCATAAAGACCTGGAAATCGAAATAGAAAAATGTGGAAATTGAAAACAAGGATAGTATCATTGATAGTAGGTGCGCTTGGAATGGTAAAAAGAGAAACACAACAACACATTGAAAAAATCCCTGGAAATCCCAGCTTAAAAGAAATACAAAAAATGTTTTGATATGTACAGCCCACACATTAAAAAGAATTTTGTCCATGTAACACTAGAGGTGGGCAATATTTACACTGGACAGTTTTTTTAAAGCATTTCATTCCAAAGGGTTACAGAGAGTGGGACAAGAGTAAAGAGGCGGGATACAGGAAAGGATGAAGAGAAGGACGGGGAATAGATCAAGGCATCTGGAGATGTCGAGTGACATTGCATTTGAATAGTTGCAGATCATAACCATCAGGGAAGCAAGTAAGAGGAAGGGAGTTCCACAGGCGAGAAGTGCGAGACATGAAGCTATCGGAGTAGAAGCGACGGCTACATGTAACCTTTTCGACAGTGAAAGCTTTGGAATAAAGTTCTTTGAAAACAAAAATACTTTTGTTATTTAAATATTTTTTTTACAGTGTGGTTCACCTTTTACAAGGCTCGGGGGCAACTCGAGGTAGAGGGATACAGAGCAAAAGGCAGTTTATACGTATAGAAGGGAAAGATAACGGAGAAGATAACGTTTAACCCATGTCTTAAATATGTTAATATTGTAGTGATTGGGAAAACATACTCTTGGGGGTCAGTTCTACTAAGCAGTGGTTCGCGGGAAAAAAAAGCTATTCGAGTGGAACTTACTTGTCATCAATGGAATACGGCCACCTCTCGGACCAACTCTCTTTTTTTATTTTACATAAATGATCTTATTAAGAATATACTCAGATCATTTGTGAATATATATGCCGATGATACAACGATATACGTATGCACCTCTAAAATTCTTGATGATCAGAGATTGGCAGCTGATCTCTCCTCAGATCTAGCTCTAACTGCTCAGTGGGAGAAAAACTGGCTGGTTACTGTGATGAAATAAAAAGAAAAACTGCCACCAGCGAGTAAATTCGAGCTCTCCCAACTGGTAATCCAACCTCTAGTCGTTCCGTCTCAAAATCGCACAAACAGACTTTTCCAGCCGCCAACCGGGAACGTCACTCCAAGCTTGTCTCGAACTGGGAAAAACAAGGTGCGTTTATATTTGTCCATATACCCATAATCCCTTGCGTCTTCATGCGATCCCATAGTTCATTGCGTCTCTGTCCCATAATGCATTGCATATTCATTGCATAAAAAGGCGATGCAAGTCTCCCCTTATTCTTTTACGTTATCTGGCCGAGGACGGATTACGGCAGAGCGGTAAGTGCTTTCTTTTTTTCTCCTTCATTTCAACTGCAGTAGCCCTACACGCTAAGCAAGTACGGGCTCTTTTTGGGCGGGGAAAAGGCAAGTCGGAACCAGTTGTGCTCGTCCCAGGTTCTGTCTCGTCATGTCTGCCACAGTTACATTCAATACCTCGAAAACTAAACGAGTTACATTTAATCACCACCGATCAGACCCCGAACTACGACCATATACGATGAATGGATGTCCCCCTCGTGGAGGCTCCGTATCTTGAGAGACTATTGGGCCTAAACTCACCCCCTGACCTCACGTGGAACTCGTACGTACATTTCTTCTAATATATGATATAATATTTAGTTGATCCATGTCGTTAAATATGACGTCATATATATATATATATATATATATATATATATATATATATATATATATATATATACCTCTTTAAATAATGCTCCATATTCAGAACATGGGCACTACCACCTAAATAGGATTTGTCAAATAGGTTTCTGGTTTTCATATACTCTTTGGCTAATTCATTTTCTTTGTCTGACCAAAGGATATGGCTTTGGGAGCGGTTACAAAGTTATTTGAAGTTATTTAAGCCGTATTATATTTTATGAAAGTTTCCTGTGCATGTAATTAATAGAATTTTTCACATCTTACCAGGAGTTAGCATACTTGCTATTATTAACATATATCAGCCACGTTTTTCGATTTGAATGAATAATTTACAATGCATCATGGATCTATGTCGATCCATCATAATCGGAGTGGTACGTTTTTAATTATTATAATTTTTCTTGTTATATATATTTTCGTGACACTTGCCGAGTTTTATTTTCTTTCTTTTCTTAGATATTACCTACTTCAGCAATCGTTGGGTAGTATTTTCTTCAGTCCGCATTAAACAATCTGATATTTCCACAGCAAGTTATATGGCAGTTTTACGAACCTGAGTTAGTGTTACCAGATGTGTCCCCCGAAAACACCTTGACTACAACTACTAACTTATAGTTTGGGTGTTGAGAAGTTCCAAAGTCGTATTAAGAGAATTAGAATTCGGAACTTACGGGCGTTTGGTTGTATATTTTAATTTTTAGAAAAAATAACTGGACTATTTTGGGACTCCGGTCTCATCTATACGTGGGACTTCCCATGTGCCATTTGCCTTCGATATTTTTTGTGAGTTTCAAATTCTCCATGCCACCTTTCCTCATTATGCCCAAGAAATTTAATCTGTTTCTTTCTGATTCTGAGTATAAATGTTTTTTTCATTTTTCTTGAGACTTCTTTGTTGCTTACGCGATCTTTATTCTCAGCATCCTTCTGTATGACCATATTTTCTGTTGCCTCCAGTTTTCTCTTGATCTGTGGGGCGATTGTCCAACATTCACTGCTATACAGGAATATTGATATTACACACGAATGGGGGTTCTGTTAAACACTTAACAGTTTGGGGGGCTAGTTCTGTTAAATACTTAACAGAACTAGCCCCGAAAACACCATAACTACAATTTCAAAATACTTAAGCACCGGAAGTTTTGATCAGCTGAATTATTCTTTGAAAATACAATGACTTAACCAAGAGTGAAGAGTCTGGGATAGTATTACCAGAATTAGCTCATGAAAACACCGTGACCACAATTTTTATGTATTAATGATAGTTGTCTGAGCAACTATGAATGCAACCAGTTCTCTATATTCTTCTACGTTTGTGCATGCGGGTATTTACATGGGTAAGTAAATGGCGCCTGTGGATGTGTGTGGGTGTTTGTGCATATGTATGTGTGTGCATGTTTGTATAGATGTGTATATGTTTGTGCGTGCGTAAGTGTTTACTTATTCACGTTTGTATGTTTGAAAAACATTATAGCTTTGAAATCAGCCGTGAACAGCCATTGCCGTCGACCTTGAAGTAGTAATGAAGTTTCTCTTGTTTCTTTTTCTATTTTTTCTTGTTTGAGCTGGACGTGACGTTTCGATATATCCGCCCTTCATCAGAATTATGTTTCATCAATTGGAAAGTTGGAAAGCAATGCCTGTAAATAAAGTTAATGAACATAACCTCGCTTTTTTCAATGACAAAATGGTGGGTACACCCCAAACAAATTTGCCACGCCTACAGAATTTAGGAGCACAGAAAAGAGAAACAAACGATGGTATAGAGTTACTTTGATTGCTTGCATTTTTTCTTTCTTTTTATCTCTTTCTTTCTTTCTTTCTTTCTTTCTTTATTTCTTTATTTCTTTGTTAATGTTATTTTATTGTGCTTTTCTTGCTCACTTGTTTTTTCTCTTTTTCTTTCCCCTACATTCTTCTGTTCTTCATTTCCTTCTTCCCAACAACCTCAAATTCTTTCTTTCCGTTGTTTAACCTTTGTTTTCTGATTTGTCTTTTTTTCCTAATATTTTTCAATCTTTGTTTTTCCTTTCCTTTTTTCGTATCATTTTTTCAATTTCTTTCTTTCTTTTTTCTTTTTTCTCAACATTTTTCAATCTTTTTCAATCTTCCTTTCATTCTTTCTTTTCTTTCTTCCTTTTCTTCCTTACTCAACCTTCCTCAATCTTTCTTTCTTTTCTTCCTTTGTTTTTGATCATTTTTCGATCTTTCTTTCTCAATATTTTAAAAACTTTTTCTTTCTCATTGTCTTTTAATATTTTTCACTTCTTTTTTTATTCTTTTTCACCATTTTTCAATCTTTCTTTTCTTTCTTTCTCAATATTTTTAAAGCCTTTTTCTTTCTTTCTCATTGTCTTTCAAATTTGTTCACTTCCTTTTTCTTTCTTTTTCATAATTTTTCAATCTTTCTTTTCTTTCTTTCTCAATATTTTTAAAGCCTTTTTCTTTCTTTCTCATTGTCCATAAATCGTTTTCACTTCCTTTTCCTTTCTTTCTTTCTTTCTTTCTTTCTTTCTCAACGTTTTCCAACCTCTGTTTCTCCCCCATTCTTAGTTTTTCTTTAGAGCGCAGTGCAGCATTTGATAGAAGATATATCAGCCAAACTATAACTCAGCAAGAAGAGTTCATTAATGTCGGCTGCCTTTCATCGTATTTTTTTTCATCATATAATACGCCTTCCCCTCAAAAGTTTGTTTCAACAATCACCTTGTGGATTAAATCATGAAGATTATGATTTCGAATAAGCCAATCGTTCGAAATGGCAACCCTATTTACCACTCCTCCCAGACCACCCGGAATAATACATATGTCGTACATTATATGTTTTTATTACTACAGTATTTTTCTTTTGTCGTTTTGGAAGACGAAAACAAATTGATATGATGGTGGCCAGTGATAGGCTCATCTGGGAACGAGGAAGCGGGATTTGTTTATGATTTCCTGTAACTTATATTGTAACATATTGTATATTGTAACTTATTTGATAACTGAAAGTTGATATTTATCATTATTTAGAAATAAACTATCTATAATAAGCGATTGATATAGACGTTAAGTTGTTAATCAACTGTTATGGTCCAGGTTAGGACCAAGGAAGAACAACACGAACACAAGAGTAGAAATAACGAAGATATATTGCACGGAATAATAATACAAGATGTGGAATGTGTTAGTATGATTTTCAGTCTGGTTTTGAGTGAACTACTATCGGTTCGACTCGATTCGTCTCTCTCTCTCTCTTGAGAGGCGTAGTATACATAGTGTTAGGAAGAGTTCATTCTGTAGTTATAGGTAAGGACCCATAACATCAAGAGATCTGGTTTTAGAATATCTGATTCGTCCTTCTGTAATCCAGCAACACCCTCCCTGGTCGTCCAAGACTTCCAACACAGCGGCTGAACGATGAAGATCGCTTCGATCTCAGACCTACCCTATCCCATGTTGTGATTTAAGTTTGATCATAAGGAGGCCAAGATCGAAGCGTTGGGCTGCTCGAAGCAAGGCGAAGACGTACAGGAAAAAAGTAACACTCGAATAAATTGAACAAAAGTAAATACTGTTTTTATACCAGTCCTTCGTACAATAATTGGTTTATATCAGAGTTCGCCTGCAATTAATTATCAGCCCTACCCACATCTAAATCGGAAGTGATATTATCGTTGCTGACCTGGCAAAATCTTGTTTGTTGTTGGTGGTAAAGTTTGGCACAAGACTGAAGTCTGAGGCTTCCGTCGGAAGATAATCACGTGGGCCTCTCTCCTGTTTCTGGTCTGGTCTCCGTCTCCTCTGCCCCACGTCTGCCGAATTTGCTTCGCGCATTCGTATTTGTGAACATTCGCCCAAACTGGCGAAATAAGAGAATTCGATAATTCTGGGGAATTTCCTTCTTCCACTCTCTCTTATTATTACCTCCCACTAAATCTCCACAGTGAGGGTGGGCGGCTTATCCACCCTCTCCTGGTATTTCAACTCAATTTTCGACCAGGGGAATCAACTCCAAATTTTCGCTTTACAGCTTGCATTTGCAGCTGTGTATCAATCAATGTCGCCTAAGTCTGGGTCACTTTTCCATTGTTCAAACTGCTCAGCATACAATTCAAGTCGTTTATCTGTGAATTAAATCCTGATTTCTTCCCACGGGTTTTTGGTATTATGCCTTCTCGTTTCAATGTCTCTCAGTACATAACACTTCCTATTGATAAGAAATATTTCTTAGGTTTTATTTTGTCATGGTAATTAACAAATAGTATCACATTCCTCCCATACCTCTCCTGTCATTTAATAGTAAATGGCTTCTCAAACCCAAATCTACATAAAACACGCACACACATACACCTACATTAGTTATGATACTGATGACGTTTAATCCGAATTTTAGTCAGTTACTAATTTATATGATATTCATTTATAAATCATTGGTCCCTGCATTGAATATTTCTGCCACATCATGTCTGGTGCTTCTGCAATATATCTAGAGATTAATAATAAAATATAAAGGAGAATGGGCAATCTTATCTGTCCTGACCTGGCATTTCAGCTTCAGTTAATTTCCAATTGCCGTAATGTAGTTTCATTTTCTATAAATATTTTCAGGGTAATTGATCTGTTATGACTTTACGAATTTAAGCGTAGTGCTAGATTGGCGGCAAGGTCACATCATTTTACACTTGAAATGGTTAGATGCAACAGCAAGTTCTATGCTAACAGTTTCTTCTCTCGCACTTCTCGCATTCCAGTCAACTTTGATCTTCAAAAATGTTAATGCAGTGACAATCGTTATTTTCTGTCTTCCAAATTTTTGTTCTTTTATTGTTCTCTCTCCTTAATGATATTTTTATTTTCTAATATTCTTTCACACTTATTAACCTTTTGCGTCTGAATGGCTTTTTTGCCTTGTTTGGGGCTTAATGATAGAACTTACTGGCATCACGAACCATTGATGTCATGTTATTTTCTCATTGAAAGCAGAATGAATGTAAAGTTGAACCAAAGTTGGCTTTTTCTAAGGCATAAATAAAAATGTTGAAGGTGAATGCGCGAAGTTCGCACACGTCATTCCAAGTTTGCAGAATTTGGCATTCTCATGTTATGAGACTGAGAAGAAAAAAAAAAGACTGGAAATAAAAAAAATATATATATATATTTGTTGTATTTATCGTGAACATAGGCAAAGCGAACAAAAACATGCAATTTTTTTTTTAGCTGAACACGTTTTCATTTCGCCAGTGAAAGGAACGTTAAAAACGAAATAAGTATTTAAGTAAACAAAAATAAAGTAAGAAGTAAAAAAAAAAAAAGAAGGAAAATAAAATGTTTTTTTTTTAAAAAAAAAAACTATTTTATTCGACATCTTGAATTCTTTATAAAATATTTTTTAAAAATTAAGGAAAATAAATTTTCAAAATGTTCGTGTCGTATGATTTGCCAGAACTCTCCACATATGAAAAAACTTAGTCTGACACAAGGCCAAAACTGACGGTCGCCTACGATCGAACTCACTTTTATTGGCTTGAAACAGTATCTTACAAACTGTTGTAAGTGCGTGAGTCATATTTATTAAAGCTAACTTCGTCTAACACAAAATAATCAATGATAATCTTTCCTTTCAATATCGATTGGGCTCAAGCCTGCCCGAGATCTCAAGTGGAACTGATATATATGATCCATGTGCAAATTAATTGAAACAAAACTAATAATTCCTTTTTTATTTCCTTTTTTACGTATTTTTTCAATTAAATATGACCCAGTACACATGTTAGTACTACGTATGTACATTCCACGAAGTCTTTTCTTGCAGATTAATCACAAATTTTCGATTGGATTTAAATCAGTAGAATTTCCGGGCCATTCTAGTACTTTGATTTGCTTACTGGTGAGGCTTGCAGTGTTGCAATTTTCGTGCGACTTCTTGGAGTAACGTCCAACGCAGACAATAGCCGTAAAACAACTAATCGACAGTCGAGACAATAGTATTTGGGCGTGATAAAAATCTGATTTAATCTTGGATGACGCAATATTTTTCAAGGCCAAACAAAAAATTTCATCATACACCCCGTAAATAGATTCATATTACTTCACACTACTGCAATTGACCTAATCTGAAGAAAAGATAGAAATCGATGACACCTTGTCACGCCAGTGGGGCTAAAACTGGTCGAATGGCATATATGATCTAAGGCTAAAGATGTTGGATAATGATCGGTTCCTAGTATCGCCCCAGAAAATATCCGAATACAGGATCTTCATAAGAGTCAAATCAGAACAAACACGGTGTATTGATAGCATATCTGAGACGGAGAAGCATAATACACAGATTTCCAGGGTTGATAGAATTCAAAATTCTTTACACGGTCTTATAGAAGATGTCTAATATTTTTATATTACAACCTCTTCCCTACAGATTTAACATTGCAAGCCCATCACTACCCTATCGCTATTTCTATGGCAAATGTTCAGATGAGATTCCAATCTTTAATTCCACCAGTTCAGACCTTTACAGCTTGGACATTTACACAGTCCTGTGAGGGAAGGCTTATTCTCCAGTCTGCAGTTTCTTTCCCACAGACTCAACATTGCAAACCCATCACTACACTATCGCTATTTCCATGGCAAATTTTCAGACGAGCTCAAACAGTGAAGACATCACAGCTAAAACCCGCCATGCTGCAAACACTGCGTCGACTCATCCTCTTTCCCTTCGTCTTCCATTGGTAAGAAGGAAATTAAACACAGGCAGCCTCTTCCCTTGAACTGTGATTTCATGCGACAGACTCCCGAGATGGAGCTTCCCCGATCACTACGATCTTAGCTTCTAGGATCAAGCGTTATCATATCCATATAATATGCACTTCTTTCTATTCTTGCCCACTTACAATAAATCAGTTCAGTAACCCTCTACCTTGAGGGATCTTCGGCCTTATATTCAGTGAACAATAGTATAAAAATAGATAACCAACTGGCTGACAAATTTATTTTTAATGAATTTCGAACAATGGAAGTGGGCGTGATGCATAACAGATAAAAAGATAAAAAGATAGCAGATGGAGTAAAAGGACTTTTTTCTTTTGTGATCAATAGATGACAAACTCAAACGAAATAGAAGATGGAGAGATTGGTTCAATGATTCCTAACATGGTACGCATGCTCCACCAGTGGGTCATGTTAATAGTTTGGTGGGGCATGAGTAGAATGTGCACCCTTCGTCTTACTATACCAACAAAATAAAGAGGCAATTCGAGAATAAGTTATTAACAGTGAATTGTTTTCTAGTGAGTCTGAGTGATAGTGTTAATGCGTGTTAATACATTCGATGCATATACATTATATATATACATTAATACATTCGATGCATATACTGGCTAGGCTCGGGGTACTTTTGTCTGACAGCATAAAATGATACAACACTAAATCAATTAGAATGAAATCAAAAATACTTATTTCTATTCACAAGTTTATTTCATGTATACATCTAAACCAATAATTCCCAACATGGGGCACATGCCCCATCAGTGTGGCATGGTTATTATTTTGGTGGGGGCTATGTGTAGGATGTACACCTTTCTGCTTACTATATCAATGTGAGCTCAAATTTCATGATTAAAATGATTAAAGTATATTACAGAATAAGCTTTCATTCAAATATTTTATATTTCTGCCTTTCAGTTCTCTATTATGTTTTGAAACTATATATATATTTAACTGTCTTTTTGGTATCTGTCTATATTTCTGAGATGAAGTATTATGCTCACTATTTATATTATTCGGACTATTTTTCTTAATCTTTGTCGCCATATTTATTACGTTTCGGCCGTTGTATGCTCCGACCTTCTTCAGGTGGTTGGAACTAACGCCTTTATCCACTGTGCCATGTGTCCTCAAGGACACATAGGACAGTGGATAAAGGCGTTAGTTAGATCCAGTGACACGACCCAAAGAGTGTGAGTTCAATACCCGGTTAAGGCAGTGGAAAACTTGGAGAGGGGAATTAACAGGAGATAACTGATAACTGACATCCATTAAACATGGCACGTAGAACTAGAACAGTCTACCCCATGGTTCCGTTCGACATTCCAACCACCTGAAGAAGGCCGGAGTGTACAACGGTTGAAACGTTGTAATAAATATGGCGACAAAGATGAGGACAATAGTCCGAATAATGTAAATAGTGTCTTTTTGGTCTTTGAACTTTTCTCTTTCATGGACAACATTGTCTTTGGAGGCCTGTTTCGGGACCAAGTTAATGGCCTTTTAAGCTTCCTTCACGTCAATTGCAGTAAGATTTTGAATATGTAAGAATTAAATATTACGGTGGTGGGGGGACACCAGAATTTTAGAAATATCAAAGTGAGACATGGCCCCCTATCGGTTGTGAACATAGCAAAGAATAACACAGTCTTGGTTGTCATCGAAGGATTTAAGAAAGACTTTTACCTTGTTGAAAACTCGTAATGGCTGATGAAGGTGACACGATCAGGAGTCTTGTAAACCATTAGGATTATAGAGACACCACAAGTACTGCAGCTGTGATAGTAAAGAATGTGTTTAGCTTGACGAAAGTCATTCCTCTTCATGTAATCTTTAAATTCAGTTGTAGTCCTTGGTATGACGTTAAACTACATCCAGCAGCAAAGCCTCTGATCGGGAGATTACACGTTTTGAGGAGCCTGGAACCATCTCTTAACTGTTGTTGATCCCAGGTTCACCCTGATACGGAGTGGTAGCACCTGTTAGGGTTCAAGCTATGGGCAAATATTAAACCCCCCACCAAACAAAAACAAAATACTATGTAAGTATTAAAATATATTTTTATATTAAAGATACCAGCAATATTTATTTATCTTTGCAAAGATTGCCAACAATACATCAACCAACATGAAAGAACTCTTTCATGGCATTAATCCATATAATATTTTACAATTTCTTAAAGAAATTAAACTGTATTCCAAATATAACTTCAACAGAACTACAACATAAAACACACATATCACCGCCTCTAGTAATTATATCCACACAAACATGTATATGCACAAAAGCTGAGTATCATCTACCATGTATTCAATTGCGAAAGCAGAATAACATATATATTTTTATTACTTCAAAGCACGCAAAAAAATTAAATTTTGCCATTAAATGACCCATAAGGTGTTGATATGCCGTTAAACAAGCAAATCAAATCAACTCAAATCAATTAAATAAAATTGTTTTCCCCGTAAACTAGTAGCCCTACGAAGACTTTCATGGCTTTTATTTAAGAGTTTATCCAATCCTAGATTGTCTCTCACCAAAACAAAGCTATTTAACCCATACCCGGGGGAAGATGGATTCATGCCTTTTTCAGTATTCTACATGTACTGCAGTCGTAGCAACAGTCGATGTATCTAGAGTAAGACAGCCTAAAAGAGAGCACCCCTTTCTGACTGATTTTTGAATTCTTAGATTGTTGCCCTACCACGGATAAAGAATACAGTCTGCCCTATTATTTACAAGTGTTTGAAATTAAAGTTTTCATTCTTCAAGACCGGTTGCCATCTGTTCTGCTATTTAGGCCAGTAAACAAAATAGAAGCCGGGGTCAAAGTTTGAACTCTTTTTGCCGATTACACTTTTCTCGTTGATAACCGTCACGCTACATGCAAATGTCAGATGTGCCAAATTTTACAAGTCCGAAGTCTTAATGGCTACAGGATCCGCTTACATGTTGTTCAGTCTGTTAACGTTGATAAGAAGCATTCCAAATTCTGGCTCTTTTGACTGCTCTTGGAGGACCTACAAACGGCATCGGTTTCAAAAAGGGAAAGGAAGACAGATAATTCCACTTTTTAAATTTGTTAAATTTTTATTCCATAACTTTTCTTGTTGTTGTTGTTGTGTTGTTGTTGTTGTTGTTGTTGTTCTTCTTCTTCTTCTTCTTCTTCTTCTTCTTCTTCTTCTTCTTCTTCTTCTTCTTCTCTTTTCCTCTCCTCCTACTACTACTACTGCTACTACCTCTCCTTCCTTTTCCACTAATTTTTCTACTTATTTTTATTTTTTTACAATTATTTCTTCTTCGTTTTCTTCGTCTACTTCTACTTTTTTTCTCTTCTATTTCTTCTTCTTCTTCCACTAATAATACTTTTCTGCTACTACTACTACTACTACTGCTAGTACTTCTTTTTCAACTACTTCTTTTACTTTTTCTCTTTCTTCCCTTCTTACTTTCACTATTTCTTCTTCTTTTCTACTACTACTACTTTTAATACTATTACTACTATTTTTCTTCTTCTTCTTCTTCATCTTCTTCTTCTTCTTCTTCTTCTTCTTCTTCTTCTTCTTATTATTATTATTATTATTATTATTCCCAATCCCCTTTGCCTGTCATCTGTTTATTTCTTGTATCAATATACAAGGCTGGACTTAATAAATCCTGAACTTGACACGCAATTCTTAACTGCCTTTCCTGATCTGAACAATTACCATGAAATTATGGTAATTTTTTCAGATTGAACTCATACTCTTTGGGTCCTCAAAGACACATGGCACAGTGGATGAAGTTAGATCCAGTGACAGGACCCAAAGAGTGTGAGTTCAATACCCAGCTAAGGCAGTGGAGAACTTTCAGAGGGGAATTAACAGGAGGTAACTGATAACGGACATCCATTAAAACATGGCACGTGGAACTAGAACAGTCTACCCGAGTGAGCGAAATAAAGGGTTCAGTTCGACATTCCAACCACCTGAAGAAGGCCGGAGCGTACAACGGCCGAAATGTTATAATAAATATGGCAGTAAAGATGAGGACAATAGTACGAATAGTGTAAATGATGTATATAATACCTCATCTCAGAAATATAGACATCAGCAGTGGACATAGAAAAACGAAAGCCATATTGCTTGTCCGAGAGTAGGCCTCGCGATGTGAGATGTTTAACCAATTCAGAGCTGATTAGGGCGTCTAGTAGTTTACCACAAAGAGGTAGAATGCTAATAGGCCGATAGTTGGAAGGGTCAAACAGTTTACTTGAATTCTCAAAGAGTGCAACAACATATAAGAATTTCCAACAGCAGAAAAGCAAGAGGCCGCTAGGTATTATGCAGTTGAAAAAGAACAGGAGCCAGGTCGGGGGTACATTTCTTAAGGATTATTACAGGGATACCATCCCCATGCTTTGTGGGGATCCAGATTAGAGATGACAGCAGAAACCATGGAAGGGGTTATATGCATATCACTCAACAGAGACTTTTTGGAGGATTTGACATTTGAAGCGATCACTTCGAATGATCTAAATATTTATCATCATTGATCTTGGATCGAATTCATGTTGTTCATGATGACGGTAGTCTTTGAGTATAGAATCCAGAGGTTGGCAGTGAATATTTCGAAGACAGTAGGGAAGCGTAGTTCAGGTTAGCAGTGGATATCTCGTTTCAGTAGCAGGGCGTAGTTCTTTCTTCTGTCCTTTTGCCTGACAGGTTGGCACTGGTCATTCGGAGAGAGTAATCAAAATGGCCGCTTTTATACACGACGGATTGAATATTTCACGTCTCCTGAATTGGTTAACCTTCTATTGGGGAACTATAAAGTGAGTCCAGTCATTTGAGTTTGCTCACTAGTATATACTCGTACACAAAAATAGTAACAATTCATTCCAATAGCAGCAACATCCTAGGTTAGGAAATGTTCACGAAAACAGCTGGATTTCCTTGAAGCAATGCCAGATGCGTCTGAGATGTGATCAGCTTGGTGCGCTTTTACTCAGGAGTCAGAAGACGTGGCACCCACCAAGTAGAAACCTTCGTCGTGCCCAGCTCAGAATATTCTCTTGTCTCCCACGGGATATTCTAGTAGGATTGGCTATTTGATTTATAGTCAATCGCCTGTCATCCATCACCATGGCGTGAACACGATCAATGTTTTCCTCGGTGGTGGCAGTCGCAGGACGTTCAGACCTTGGGTCAACTTCAAGACTCTCCCCTCCTCTCCTAAATTCAGCTACCCACTTTTGCATTGTCGATAAAGCTGGAGTATCATACCCTAATGCAACAACCATGTCGGCATGAATATCCTGGGAGGCTAACCCCTTCTACTTCGTACTTGATAACGCCACAACACCAAACCTTGTCCATTTTCAAGAGAAGTCGTGAACGCTACTAGTTACATTTGAAGTCTTCTTTGAACAGTCAGATGTCAGTTTAAGGGGAAAGGATCAATGCAGTTATTCATAAGAAGAGTTGAAATAAATGCATGCAAGATTTCGCAGCTTTAGCATGATTCCTTCATAGACAGCCTATGAACTTTTCAGCCCACACTCATGTATCAAAAGAAAGCAAGCCTTTTTGTTTTCATTTAAGTTAATAGCATTTACACTGGCAAAATGACTGCAAATCACAAATCTATTGCTGAAACACATTGAGATCTGCTGATCTATGACTCAGCATTTGATATCACACAACCACTTTTAGGAAATTTAAAACTATATTTGAAGTACTTTTTACCAATAGAAAGTATACAGATGCCACTTATATAAATAGTTTTCTGTCATTTCAAATTAGTTAACACAAAGTTAAGGTATATATTTAATAACATTTGGGCACCTCGACGTGGTGTAATGGTCTTGTCTCGCTAAAACAATTAAGAGTAGTGAGTTCGATCTTCACTGGGTGCCCCATACTTTCGGCCTTGTGCCACATCTAAGCTACGCATGGAAAATCACTATATTTAATAACATTTGGTCTTTGAATTTGTATTAGTAGACAACTGATGAACAAATAACAATTTACGTTATATATCCTTTACTAAATCTTCCCAGCCTATAGGTTTGAACCTATAAAAAGAAAAGCTCCCATGATCTGCATACTACTGATCAGTCAATCAAGTGAAACAGGAGCCTCAGATCAGTAGCAAATGAAGCTAAGATACTCTTTAACATACTTAGAAGATATATTTAAATGAAGAAACAATAAGTGCCTCATTTCGACATAAAACATCGCGACAAGGTAAATCAGCCACACTACGGGGATGGGCTGAAAATTTCATAGTCTGACTATGAATCAGTGATGCTACAGCTGTGAAATCTCGCATACATTAATTTCAACTCTTCTTATTAATAACTGCATTGTTTCTTTCCGGTTCAGCCTATGAAGTATTCAGCCCACCTTCATATAGCAAGGGAACTTTTCAGCCCACCCTCAAGCATCAAAATAATTTTTCAGCACACCCTCAAGCATCAAAATAATTTTTCAGCCCACCATCATATATCAAAAGAAAGGAAACAAAAGAGTAGAAACCCTCGTCATGCCAAGTTCAGAATATTTGCAACTCTCTCACGGAATATGCTAATAGTATTAGCTATTTGATTTATAGCCAATGAATCGCCATGTGGTGAACACGATCAATATTTTCCTCGGTGGTGGCAGTTGCAGGACGTCCAGATCTTGGGTCATCTTCAAGCTTAATGGCATTTTTTTTTTAATCATTTCACCCCAAGCAAGTCGGGGATACCACTATCACGCACGGGGTTACAGGGAGTGAAAGTTAAAGAGAAGACTGGGTCTAGGGAGGATTGGGGAAAGCACAAAAGATGAACGGGATCCAAGAAGATAGATGGCGATTGACGTTGCATTAAAATCTTTGAAGATTGTAGTTATCAGGAAAGCAAGTAAACGGAAGGGAGACCCACAGGCAGGAAGTGCGAGAAAAAAATAAATTTTTGGAATAGAAGTGGCGGCTGTATTTAACTATTTTAACAGTAAATGAAGTGAGACCTAAATGCCAATCTAGTAGCACGCTTAAATTCATTGGCAAAAATGGTTTGCAAATCCAACATTTAATAATGAAACGCAATCTGTATCCAGTGATCTATTAATTAACATCTAACTCATTTTTGAAGATTGTAGTTATCAGCGAAGCCAGTATTGATTTGGGGATGTTTTTACGTCAACACCGGTCGTTAAATAGATGTCAACACCGGTCGTTTAGCATACGTCTGATTCTTTACGAATGGATTTAATAAAGGTTGGTGATGTAATACGAGGGTGGGCTGAAAAGTTCATAGGCTGACTGTGAAGGATTGATGCTAAGCTATGAAATCTTGCATGCATTAATTTCAACTCTTTTTATTAATAACTGCATTGTTTCTTTCTAAGTCTGCCAATAAACTTTTCAATCGACTCTGATACATCAAAAGAAAACAAACCTTTTTTCTTTATTCAGGTTAATAGCATTTACATTGACAAAATGGCTTTGAAAATCACACGTTTAGTGAATTGCAATCTCTATCTTCCAGCCTATATTTCATTTTAGGTTAACCCTGCTTAGAATTAATGTTTAACCATCTCACCGCCTCAGTGTCACATCATATAAAATTCAATATAAAATAGGCACCTCCATGAGATCGCTAAAAAAAGAGCATTGCATGATGAAAAAGACGCCAAACTTGACGAAAACAAAATTTTATCGTCTAAATGTTTATGTTATTATTAAGAGGAAAGATCAAAGTTTATTTTAATTATTTTTTTTAAAATTTTCCTTCTTTTTAGAACATTCTGAATTTTGATTTAAAAATCCTTGTTTCTTTTTGAATCACCGGAACTAGTAAAATATATAATTTTTAGCACTTTTTTTTTTTTGTATGACAGACATTAATTTGGAAAATCTTGCAAAAATAGAAATAATTGTCGGATGTTAATGAAACTTCCAGAAACTATTCACAGATGATCCAAATTATTATAAATGTGTTTTATTTTTTTTATTAAAGTCATGGCAGAAATATATTTTTTTTATATTTATTACCCCCCCCCCAACTAGTTTTATGAAAACTCTAGAAATTCGATCGAGTCCACTTTAGTAATTACAATAGTTAAAAGCACAAGTCTGTGAGGAATGCAAATCATGTTTCTTTTGTTTTTAATTGAACCCCCCTACCTGAAAATCAGCTCTGAATTGTAACATACAAAACTCAATAAAACAAATATATTATTTAATTTCAAATACTTTTATTTGCTTTTAGTTGTTTTTATGAATATGGACAATATTTTCTGAGAACAAAAAATTTTTCGATGTAAAATTAATTTTTATTACAATTATTTATTTCTTTAATTATAATAGATTTTTACATTTGTTAAAATATTATAAAATTAGTTAAAAGCCGCATACACTTTCGTAAGTGTCCTTTCATGAGAAAGGTGCCTATAAATTAATTAGATACCTTTCTTATGAAATTTAATCTCATACTTAACAGTCTCATTTTAATTTCTTTATTATATATTTTCCATAAAGCATCGTAAACGTAAAGGTGAAAGCTAAGTACAAAAAAAAAAAGAAGAAAAAATTAGGGCGCTGAAAGTTTTCCTTAAAAATAACGAGGTAAATAATTTGTTCACTTAAATCTAAATAATTTCAAGTTTCTCCTTCCGTAGAACAAATTATCCTCACGTAATCCGTCAATATATCATTCATCACCTGTCAAGTGACGCGAAAGGTTATGACCTTTTTTTTTTTTTTTTCAAATTACATCTTTTCGGTGCAGAAACTTAGTTAACCTTGGTTCAAAATATTTTAAATAAACATTATAATTTCTGATTTTCTTAAAATAAGTTTTGAAAAAAATGATAATTGATATTTAAAAGAATTTCAAACTGAGATTTTCATTTTTTTATAAAATGGGAAAAAAAATAGTTGCCATCTGTCAATTTTGCTGACTCAAAAAAAAAAACAAGATTTTTAACGAGAATTTTGAACGTGCTAGGAGCGATTAAAAAATGTAAAAAAAAAATACCCCCAAAATACTTTGATCTTTCCTCTTAATAATAACATAAACATTTAGATGATAAAAAATTGTTTTCATCAAGTTTGGAGTCTTTTTCATCATGATATGCTCTTTTTTAGCGATCTCGTGGAGGTACCTAATATAAAACATCCTGACAAGGTCAAATCAGCCACAAGACGTGGGTGGGCTGTAAAGTTCATTGGTTTATTATGAAGGAGTGATGATTGAGCTGTGAAATCTCGCATGCATTAATTTCAACTCTTCTTATTAATAACTACATTGTTTATTTCCAAGTCAGCTTATGAACTTTTCAGGCCACTCTGATATATCAAAAGATAGCAAATCTTTTTCTTTATTCATATTCATAGCATCTACATTGACAAAAATGCCTTTGCAAATCACACATTTAATAGTGAAATGCAATCGGTATCCAGTGATCCATTCATCAAAATGTAACTCGATCGCATTTAAAAAATTTACACACAATTTAAATCAGGCATGGGCAGCATTTTCCGACTAGTGGGTCGCATATGACGTGGCTCATCATAAAACAGGCCGTACTATCAACAAATTCAAAGTAATTTTTCGTTGAAAGTAAAGCGACAATTTTAACTACAGAAGATTATACACGTAGCAGTTTGCCTTAGAAATGGGTGAAAAGATAATATCTTTCATTTGGAGAAAATATTTTTCTACAACTTAAAAATTGAAGATTTCGTATAATATTATCACTGATGACGCTGTGATTAACAGATACTGTTGTGTGTAGTTTGTTTCTAATCTATTCATTTGAAAATATTTCTTAAAATAAAAGATATATTTGTAGAGGACCCATTTGGATTTCTGTGTTGTTGAATTAGGAATACGTGCTGTTTATTCCTGCTAGAAGAAGGTCCAACTACAAGAACAATGGCGGACTCAAGTTGAGTCCAACCGAAGATGTAAAGAAAGCAAACAAGACTAATATATGTATATCAACAAATACATGTATTAAACAACAAATTTACAAGTGACATTGACATTAACATTTGTGTTTGTGCGTGAACGTAAAGAGTTTGTATATTGGTTAAAGTTCGTACGTACGTGTATGTGTGTTTAATGGCGCCTTCCCATAAGTGGGCGAAAACGCTGATTTCTACGAGAGATTACATTTTTAAATTTTTTTAATTGAGAACGAGGCAAGAAGACGCTTAGTATTTATAGTGTAGGGAGAGCGACCCCTAGGGAACAATTAGGGAATTAAGGAGGAGCTAACTCCGACATATTTATTTCCCAGAGAAAAAAAAAGTATTTTGAACATTTCTTGTTTCTAAAGCTAAATATTTTTATGCGTATGAGCCTCCTTAATGAAAATCGCCAATGGTTTGAAATGCGTAAAATGTTACTTTCAACGAAAGGTGAAACATTCATGAAAAATCGGAATTAATAGTTATGTGCGCGGTTTCATTTTCGCACCGTGTGTCCCGGTGCGTTCTCGTGGCATTGCCACCTAGCTTGAGGTGAAACGATTAAAAAAAAGGGGACAGAAGATAGCGAATTAAATTTAAATAGGTGGAAAGTATGAGAAAAGAAACTGTTACCTTAAAAGTGGCAGTTGCATCTAGCTATTAGGTTGGTGCAAAAACAATGTCGTTTCCTCACATATGTTAGAACGTCAAAAAACGACATTATTTTTGCACCAACCTAATAGTTTTATATATATATATATATATATATATATATATAATATGGATAAAACAACTGAAAAGTTGCAAATCAAAAGAAAAAAATTGGGTGTTTTTTGTGAAAGTATTTATATGTTTATAAATTTTTTCACAAAAAAACACCCAATTTTTTTCTTTTAATTTGCAACTTTTTAGTTGTTTTCTCCAGATTATATACATATCAAGAAAGTATACGTGGCTTCTCATTATGCTATATATATATATATATATATATATATATATATATATATATATATATATATATATATATGAAGTATGTGGTGCAGTTCAATTTACATTACAATGAATCATTCATACAGAAAACAGATATAGAAGTTAATGATAAAAATGGCGAGAATACATCTTCGCAAACAATTTGCTAAAAGACATTCATTTACAGGTTCGGGGTTAATGTCTTTTAGTAAACTGCTTGCGAAGATTTATTCTCGCCATTTTTATCATTAACTTCTATATCTGTTTTCTGTATGAATGATTCATTATAATATATATATATATATATATATATATATATATATATATATATATATATATATATATATGTGTGTGTGTGTGTGTGTTTGTGTGTGTGAACGCAGGTGTTACGCAAGGCTACATCCTAGGCCCTACCCTGTTCCTTATATTCATAAATGATCTTCCTGACGCCATAGATTCCCAAGTTGGCATCTACGCGGATGACACCACAATTTACTCCTGCCTCAGAAACAAATCTAATGTCGCTGACAAAATTAACCTGGCCGTTCGTCTCGAAAAAAAAACCTTCAATCGGTTGTGAACTGTGGCAGGAATTGGTTGGTTAACATTAATGCCTCCAAAACAAAACTGCTCTCTATTAATCACCACAGGGATCCTTCCCTGCATCCCATTAGAATGTCTGAAGCTCAACTTCTCGAGAGCTCCTCTCTGCGGCTGCTCGGTCTCACGCTGTCTGCTGACCTGAGATGGAACAAATACATTGACTCAATTGCTTCATCCACCGCAAGGAAAGTTGGCTCCCTGTGCCGGGCCAGGAAATTTTTCCCCCGGAATCGATCCCCCAAATTTACAAATCAACCATCCGCCCTTGCATGGAGTATTGCTGCCATATATGGCCTGGAACCCCTTCTGTTTGCCTCTGGGTTCTTGATAAGATCCAGAGACGAGTATGCAATGTAATTGGCCCTGATCTGGCTTCTCGTCTACAGTCTCTCCCTCACAGACGCGCGGTCGCCTCTCTCTGTCTCTTTTACAAATACTTCCATGGTAATTGCTCCGATGAGCTGCTATCGCTGGTTCCCAGGCTCCATGAATTCAAGCGTCCTACGAGGCTCGCATCCCGTTCCCACCCTTTCACTGTTGAAACTGTTAAATATAGACGTCTCTTCTACTCCAATAGCTTCATATCTCGCACCTCACGCCTGTGGAACTTCCTTCCCTATTCCTGTTTCCCTGACAACTATAATCTCCAAATATTCAAATGTAACGTCAATCGACATCTCCAGTTGCATTGATCTATCCACTATCCTTCTCCACATCCTTTCCTCTATCACTCCTATCTGCTCTTGCTCCAAATCCTCTGTAACTCCTTGCGTGCTAGTGGCTTCCAGCCTTGCCTGGGGTGAAAAGCTTAATATATATAATATATATATATATATATATATATATATATATATATATATATATATATATATATAAAGAAAGAAAAAACAGTAAGATATATAATCCGGTGTTCTTATTGATATTTTTTATTTATTTATTTTATTTATTTTTATTCATTTTTGCGTGTGTTTAAAACTCCAATATTCGCTTGAAGATGAAATGGAACTAATATACTTAGTTTAATTACAAAATTAAATTTGAAGTTTATAACTTCCATTTTTGAAAAATGTTGTCATCCACAGACAGACTGTTTCGCTGTATCACAGCTCTTCAGTGTGGCTAGATGTCCGGTGGCCTCTAGCTAGGATCGAAACCCGACTGAATTGGCGTCAGTCGGAAATTCTACCACGAAGCCGTCGGCGCACGGCAGTGATGAGGGTGAATTTTAGTGTATTTATTTTTAGATTTAGATAAACACACATGTAATTATTTTAAAAAAAAATGTAATTCCTTCGCTACTCATGTTTAAAAAAAAAAAGAGCCAAAAACCTCAATATAATTATCGAAATTAAATTGAATTAAAGTATCAAACTCTGTTTCATCCTCAAGCGAAAATTTAGGAATAACCAACCTTGAAATTTACGCATCTTTATAAGCATGTTCATTCGTAACATTAATTACTATGGAAACGGCTGGAGTAACCATTTCGATAAGGAGCGTAAGATTTAACAATTTGTATCAACATATCAGTCACCTCCGGAAAGAGGCCAAGCCGAGGCAGGGCCAGGGTGTTCATTTCAAAGCGAATGATGGCATTCATATACGCACATAGTCTGGTCCGTCTCAGCAACAGATAGCTTTTGGCACCATCGTACGCCGTTAAGTGTCTAAAGATATTTTTTTCTTTTTTAAATGTTACGAATGAACATGCTTATAAAGATGCGTAAATTTCAAGATTGGTTATTCCTAAATTTTCGCTTTAGTATGATACTTTAATTCAATTTAATTTTAATAATTATATTGAGGTTTTTGGCTCATGTTTTTGAAACATGAGAACTTTTACGTAGCGAAGGAATCATATTTTTT
>OZ038502.1:82470808-82483308 GCA_964036315.1 Acanthosepion esculentum
TCTGTTGATTGACGTGCTTACCTGAAATATGATGGCATAAAAATCATCTTATCAAAGGTGTTCACACGTTGTGTGCGTTTTAGAAGACAAGGATTACTTTGTCCACACTGTACTAGTGAGCATTCTGAATTTGGATTATTTTTTTAATCATTTCACCTCGAGCAAAGCAACAAAACCAATAGGGGACCATGGTTAGATTCTTCTTTACATTGGCGTGAACATAATTGGAGAGAGTCTGGTGTAGACAGAAATCCTGTCAAAAACCATAGAATGGCACCGATATTCAGTCAGTTAAGTGTCACACGTGATACACGCTTTTGATACATGACCGGCGAGGCAGAAGATTTTTCCCGCAGTAGGTTGCCATTTCTTTCTGCGGTAGACTGGTTGCCAACCAAGGCTAAAGAACTCAGTCTTTCCTGCTATTCAGCCCATAGAGACGGATTCTCCTCTTCATCATATATTAGTATAAACTTAATTGTCAATGCCAGAGTGCCTCCAACTATTTGATCAGCACCGCCTCAGGCTATGGTTAGATTTTTGTTTACATTGGTATGAACATAATTGGAGAGGGTCTGGTGTAGAGAGAACTCCTGGCAAAAACCACAAAATGGCACTGATATTTACAGAACTTAAAACGATCATTTCGTTACTTATTTTAGTGCTTCATTTTATTTACAATCAATTACTGCCACGTGATGCAAACAGTAACCGATGCATTATTTAAACACATTAACTATAATCAACAGTGTCTTTTAATAGCCATCTGTCACCGGAACGAAAGAAAAAAAATCTCGAAAAAGAAGTTAATGTTTTGTGCGTGGTCTGCTGAAGGAAAATGATGAAAAAATCTGCTACTTTAAATATCAGTGAAACTATGTTAATGTTTTTTCCTCCCTGTCTGGCGTGGCCAATCAGAAAATTCGCTCAGTGAATAAAGACCATTGCTTTTGCTTACCAGGCAGAACGATTGTGAGTTTGGTGAGTGATAGTACGTTTGGATTTCTGACCCTACTTCCGTTACTACATTGCCTGCTGGACTGTTCACTACAGATTTGTGATTGACCTTAGTGTTGGCACGCTAATTTTTTTTGATACCCTAAACAGTCACTTATATTATTGCTAACTTAGTTTGTTTTTACATAAGTAGTTTAATCAAAAGTGCTGCGTAATTTGTTGCTTCATAGAATTAGAACACTTGACAAGGAATTTCAGTTTATTTACACCAAAATAAAAAATAAATGAATAACAGATTTTCAAATGTTCAAAAATTTACCACGCATCAAACATACCGAAAATGTACCCAGCATCCCGTTAAACATAAATTTACCTCGCATCCTACTGTCCGAAAATTTACCCCATATCCTACTGACCGAAAATTTACCCAATATTCTACTGACCGAAAATTTTCCCCCATATCCTACTGTCCGAAAATTTACCCCATATCCTACTGTCCGAAAATTTACCCCACATCCTACTGACCAAAAATTTACCCCATATCCTACTGTCCAAAAATTTACCTCACATAATGGTGACAGAAAATTTACGCCGCATCCTATTGACTGAAAATTTACCCCGCATCCTAATGTTCTAAAATTTACCCCGCATCCTAATGTTCTAAAATTTACCCAGCATCCTAATGTTCTAAAATTTACCCCGCATCCTAATGTTCTAAAATTTACCCCGCATCCTAATGTTCTAAAATTTACCACGCATCCTAATGTTCTAAAATTTACCACGCATCCTACTGACCAAATACTATTTCTCATTTTATTTACATTTGCCTTTTAAGCTTTTTTTATTTTGTCTTTATTTTCAATATTTTCCAGTCGAATTTGAAGTGCGTCCTTGAAACCAGAGCGTTTTCAATGCCGGGAAAGAAGTCTATTTGAAATAAAACACAGACGATTGAATTCATTATAGTAGCTGATTGATCTGGGTGACGAGCTTGCTAACCACTGCACTATGGTAGGCTCCAAAATTATTCCGGCTAAGGAATTCTGTAAAATATACTTAAATTAATATAAACATGTCCACCAAGCTTGTTTTGGCCAGAGCAATTGCTACAGAGTAGTGAGTTCGATCCTCACTGGGTGTCCCATACTTTCGGACTTGTGTCACATGTAAGCTAAGGCTTAGAATATCATAAGACACTTCGACGTAGTGTAATGGTTAGCAAGCTTGTCTCGCTAGATGAATTACCACTGAATAATGAGTTCGATCCTCACTAGGTAATCCATACACTCGACCTTGTGACGCATTTAAGCTTTGACGTGTTGTAATGGTTAGCAAGCTTACCTCGCTAGATCAATTATGACTGAATAGTGAGTTCGTTCCTGACTGAGTGCTCCATATTATCAGACTTGTGACACATCCAAGCTACCCTTACGAAATGGCAATATAAATATATCCATAATTAAATGCTGTGCAGAAGTTACGGACTTTTTATTGAGTGAATTTAAGCATATTACTAGATTGTCAATTAGGTCTCACCGTTTTATTCTTGAATTAGCTTGATGTTACCGTATGTTTTACTCTAATAGTTTTGTTTTCTCGCAATTCTCACCTGTGGAACTATTTTCCAGTTTCATATTTCCCTGCTAAACTTTAAATATTTAAATGCAGCGCCAATCGCCATCTTCTGTCTTTCTGAATTATGCTCTTTTATTGTTTTTTTTTTATTTCCTCTTTAAAGTCTTCTCATTGTCTTTCAATACCAGTAACCACTCGCGTCTTAGTGACATTATTGCCTTGCTTGGGGTGAAATGATGGAAGAAATCGAATATCCACCTTTAAAATGGCATCTATAAATGGAAAGTTCTGAATTCCTCACCGCGAAGAATAACAAGAGTATTTGTTGTTTTTTGAAGCTAAACATTTTTGAGAGGTTGATAACCTGCTTAGAATAACTCTACCTGTTTTAATAGACGTCTTCTTCTTCTATGTGCCGTGTCTGTTCAGTACGTTGGCGATCATGGCTCTCCACGTTTTCCAGTCCTTTTTACCTCTTAATAAATTTTCTTTTTATTCTTGCTAACTCTCCTAAACTCTGTTCTGCCATCCATTTACACAAGTTCATTCGCCTTCTTCTATGTGCCGTGTCCTTTCAGGACGTTGGCGATCATGGCTCTCCACGTTTTCCAGTCCTTTTTACCTCTTAATAAATTTTCTTTTTATTCTTGCTCTCTCTCCTGAACTCCGTTTCTTCTATCTATTTACACAAGCTCATTCGTCTTCTTCTATGTGCCGTGTCCCTTCAGGACGTTGGCGATCATGGCTCTCCACAGTTTCTAGTTCTTTGTAGTTCTTAACAAATTTTGTCTTTTTTCTATCTCTCCTAAACTATTTTCTGCTATCTATTTACACAAGCTCATTCGTCTTCCCTCTGTGTGCCGTGTCCATTCAGAACGTAAGCGGTCATGGCTCTCCTCAATTTCCAATTCTTTGTAACTCTTAATAAGTTTTGGCTTTATCTCTCCTGAACCCCGTTCTACTATCCATTTACTCAAGCTCACTAGGAAGGTTATGCGTTGTTTTCCTCTGTCTCTCTTGTCCTTAATCTATCCTGTGAGTATCAAATTTTCCAAGCTCTCTTTCCTCATTATATGCTATGGAAATTTCTTTCTGATCTTGATTATGAGCGTCCTCTTTGTTTCTATTTTCTCTAAGACTTCGTCGTTTCTCACATGTTCGGTCCATGTTATCCTCAGCATACTTCTGTAGAACCACATTTCAGTTGCTTCAAGTCTCTTCTTCATTTGTGAAGAGATTGTCAAGCATTCATTACAAGGTAGAAGAACTGATATTACGTAACAGTTCAGTATACATTTCTTTGTCTTTAACAAAAATTTTCCTGTTCAGTAATACTTTACTTAGTTTTTGAAAGGCATCTTTCGCTATCTCAATGCGCTATCGGATTTCGATGTCGCCCTTTTTGTCCTTTGGTAAAACACTTACTACATATTTAACTTGTTACACTTGTTTGATTTTGGTATCTCCACTTTGTAATTTGCATGTTGGGCTTCTCCTTTTGCTAACAACCAAATACAAATGGTATTGTTAATAACAGGCGAGGTGATATTGTCCGAATAAATTGGCCAAAATGATTAAACGAAATGTCGTTGGATAAAAATCGAGTAGGAATTATCTCCCTCGAAAATGGCATCTATAAATGCAAAGGTGTGCGTTGGCTGTCAATTCTGAATTATTAACCGCGAAGAATATTTGCGAGAATATTTACCGTTATTTGAAACTGAACATTTTTGAGAGGTTGATAACCTGCTTAGAATAACTCTACCTGTTTTTATGTACGGGTTAAGTACAAATAAATAAATAAATAAATAACAATAATAGTAGTAGTAGGCGTGTTGATATTGTCAGAATGAATAAGCGAAACAAAGAGTTTATTCTTCAGTGCCAGGTAAGCGAGATTTTGATTTCACGTGCTTGCCAAGATGTACTTCCAGGCAGTCTATTTGGCCACATAGCGAATATTTATTTGTCTATTTATTCCGTGATTTATTCAGGGAGGTGGTACGGTACTTGCTGAATTATGTGATATTTTGGCGAACGAAGAGCGAAAATGTTGGCCCGTCGAATGTGGCGCCGAAATGACTGGCAAAGTCAATCAAGAAATTATCTATCTATCTATCTATCTATCTATCTATCTATCTATCTATCTATCTATCTATCTATCTATGTCGGCCTGTTCATATCCATTTATCTATCTATATCGGCCTGTTCATATCTATCTATCTATCTATCTATCTATCTATCTATCTATCTATCTATGTCGGCCTGTTCATATCCATTTATCTATCTATCTCTGCCAGTTCATATCTATCTATCTATCTATATCAGCCTGTTCATATCTATCTATTTCAGCCTGTTCATATCTATCTATCTATCTATCTATCTATCTATCTATCTATCTATCTATCTATCTATCTATCTATCTATCTCGGCCAGTTTATATCTATCTATCTATCCATCTATCTATCTATCTATCTGTCAGACTGTTCATATCTATATCTCCATCTATAGATGGGTCAAAACGGCGTCCAAAGTTCTTAAAGACAAGGACGACAGGGGAGGAGGACTTCTAACAGACTGGAAAGCAAGAATCAGTGAGGCAATAATTGTAGAGTTTGGATAGAATTAGAGCCAGCCCAGGGGCACATTTCTTTAGAACTACGGCTGGTATGCCGTCACCAATACTTTCTTTATGAGATTCTAATTAAGAGATGATGTCCAATACCATCGACGGGGTTATGCACATCTCTCTCAGTAGAGCCTCAGTTCCAGGGGGGAAATCAGCTGTGGGTACTCCGAATGAGTCGTGTGTTGAATTGAATTTCCACGCGAAGCATTCAGCCTTATCAGCTGTGAATGTTAGGACTTCAAATTGATTGAATAGGGGAGGGATTGGGGATTTGCTGTTGTTCGGCACACACTTGCAGAGACGCCAATTATCTTTAGAATCAGACTTGCGAGATGCAATACGTTGTTTCATTTTTATCAGCAAACAGTAACTTCGCTTCATTGAGGACACGCTTGCACTCATTACGAGCAGAGATAAAGGGATATCTGTGGCAATCATACATGTCGCTCCGGTACAGACAGAAGTGATTCCTATGGGCTATAGCGGCTGACCAAACCGGTGAGAACCAACATGAACGCTATTTAACTTAGTATTTTCTTTCTGGGATGAAAGCCTCGCTGCCGGCTTTTTTGCCCGGGAGGAGACCTCAGACACACATTTTTGAACGGGATGTTTAAAAACCACGTTCCAAGGGATTCGCGAAGGCAATCACGTTCCAAGGGGTTCGCGAAGGCAATCACGTTCCAAGGGATCCGCGAAGGCAATCACGTTCCAAGGGATTCGCGAAGGTAATCACGTTCCAAGGGATTCGCGAAGGCAATCACGTTCCAAGGGATTCGCGAAGGCAATCACGTTCCAAGGGATTCGCGAAGGCAATCACGTTCCAAGGGATCCGCGAAGGCAATCACGTTCCAAGGGATTCGCGAAGGCAATCACGTTCCAAGGGATTCGCGAAGGCAATCACGTTCCAAGGGATTCGCGAAGGCAATCACGTAACGAATCCCAGTCTGCGCGTTCATAACAGAAATATATTCTGTTAGTAGGAGGTTCATGGCTGGAGGGGGGGGCGAAGGAGATGTCAGCAGACACTAGCGCGTAATCAGAGTTGCCAAGAAGGCAGAGCTGCATTGAGCGACAAGAGACAGGGATGGAGGCAAAACAAAGACGGAGAAGGGACGCATTACCGTAAGCGTTACTGGGGAAACGCATAGGAAAGTCAACCATTTACGTGGGGGATTGAGTAATTGAAAAATTAAGGCTTTGGATGCCAGCGAAGTCAGTTAGAAAGTGTTAAAGCCACATGGCGTTAAAGTCACCGAACACGAATATGTTTGCAAACGGATGTAGAGAAATGGAATTGTCTATATTATCTAAAATGCTATCGAGTACACAACAGCCTTGAGAGGAAGGGGAACGGTAGAGAAAAAATGATATCTGGATTGAGAACAGATAGACGGAGACACATATACGTATGGTCTGGAGATTCCAAAGAGAGTTCCCTAGCAAGCGGGAGATGATCGTGGGCATAAACTCCCAGGACATGCATGTGAATTTTTCTTTCATCGAACCAAGTAAATGTGGGACTGTTGTAATGGAATGTCCCACACTCCCTATCGCCTACGCGGGCAGAAAATATCAGCAGCTATATATAGTGAGCACAGTGATATACCTGGGAGCTTGCTTCGGGAATTAGTTTGGAGATTCGTCTCCAGCTAAGCTAGTCGAACTCTCTACCTTCGGGCAGAGAGGAACCCAGACGAGGCTATGCCAAAGGGCAGAGTCTCGTCTGGGGTGGTAGACAGCTACCCGATCCCGTTATTTTACGGGGTCTACGGGGAATTTTTGCTCGAGCCTACGGGCTCGGATACCCCACATTAAATTCGTCCTTGTGCCACATCTAACCGCGTGGGGCGGTTGGCAAATATCCTTGCTTCGGGAATAACTAGCCTGCCACCCGATTCCCTGTCTTTCAGTAGTGTGTTCTCTTTTAGAGCAAGCCTCTCTTTCTTTCATCTACGCGCTTGTTGCTGTTCCTTCACTCGGGCACTACCTTTGTTTGTAACCTCTTTAAGTATACAACAAGGACACAATGGGTTCTCAATATACTCAATACCCATAAAATTATTTTATCTGAATCTGATTTTAAGATATGAGAACTTCAAAGGCAACAACCGCTGTACACAGACAGAGCTAACATAAATAAAATAAATAAATGAAAACTTTCAGAATCACGTGCTACACGGTAGGGAAATGCGGTCGCGAGATTATATAGACAGTGTACGGTTAGAATAAGCAAAGAGAATGGCCGTCCGTCCAACAAGTCATGCCGTTATTAATCACGAAGAGGCGAAGAGACTTAATTGCCACCTACGTAATCTACTACAATTCCAGCAATCAATTTGTCTACAAATTCCCCCTATAGTGTCGTGGATTTCCACAAGCCCCACATAACAACGCTCGATTTTGCAAAGACTTAATTTCACTATCCGCCACATATTCGACATGCTATCTGTGAGCTTCTGCGGTGACTCCAAATAATTTTTTTTCTATTTCGGCTAGGAGGTAATCTTTCCCTATCCCACGACAGATAGGAGCACTGGTTTCCTATTTACACACCTCGTACTTTTAATGGAAAAATCTTTTCTCGATGCCTATGTTGTTCACACTTCTGGTACACTAGGCCAAACGGTCTCGGCGTGGGTTTATCCCGCTCGTTCCGTAAAAACCAACACTTCCGACGCACAGACTCTTTTTTCCCAACCTTCTTCTTTGTTCGATATGAAATACATTCACAAGTTGCACCTTTTTTTTCCAAATTATAACCGACCATTAATCCCATGTTTTTGTATTTCTTCCTGCTAATGTGGTTACCATTTTTCAGCATTCTCAACAACTTATCCCACTTTCTCGCAGACACAGACACGTCTTTCAAGGACAAACGGTTCCACTGAGTTATATTGTCACTTATACAACAAAATTAATAACGTTTGGACGACTGCCTGCCTCTCTCTCACTCTCTGTCTATCTCTCTCTGTATATATGTATATATATATATATATATATATATATATATATATATATATATATATATATATATATATATATATATATATATATATATATATATATATATATATATATATATATATATATATATCGTGCTAATTTGTTGGGCACCTCGAGGCAGTTTAATTGTTAGCAAGTATATCTTGCTAGAACAATTATGACTGAGTAGTGAGTTCGAACCATAACTGGGTGCCTCATACTTTCGGCCTTGTGCTACATCTAAGCTACGCTTGGAAAACCACTATATATATATATATATATATATATATATATATATATATATATATATATATATATATATATATATATATATATATATATATACATAAATGTATATATATATATATATATATATATATATATATACATAAATGTATATATATATATATATATATATATATATATATATATATATATATATATATATATATATATATATATATATATATATATATATATATACATGAAGTCTGCTTGCTGACCTAACTAATAGTGCATTATTAAGATTGACTATCAAGGTATCTTTTTTTTTCGAAAAGTACACCACCAATTCCTCAGTTAACCAAGTTCAGATGAACCTGTTTCTCCTAAAAATATTATTTTGATTTGATGAATACAGAGCTTTTCTTTTAAGACAAAACAGTGTTTAGGATAGACATGATGATGGTGATGACGATGGTGATGATGATGATGATGATGAGTATAAATGTTTGTATGCCTGTATATATGTTATTGCTATCCATATGTATGAGTTAAATATGTACGTTCATGCACAAAAACACCTACACATGCCACTACTACTACTACTACTACTACTACTACTACTACAACTACTACTACTACTACTACTAATAATAATAATTACACAAAGTGTTATTTCGTAAGAAGGAAATTAGTGTAAAAACAGTGGTCAAGATAGACCAACATAAAGCTAACTGTTCGTTAATGTGTCTTTAAATTGTTTTTACCCACACACACACATACACACATATATATACATACATACACACACGCACACACATACACACACACACACATATATATGTATATATATATATATTTGTGTATTTAGGCAGAAATCCTTCTTTCATGCACATTTCATTAAAAACGACTGACAAGGTGCTTTTATATATATATATATATATATATATATATATATATATATATATATATATATATGTAATAAAAAAGGCTCAAACACTAATATTAGTGCTTGAGCCTTTTATATTACATTCTTACTCTGTCCTGGACATTGAGTTCTACCTGAATTCTATCCTGTTGAAAATTTATGCATATATATATATATATATATATATATATATATATATATATATATATATATATATATATATATGTATAGGCTGAACAAACTACCTGAGAAGACCGTGGAGGTCGAAACCACGGTAGTGTTCTGGTCAGCAGTCATATTTTTTAAATATTAAACAGTTCTTGCAAGTCTGGTCTTCCAACTTGATATTGGGCACTTTTAATGCACACGATCTTAACAAATATTTTATTGGTTGTTTATTCGAGCGTATATACATATATATATATATATATATATATATATATATATATATATATATATATATATATATATATATATGTGCATCTGTATTTACATATATATATATATGCATGTGTGTGTGTATATATATATATGTTTGTGTATATATATGTGTGTGTATGCATGCATATATATTTGTGTATGTATATCTACATATATGTCTGTGCATGTATGTATATATATATGTGTTTGTATGTATGTATATATATATATGTATATTTTTGTGTGTGTATGTATACATATGTGTCTAGCTATATACACAGTGCTGTTCGATAAAAGTGACTCACCTGATTTTTTTTTACTTAAAATGTTTCGCCTATTGTTTTTTTTACTTAAAATTTTTCGCCTATTGTTTTTGGGCTCAAACTTATTTCTAATCTAAACTGTATGTTTGTGTGTGTGAAGATGATGCGACAAAGTGTAAAATTTGTTAACAACATCCTGCAAATACACACACACACACACACACACACATATATATATATATATATATATATATATATATATATATATATATATATATATATATATATATATTTATATAATAAAAATAAAAATAAAAACAGACCACTTTAACGTTCCATGTAATAAATTATTTCACCACAGCCCTTTTAAAGGACTGCGGATCATCAGACTTTACTTCCAAAGGTTGAAACGAAAAAGGGCTGTGGTGAAATAATTTATTACATGGAACGTTAAAGTGGTCTGTTTTTATTTTTATTATTAATCTCTGATTTACATTGAGCTGTCTGGATTTTATCCTCCTTGGGTCTACCCATACGGAATACCTAGTGTGTGTGAGGTTTGTGCCAAAGTAATGTCTGATTTTTAGAAGAAAGTTTTAGTTAGTATTTTTGAAATTTTTTGTGCTTCTCGCACAAGGAATGTCACAATAAGTAATTTATACTTTTTCTTTCCGATTATCAAAATATTTTTCGTAACTTTCCGCAATATTCGAACCCATCTTCGTTCCATCTAAAGATCACATTCGAAATATTTTACTGTATGAGTTTCATAAAGGTGTCAGTGTAAGTGCAGCAGTAAAGTCTATTCAGAGCGCTTATGGCGATGATGCAGTGAATGAAAGAAGTTGCAGGAAGTGGTTTCCCCGTTTCCGAAGTGGGAATTTCAGTTTGAAAAAGAGGATCATCCAAAAGAAAAACTTCATTCCGAAGATTTGGAAGCTGTTGTCACAGACAACCCCACCATCACCTCAAGGGAAGTTGCAGAACAATTTAACGTAGACCATACAACCGTGCTACGCCAATTAAAAAGGATCGGAAAGGTTTCAGTGGTTGGGAAATGGGTCCCACACGAACCTTCTCCAGAGAATCTGCAACAGCGTGTTGCTTGTTGTGAATCATTGTTTTCACGACACTCTCAGGCACCAATTTTAGGTAGGCTTGTAACAGCTGATGAGAAGTGGATCCTTTACCATAATGTTAAACACTGCCTGTTGTGGATCAGTCGAGGAGGAAGATCAGGAAGATCAGTTCAACAATCAAGAGGAGGTATTTCATTCAAAGATCATGTTGAGTGGGATACTGAATGAATTGTCCATTACAAACTGTTAAACAAGAATCAAATCTAATCTAATCTAATCTAATTGTTGTGGTAGGATCCACCTAATCTGCATAGGTGACTACCAACTATATAAATAGTGGTTGGTACCGGAAGACGAGGGGGGAAGGAATCACGAGATCCAACTAGAGACTTTGATCGACTGCGACTAGTCAACACATTCTCCAGGAACGTCTTCCCAGAAATATACAGAAATACTATATGTACTTATTGTGTACACTTTCTTGTTATAATACATTCTTGTTCTAAGTACATTTTGTGTTGCATTATTATTCCATGCAATAGGCGAGATTCAACATTGAGTCAAGACTCAACACTAATCTAATCTAATCTAATGCATCTAATCTGTACTGTGATCATCTTGGTCGTTTGAAAACAGCTTTGAACCAAAAGCGACCTTAGGAATTTTACAGGCGTGGCATTTTTAAAACTTGTTTACAGATGGAATGATGTTCTAGAAAGCAAAGGATTTTATGTTAACGAATAAATATTTTCATAGTCATGGGCTTTTTCATTTTTAATATAGACTTTGAAATTGGACATTACTTTTGCACCAATCTGATACTATATAGGTTTCCTTTGAATAATACAATATATATATATGTATGGAGAAAGAATATATATACAGATACTGGCAAAAACACAAAAACACACACAATACACAAAAACAGAGGTTAAGATACACGGGACATAAAAATATAAAAATAAAGACATCCTTATTTGCTTCCTTCTCTGACCATAATTTAATTGTTTTATTACTCCTCAAGCAAAGGAACATTTCTCGGCCAGTCCAAGATGGATTCCCATAACTACTACTACGCACATAGTCAATACTTAAAAGACTTAACACAGGAAGGAAAAAATAATTCCTTTAAATAATATGTAGAAATAACCATTCTTCGTCTGATGAAGTCCACGAGACCCGAAACACGACTTGAAAAATATATAGAATAAAGTATTTTCAAAAAATCCACATTATAATAAAAAAAAAACATTTACACGGTTTTCTCTCTTTTTAAAATATACTCTTTTCTCTCGTTGGAAAAACCATAAACCTTTTTCTCATATATATATATATATATATATATATATATATATATATATATATATATATATATATGAAGAAATATAGATTTAAGGTGTGCTATATTTATGGGATAAAGTGCTTAATATCAGAGATAGAGC
>OZ038502.1:82488308-82518308 GCA_964036315.1 Acanthosepion esculentum
GTTGGAAAAATAAATCATTAACAATACACCACTGCTTGTCTTAGGCTTTCCCGCAGACTTAGTAGGTAGTGTGACCTTCGCAGAAATCGAAATATAATACTAATACTACTACTACTACTACTACTACTACTACTAATAATAATAATAATAATAATAATAATAATTATATTAACAAAAAATGTGGAAATTGAAAACAAGACGTTATTATGTTATGGGAGTTATAAAAATAAATCACCAAAATGTCGCCATAACAACAAACCACTACTTGCCTGCGGACATGGTATGACCATTGCAGAAATCGAAATATAATAATGTGGCACATGGGAACATCAACAATCCCTGTTGTAATTGGAGCCCTTGGATTGGTTGGAAAAGATTCCAGTAGACTAATTGAAGGGATCCCTGGAAGTCCATGCCTCAAAGAGATACAAAAAATTGTTCTGACAAGTACAGCTCACACTTTACGAAGAGCTTTATCTATGTAATTTTTTTTTTATCAGTGGAAAGTGTCATGATGCCATTTCTAACCTTAGGTCCCTGTGCAAGACCCGGAAAGAAATGTGTAAACGCCAGAAATCAAAGGAAATAATAATAATAATAATAATAATAATAATAATAATAATAATAATAATAATAAATGTGGAAATAGAAAACAAGACTAGTAGCAGTCATAGTGTGCTTGCAACTGTAAAAAAGGAACACAACAATACATTTAAAAATCCCTTAAGAGAAATACAAAAAATTGTCTTGATAAGTACGGCACACCCTTTAAGAACATTTTTCATATAACGCAAGTGATGTTATAGGAGTTAGAAAAATAAATCATCAAAATGTAGCTATAAGGACATACCACTATTTACCTGCTGACTTGGTAGTCAGTGTGACCATTGCAGAAATCGAACTATAATAATAATAATAATAATAATAATAATAATAATAATAATAATGGAAAGGAACACTTTCTCACACTGAAAGCTTTTGGAAGGACTAAACAAATACAAAGATGACGATGATAATAATACATTGATATTTTTATATTTAAATATTTTTCCACAATATATTTCTCGCTCTCGAATAGTTTTGGAAACGAAAACAATAGAATTTGTTGCACATGCGACTCCGATTTTGAGTCTATTTTCTTTGTTCTTCCGTCAGAATTTGTCTAGGGAATTTAAGGAGGCGATAGTGAAGCGTAAAGCAGACAAATGGTCTATCCTCTCCCGTTACTAATAAGGTCAGTGGATGGGGGCTAATAACTCGGGTGGAAGGTAGACATTTATCGCAAATTCTGATTTGGGGTGTGTCATAATAAGCTGGCACCGCTAACGCGTTTTCTTTGAATGCATAAAGTGAGGGTGTCGGCGTAGATATAAAAATATAAAGGCTTCGTTATAACTGTTATATACTTGGTAAAAATGTCGAAAAATGTAAGCTCCTACCGATTTATTCGGCAAGGATATATATATATATATATATATATATATATATATATATATTGGGTTGGTGCATAATTATCAGGTTTTTTAAATAATATTTATTATGACAAAAGAAACATAATGATTCAACAATACCATTTTTAAATTATTTTTTCGGAGTGAATGTTTATCGAAAAGGCATTTTATAACCTGAAAATAAAATAATATTTTATTTTAAAACAGTAGATAAAACACCAAGTTTTACTAACAAATAACTCGCCTACAAAAACGCCTGTTAATTATGCATCATCCTAATATATATATATATATATATATATATATATATATATATATATATATATATATATATATATATATATATATATATGTATATATGAAAGTGAACATAGAAGTCAACACTTAGAGGCGACAGTCTGTTTCAGTCTGTTTCATGCTTACGATTGCGTTAAGCATGAAACAGCCTTTCACCTCTTAGTGTTGACTTCTATGTTCACTTTTATATTTACACACGCTCTATCTCTGATATTGAGCACTTTATCCCATAAATATAGCACACCCTAGGACTATATTTCTTCATATATATATATATATATATATATATATATATATATATAATGGAATGGACTAAGTCCGACAATTGTTTTAATATATTTATTGTTTATAGGTTATTTTTATAGATACAAATATTTAAGTAAATGCTCTGTTTATAATAAACAGTATTAACAAACATTTACCGGCCTGAGTGTCCGAGAAATTCCGGTAAACGTTATATAAATATATATAGAGAGAGGTAAACCCAAAACCAACGGGACTCGGTGACGAAGAGGTAACCAATTAAACTTGATATAGCACCGCTCGATCACATATTCCGTGGTGGAACTCATCCAAGTTTCTCTTTTACCCATAGGACTGTGCCTCCACGAGCTACGACTAATATCCCCATGCCACTCATTCCAGAACTTTAGAAGCAGTGCGCTATATCGAGTCTAATCACTGAGGTCCGTTGGTATGGCGTTTGCCTTCTGTCGTAACTGTTCAGATTTAAATTCTCGGCAGTGGATGCGCACTGCTCATGACTCCCAAATATAGGACGAAACGGCCGTCCAGTGCTTTCTGCATTCTGTTGTGGTTTCTTCTAGACTCGATGAATTACTTAATTATGATTATTTCAAATCCTCCTAATCTCATCATTTCATCTAAAGGTCTACTAATATATAACACATACAAGCCGAATTACCCGCGCCTTGCTGCGTGTCATAGATTTTTTTTGTAAAAAAACGATGATCGATTTTAAATCATTGTTATAATTCGTGGGGAAAAATGATGCATTTCAATATGACTCAATAATCTTGCCAAGGTGACCGCCATCTTTCAGCTTTCTCTTTCTATATTTTGGATAGGAATCATTCCGTTGTTCAAATTTAATTTAAATCAAATGGAAAAAAATTTCTGCGTTGGGGGTGTACCTCCGGGGACACCACTTTGATGAAAATAAAATATACTTATCCAAGTACCCTAGGAGTCATTCCCTTGTTCAAATTTAAATTTTAATTTATGTCAATGAATAAAAAAAAATTAGTGGGGGGGGGCTCCGGGAACCCCCTTTGGTCAAAATGAAATAGACTTATCCAAGACTACACGAAAGGGTAGTAATAATTTCTCACACCCAACAAATGAAATTACCAAACAGAAGATCAGAAATAATTTTTAAATGCAGACATGAAAACAAATGCCTATTATCACAAAAAATACCAACCAACACTGCTACATAAACCACCATTGACCCTATGAACACGAAAATAGAAACCACTGACACCATAACACCATCAATTATTTTCTAATTCAAACTACCAACATAATAATTATAATTATTGTTATTACCATCCCCCCACCATTACTACAATCACTTCTACCATTTTACCATAACTATTTGCTGCCACAATTGTTATTATCATCATCCGCTCCCTCCACAATTACTACCGCATCACAATTACCATTGCCTCATTAGTCCACAATTACTACCGCACCATTACCGCATCAGTTCACAATTATACTTCCTTCCCTCCCAGCAAAATTAATACCACTGCATAAATACTAATAAGTATTATAAATTGGAGTTTCTACCATTTACATAAGCGCAATCGCCAAAACAAGCAAATAATAGGCTTTAAAATAATAACAAAACATCATTAAAAAATTAAAACAAGTTAAATTAAAACTTTGTTCCGCCAGTTGTAAACTTCACGGCCAAGATCGGCCACACCACGCCCATTGTAGCGAGTCACCATCATTCCCTTCGTACTCCATTTGTGAATAAATGCCAAATGTTTCCTTATAAGAGGACAGCTAATAATAGCATAGTCATTAGAGATGAGAACAGATGCTATTTACATGAAAAATGCTCAAACGAACTACATACCTTAGTCCCACCAGTTCTAAACTTCACGGCCAAGATCCGCCATTCCACTCCCATTGTAGCGAGACACCCTCATTCCCTTCGTACTCCATTTGTGAGATGTAAATTCCACTCGAGCAGTTTTTGCCCATTGGCCCTACACCTGTCCACGTTCAGCTATTCATTCACACAAGCTCGTCAGGTAGGCGACCCGCTACCTTCCGCTGCCCCTCTTTCTTTCAATATGTCCTGTGAGTGTCAAATTTTGCAAGCCCTCCTTTCTCATTATGGTACAAGAAATGTCACTTGTCTCTTTAGGAATGAGCATGTCAAATATTTGCCTTCGATATGCACTGCAAGTGCCAAATTTTCACTTGCAGCGATTTAGCCAATTTATCAGCTGCGGGCTTCCATATATAAAACGGAACTAATATCTTCTTTATGTATATTGCTCATAGTAACAAGCTTAACGGAGAGAACAATTAACTCACTTTCAGAGGCTGAGGTCGCACATAAAAATACCAAAGTCAAGAAAATGTGTTTGTCCGAAAAAACCTAAAAAGTTTATCATTTCCCAATGTGTTGGAAGTAATTTTCCTGAATGTATGTTTGCTTAGTGAAAGTCGGTTTAGTCTCGACTGGCCGGTCATCGTTAACTTATGGCATTCGATAATTCAACAATGAAGCTATTTCTGTAAGGAAATGCGTATATGAGAGATGGGAAAGATCCATAATCTTTGTCTCCTCGCCGAGGTTTTGCTTAATGTCCCAGCAATAAGGTCAGCCCATCAACTCGAGATCAAAACCAACGCAGAATTGTTTATAAACGAGGATAAAATAAGCACAAATTGAACGTTTGTATCCAACAGTATACGAAGGTAGTACTTGTAAAGAGGATTGTAGCCGAATCTTATATATATATATATATATATATATATACACACGCATATATATATATATATATATATATATATATATATATATATATATATATATATATATATATATATATAGGGTGTCCATAAAGTTCGTGTGCACTTTAAAAAATCTATAACTTTATTTGTATTTGCAATAGAAATAATTTGTAAAAATGATTAGAAAGAAGTAAATCTATATTTTTTAAGATTTTATTGAAATTTGATTTAAGTTTCCACATGTCCACCATCATTAGCAATAGTACGATTTTACAGTTCACGGAAAACATTTGCCAACTGATTTACAGTAATGCCTGAAATCACATTAGTTATTTTAGCTATACTTAAAACTAGGTACGTTAAACTTTATAACAATTTTACAGATTATTTCTATCGCAAATACAAATAAAGTTATAAATTTTTTAAAGTGCACACGAACTTTATGGACACACTGTATATATATATATATATATATATATATATATATATATATATATATATATATATATATATATATATATATATATGTAATTGAACATTGAAGTCAACACTCAGAGGCGACAGGCTGTTTCAAGCTAGACGCAATCATCAGGCCTGACGATTGCGTCTTGCATGAAACAGCCTGTCGCTTCAGGCCTGCCGATTGCGTCTAGCATGAAACAGCCTGTCGCCTCTGAGTGTTGACTTCAATGTTCACTTTTATATTATATTTACATACGCTCTACCTCCAAGGGAGTTGAGTGTTGAGTTAGAAGAGAATGTCCGAGCAAAGCCTTCAATCTTATATGCTGTAGATGTCAGGACCTCGAATTGATTGAATAGAGGAGGTATTGGGTGTCTGCTGTTGTTCAGCACACTCTTGCAGAGCCGCCATTAATCTCTAGAACCGAACTTGCGAGATTCTATACGTTGTTTCATTCTCTCAGTAAACAACAATTTGACTTCTTTAAGGACACGCTTGCACTCATTACGAGCAGAGACAGAGAGACGACTGTTGCAATCAGGCGTGTCGCTTTGGTACAGCCGGAAGAAGTGATTCCTGTGGGCTATAGCGGCCGAGCATGCAGGTGAGAATTAAGACGATGAACGAGGTTTCACTTGGTTTTTTCCTTGCTGGAATTAAAGAATCGATGCCGGCTCTTACCCAGGAGGAGATCTCGCATTTTTGAACAGGGAGATTAATAACTTCATTCCAAGGGACGACGCTATCTATCTATCTATCTATCTATCTATCTATCTATCTATCTATCTATCTATCTATCTATCTCAGTCTGTTCCTATCTATCTCAGTCTGTTTCTATCTATCTATCTATCTATCTATCTATCTATCTATCTATCTATCTCAGTCTGTTCCTATCTATCTCAGTCTGTTTCTATCTATCTATCTATCTATATATCTATCTCAGTCTGTTCATATCTATCTCAGTCTGTTTCTATCTATCTATCTATCTATCTATCTATCTATCTATCTATCTATCTGAGTCTGTTCCTATCTATCTCAGTCTGTTTCTATCTATCTATCTATGTCGGCCTGTTCATATCTATTTATCTATCTATCTATATCGGCCTGTTCATATCTATCTATCTATCTATATATATATATATATATATATATATATATATATATATATATATATATATATATATATATATATCAGACTGTTCATATCTATATCTCCATCTATAGATGGGTCAGAAGGGTGTCCAGAGTTCTTACAGGGACAAGTTTGTTCTCATCTGTCTTTCTGTCCGTCTGTCTGTCTATCTAGAAGCCCCTCCGCCATCACTTATTACATGAAACCCAGGGGCAACATGAACAAAAGTGGCCAGGTTCTGTACAGAACAAAGTAGTTTTCTGTGTCTGCATTAAGCATGGCCAGTCATCTGCTTGCTTCAAGAGCTATTGTCATTCTCAAAAGAATTAAACCCATAGATCAAACTTGTCACGTTATTCGACAATTATCTATCTATCTATCTATCTATCTATCTAAGTCTGTTCCCATGACTGACGACTCGCATGTCTGTACAGAGTGCGATGGGTAAATTCTCGCCATTTTATATTTTAATTTCGCGCCTGTTCGTTGTTTGTTTTTTTATTTTGTCGACTGCACAGTATAATAGGGTCAGTTGGGCACCCTCTGTGAGAAAAAGACCAACATGGCGCAATTCACTCCACCAGAAATTTGGAAACGGCATGCTGTACTGCTTGGAATTCGCGCAAATTTCAGAGTGTTTGGGTGTCAATCTGAGGACAGTGCAGAGGTTTCGAAAAGAATTAGATGAAATATCTAGTCAACATCATGGGTTTTGGAGTCAAATTCATTTTCCCTTCAGGGCTTCAGACTCAACACAAAGGCCTACATAAAGTGCCTTGAGGAGGTAGTGCTGTCCTGGATCATGAGGGCGGCTGCTGGAAGATCCTATGACTGGCAACAGGACTCTGCACCATGCTAAACAAGGAGGAGAACCCAATCATTGTTGTCAGACAATTTCTGCGACCACCTCACCGCTTACACCTGGTCCCCTAACTCCCAAGACTGCACCCCCTTGATTATTATGTGTGGGACGCAGTTGAGCGACAGACCAACAAAACTCATTAAAGATGAACAGAAGGCAAGGATTATGTCAGCATTCACCAACTTAATCAAGAAGAGTTGCAGGAGATTCCGAAATTCTCTGGAGGTCATGGTTGAAACCAATGGCGATTTTATTGAATAAATTTAATCTTTAGTATTTCAAGATATTTTTTTGTGCAATTTTGGTAAATATATCTGTTAAAATGAGATGACAATGTCATTTAGACGACAATTTATCCATCGAACCCTGTATGTATTCATCTATGAGTCTATCTTTTTACTTCAATCTGTTTAAATCAATCTATCTGAATTTTCATGGGACAATTGCCTCGTGGTTGATATCATCGTTGTGAGTTCAATCCTTGGGCCGGGTGGTACAAAAAAAAAAGACGCAGTGAAAAAATGCGAACAATAGCGGAGCGCTAATAAAATAGAACAAGACGAGACGTCCGTCGATATGGACATCGAAAGAAGAACAATTTACCGTCGTAGATTAAATAAAGGGTTCAATTCCAAATACCCTGAATATCGACAAGCATCTGAGGAAGGCCGTAGTAAGTTACAGCCTAAACGGTGTGATAATAACAACAAAAGTGAAGACATTAGTTCAAATCTATCTATCTATCTATCTATCTATCTATACTCATATCTATCTATCTATCTATCTATCTATCTATCTCAGTCTGCTCATATCTATCTATCTATCTATCTATCTATCTCATTCTGCCCATATCTATCTATCTATCTATCTATCTATCTCATTCTGCCCATATCTATCTATCTATCTATCTATCTATCTATCTCAGTCTATTCATACTGAGTTCGATCCTTACTAGGTGCCCACACCAAACTAACCTCACCTAACCATTCCTTTGCTATCTCTGTCAATTACTATGTCTCATTCATATCTATTTATCTCTAAAACCAGACGGAACCAGTTCCTGCAACATATGCATTTTGTCGTCTATAGTCTTGTGTATGCCGATAAACTACACCCAGCAGCAAGACCTCTGATCAGGAGATTGGAGGGTTTGAGGAGAATTGGACCGCCTCTTAATTGTTGTTGTTCCCAGGTCCAACCTGACCAGGGCTGGTGACACGTGTTAGGTTCCCAGCTATGGAATACACATATCACCGTCTCTAGTAATGAAGTTGTTATGGTGAAACACACCTATTCTATAGTTAATAGACTCTCCCACCTAATATAAGTAGGACTAGTAAGAGGAACGAGGGTCAGTCGATGTCGGGCGACAGAAGTCGACAGTTAGTCGAATACGAAAGTAGTCAGCGACCACAACAAGATTACTCTGCGTAATACCTATTATATCAATTTCCTAATGTTTGGTACGTCGAACTTATTTAGGACCGATTTTAGTACAAATACAAGCCTCCACTGCGAAATAACTCCACAACAGAAGTCCACACAAACATGTATATACACAAAAGCTGAGTATCATCTACCAGGTATCAAGAATCTCTAAATATATAGCAGGAGAACCGAAACATATGTGGCAGCAATATTCAAAGCATGGACGAATGATAGATTTATGAATATATATATATGATAGATAATTTTTCTCGACAGACTCTATCTTACATATTTATAAGTCAATCATTCGTCCATGCCTTGAATATTGCTAATGATTCTTGATAAAATCCAAAGAAACAGCAATATTATTGATCCTGACCTGGCATCTCGGCTTCAGTAGCTTTCCCACCGCCGTAATGTAGCTTCCCTCTACCTTTTCTATAAATACTTTCCTGGTAATTGTTCGGATGAACTATCCACAGACAAATTTTACATATGGGCACGAGTTAGGACTTCATAGAGACTCTGGGGTATTGCGGTGGCTGTAGTAAAAATATAAAGTAAGAATGTCTTGTTTTGGCGAAAGGAGTGTTGTAGTTTGTTTGGGTCAGTGTTTGTGGCTAGCTAAGTTTAAGATGAGGCAGATTGAAGCCAGCCTTTCACAATGCCCCTTTTTGGGCCTTTTTTCACATTTTTTGTATTCAACAAAATAAATATTACTTTCCGCTATAGTACAAAGACTTTATGAATTTAAGTGCAGTACAAGATTGGTGCAAAGGTCTCGTCATTTTACAGTCGAAATGGCTAGATGTAACCGTAGGTTCTATGCGAACAGTTTCTTCTCTCTCATTTCTCGCTTGTGAAACTCTCTTCTCTCTACTTTGATTTTAAATTCAATGCCAATTGTTATCTGTCTTCTTGTAATGTTTTTTTAATAACGGTTTCCTAGTCTCTCTCACTCTCAGTAACCCCATTGCGTTTTATTGGTTTTATCACGTTGTTTGAAGTGAAATTATTAAAGCGAAAAATAGACGATTCTGTTGTTGCAGAGGCGCAAGGGCGGCTTCAATTGTTTAATGTCATGTTTATCGAGGAGAGAACATGTGAAGCGAGGTGACAACTGCATCAATCTAAAAAGCAGCGGTTCTAAACCAGGGGTGCTAGCACCCGCTAGGGGTGCGATATCGATTCCTAGGAGGTGCGAGGATACAGAATCATTAGGGATGGCTTATTAAGAAAACTGATGTAGTGTTGATGATGACAGCGACACCAAGGGAGATCTCATCAATCTGAGAAGCAATGATCGCCTAGAGCAAATCTCGGCTTCTTAGTTGGAAAACATCCTTTACTGACAAGAAAAAAACGCTCTCGCTGTTCTGATACCTTTCACAACTAGATACCTGTGCGAAACTGGATTTTCCAGTCTGATTCACATTAAAAGCAAGAGAACATAAACTGACTGAATCCTCAACACGACACATGAGTCACACTCAGCACCAAAATTTGATGTCATCATAAACATAAAACAACAACAACAAAGTCACTAAGTTTGTTGCTCAATCATAATCATACAAAACACACCATGCATAATACAAGTACATGTTACCATCATTTTATATTTTTTGCTAATATGAAAGTAAGCTGGGTTTTTGTAATATATTATTATTTTGTTGTCAATTATGTGACTAAAGATTAAAGAAACAATGGTCTTGTTATTTACATATGAGATCAATATTGTTTTCCATCAATTCTGGACGTGGGGACGAGAACGGGTTGGTGGTTTGAAAGATGTGCAAACAAGGAAAAGGGTTAAGAATCACTGATCTATAGAGTGTGATAACGTGGAAAAGTTACATAGAGATTCTACTATCTGCATTGTTATAAACATGTTATTTTCGTAAATGGCTGGACCTTCATCTTTCGGCAGCCCCTTATTGACTGCACTATTGGGAGGGCTTTTTTCCTGGAACGGAAAACCAAAGAGAAAACTAAATTTCTTTGTTGACCTCTGGCTATGATAATGAGATAGGCTATATCATTTGACTAAAATCATTACTGCCATTAATTTCCAATATCATTTGTAAAAATCATTAATGCCATTAATTTTCGATATCATTTGTCTAAAATCATCACTGCCATTTATTTCCAATATCATTTGTAAAAATCATTAATGCCATTAATTTTCAAAATAATTCCAAAAAACTTCATTCATCGTTATTTTAATTTTTCATAAATTATTAATTATAACATTTACTTCTAAATTTTTATTTATTTATCTTTGTTCATTTCAGCCCAAATAAGGCAATAAAACCACTAAGACGCAAGGAATTACTGACTGTGAAAGAATAAAAGAAAAAAAAATATGTCGAAGGCAACAGATAAAGATCACTCTTATATGAAAAAAAGTTTCTCGGTTTCTTTCCAGGAAATAATTGATTTTTTTCTATGGCTTGTCAACCCTTTGTAGGTTATTTAAAGCCAGAAAATAATTTTAGATTATAAGTTTTTTTTTTCTCGGGGGTAAATAGCATAGTGATAAAAGTCTTAAATGGTGGATTCATGCCTTTACCAAGGGCATTTACGCATAAATGAATATAACGAACCCAACGGGAATTGGAACTTGGCTCTGAGAGTAAAAATTCCAAGCCATTATTCATCCCATTCCCCGCACATCCAAGCTTACATTAGCTGGTATTCTCAAGCGGTCACCCACCTAGGTATTGTCCATTCACGACGTTGCTTAACTGCGTTGATCGTACGGGATAAGGCCGTAACCATCCGCACATCCAAACATACAGTACGTGGTATTCTTAAGCGGTCACCCATCTAGGCATTAATCAGGGTCGACATTGCTTAACTTCGGTGACTGAACGGAGCCGGTGTTCTAATGTGATAAGGCCGTAAGCCCATTTTACCACCCGTACAGCCAAGCTTACAGTACCTGGTATTCCTAAGCGATCGCCCATCTAGGTACTGGCCAGACTGAACTTCGGTGATCGTGCGGGAACCGGAGTTACAACGTGATATGCTCCTAAACCACAAAAAACAAATACATGCGAAAAGTCAATCAATAGGGAAAGAAAAAAAATGAAAATTTGCAATGAAAACATAAATGTTAAATAGGATAATAAAACTAAAAAAAAAAGTTCCTTTTATGAAAATATCAAAATTGCTGATTTAGCCCACGTCCCACGTCTAACATCGGATTTGTTCCCTTCACCAACTTTCGACATTTAATTTACCCCCACCCACTACATACACCCACTTTTTTTATTTTGTGGCGACGTATGGCTACCGTTGTATCTTTACCGCGCGCAGAATGGATGAAACGCTCTGCTTACATAACAAATGCAACACAAAAAGAAATCAAAAGATCAATAATCTGAACAACTCTTGGAACGACGCTGACTCTTCTCTAAATTGCAGAAGCTTTTACTACAGTGATAAAAATAAATCGTTAAGACCCCGATTCTGAGAGGCAAACCTCGGCGGATGCGACATCCGAGTTCAAATCTCATTGGGGTCTGCTTCTTTATTTTGCGATCGATGCCGCTTCTTTAACGGTCGTAGATTGTAAAACGTTGCGATCAGAGGCAGTAGAAAGACGAGAAATATACTAATCAAAAATTAACAAAGCGGAGAAAGAAAGAAAGAAAGAATGAATGAAACAAAAAGAAAAGAAAAGAAAAAAGAAGTAAGAATTTCGATTTCGATTTCTCCTTCGCCACTGATCCAATTAATCATTCCGCTTTCCTCTGTTCGAAAGACAACTGTCGCCAAGAGGAACCTGACTCCGACAACTGTCGAAACCGCTTTTGTTCGATTGTTTCCGGTTGATTTCGTTTATTTCCGGTGGATGTCTTCTCGTTACATCATATATACTATGGTGTGCGAAAACATCTTCATGAAATTGTCGGCATCAACCGTATTCCGTATGGATCGATTTGTAAGATCCTTCTAAAGTTAGGCGTCTCCATGTGTGTGTGCGCGCATGTTTGTGTGTGTGTGTCTTTCTATGTGAGTGTGTGTGTTTGTATATATGTGTGTTTCTTTGTGTGCTTGTATGTGAGTGATTTCGTCGTGTGTTTTGCCTTGTGTGGAGTAATAGCGGCTCGGATTGAGGAATCGGAGAGCCGAGTTCGAATTCCAGTAGAAAACATTACATTCACTTATGTGCTAATACCCTTGGGAAACGTATGAATACTCTTCTTCCCCCCCTCCAGCTATGGGTAATAGCAGGACAGACCGGGTTTTATAGCCTTGAATGGCAACTTGTCTACCGCAGAAAGAAATGGCAACACCGGGAAAAAAAATCTACCTCGTCAGTCATGTATCGAATGATACATGATCGCCTAAGCGTGTATTACATAACTGACTGACTGTGTTCCTCTGTGTGTGTGTGTGTGTGTGTGTGTGTGTGTGTGTGTTTGAAGGTTTCTGTGCGAGTTTGTGTTCGTGTATGTTTTTATGTGTTTGTATGTATGCGCGCGTATGTATGTGTAGGTGCTGGGGCTCCTAATACTTTAAAGGGCTTGAATAAATTCTTTAGCTTAGATGCCCTCTTTTTAGTTGGAGTCGTGATAGGGTCCAGTGGGTGGAGTAATGTATTTCGTTCCGTTAGATTCGCTTGAATGGTTCATTCTTTTATCCTAAAATATTTGACCAGTCCTTTGTTTTTTGCGACGAATGTGGAATAATTACAGTATTGGAACAAAACGAAATATATTACTCTATCACAGCTACAACTGAAAAGAATTTTGACAGAATCCTTGCAATTTTCCCTAAAGAAATGTGCTCCTGAATAGGAACCTGTTCTCTCCTAACACTTCTGCTGCTAGAAAAGTTGGGTTGGTGTATCGTACCAGCTATTTGTTCACGCCAGAACCCTAAAAATCTACCATTCGTCCGTGCATTGAATATCGCTGGCATCTGGTGCCTGTTTCATATATCTCGAGATTCTCGACAAAATCCGGAGAAGGTTTTGAAATATCAGCGGTCCTGATCTGGCATCCCGACTTCCCTCACTTACCTATCACCGTCACGTAGCATCACGGTTTCATGAATTTAAGCGTAATGCTAGTTTGCTTACTAGGTTTCACGGTTTTATTGATGAAATAGATATATGTAACCGTGAGTTCTATTTTAATAGTTTCTTCCCTCGTACTTCTTGCCTGTGGAAGTCCTGACCGCTTTCTTGTTTCCCTATCATCTACGGTTTTCAAAAATTTAAATGCAATTCCAATCGCCATCTTCTGTCTTCCTGGGTCCCGTGCTTTTATTTCCTTTTTTCCTCACTAAAGTCTTCTCGTTTTCCTCCAATCCCAGTAAATCCTTGCGTCTTGGTGACACTAACGTCTTGCCTGGTTTCGTTTGGCGTACAGCATATCAACCTCAACGGGTTATTTAATGCCGACAAAATTGTTATTACTGGTAATATTTTTTTTTTCAAACATGTATTGCTAGTAATTTTTTTCCTTAAAAAAATCTATTTCTGATAATATTTCTTTTCAAAAAAGTATTGCTGGTAAAAATTTTTGCCTAAAATGTATTGCTGTTGATGTATTGATGGTAATTTTTTTTTCTTTTACAAAGTATTTCTGGTATTAATACCTATTTTTACACTTTCATAGTGTTTTGACCCCAATTTGGGGGTTAACTATTTTCCCATAGCTGGGACCCCAACAGGTGCTACCACCCCGGGTCAGAGTGGACTTGGGAACACCAGCAATTAAGATGTGGTTCCACGCTTCTCAAAACCTCCTGATCAGAGGCCTTGCTGTTGGACGTAGTTTATCGTCTTACCCAGGACGCGGATGTAGTTTATCGTCATACCCAGGACGGCGTCTTGCCTGGAATGAAACGATTAGAAAAAAAAAATGAATGTAAAACAAATTAATGCTAAGCGAAAACCGGAAGCAGAAATATACTCTATAACCTGTAATAATAGTCACAGTGAATACATCGAAGAAACCTCGATTAATTTAAATAAAAGATTATATGAACACAAAAGAGATATTTTACAAAACAACATACTCAAAAAATTAGACCATCACCGTAATGAGTTTAACTATAATTTCAATTTAAAAAAGACTGTTTAAAAAAAGACAGCAATTCTTTAGTGTAAAAATGTATATAAAATGCCTTGATTGCTAGATCATCTACAGTAAATTTGCATCTAGGTTCTTATAGCATTTCACTTTTCTCATCAACGCCATGCAAAGACAGCAATTCTTTAGTGTAAAAATGTATATAAAGTGCCTTGATTGCTAGATCATCTACAGTAAATTTGCATCCAGGTTCTTATAGCATTTCACTTTTCTCACCGACTCTTCTATTATCACAATGTGAGATGCTTAAAAGCAAATGCGACAAAAACAGAAACAAAAGCGTTTGGTAACTGAATGAGATCGGCTAGACTGTGTGTCCAGACACGCCTGCAAAAAAAATTAAATTTCAAATTTAAGTGTTCCCATATCTTCCGTGTTTCCTAGACAAACCTATTTATAACCGTATTTTTATATCATCCTTCTCTTTCTACGCATCGGGGTGGGGTGTCGATTTTAGAAGCATGGTATTGCACTCAATTTGAAGGTTGGGGGTTTGACATGATAAATAATGATACGAAATCTTTTTTCTAAACCGTTTTTTGAGGAAACAAATTTAAAGATTAAGTTTAGGTTCAAAATCATGGACCGAGCGAGTGAGCAACGATGAGGTTTTGGAGAAGATGCAAATCAGGCTGCCTGACGATTGGGTCTAGCATGAAACAGCCTGTCGCCTCTGAGTGTTGACTTCAATGTTCACTTTTATATTTATATTTACATACGCTATATCTCTGATATTGAGCACTTTATGCCATAAAGATAACACATCTTAAAACTATACTTCTTTATATATATATATATATATATATATATATATAGCAAGACTCTTCGTTAAAGCGAATCGAGTCCTCTCAGTCACTGTACGTTTATCTAAAAAAATACGCCAAAATTCACCTTCATCACTGCAGTGCGCCGACGGCTTAGTGGTAGAATCTCCAATTCAGCCGGGTTTTGATCCTAGCTAGAGGCAACCGCACGTCTAGCCACACTGAAGAGCTGTGATACAACGAAACAATCTGTCTATGGATGACAATATATATATAGAGAGATAGATAGATAGATGTGTGAATATAAACTAAATAACGATATATTACTAACTGTATATGCGTGCGATAGCGTCCATACGCAGATGAGGAAATAAATAATTATTTTATTTATGGTGTGAACAAAACAGTGCTCAATGTTGTTAAACAGAGCTATGAAGTATTTACAGGGTGTCCATAAAGTTCGTGTGCACTTTAAAAAAATTATAACTTTATTTGTATTTGCGATAGAAATAATCTGTAAAAAATGTTATAAATTTTAATGTACCTAGTTTTAAGTATAGCTAAAATAACTAATGTGATTTCAGGCATTACTGTAAATCAGTTGGCAAATGTTTTCCGTGAACTGCAAAATCGTATTACCCTTTGTATTGCTAATGATGGAGGACATGTGGAAACTTAAATAAAATTTCAATAAAACCTTAAAAAATATAGATTTCTTTCTTTCTAATCCTTTTCACAAATTATTTCTATCGCAAATACAAATAAAGTTATATTTTTCTTTAAAGTGCACACGAACTTTATGGATACCCTGTATTAATAAATACCTATATACCTACGTATGTAGTGCTACTTAAAGTTTCGTGGTTTCTCAAGTAGTCAGGCAAATGAGCCACTTATATTTGTTTTGTTTTTTTAAATACTGGATCTCATGGGAGGAACGCTAAATTATACGCAGATTCAAAGCTCAAAGTTAATATAGACCCCATATATTATTGGTGTGTTTATTCAAAATATAGAGGGAGGTATTGGGAAAAGAAAGCCAAAAAATGATGCAAGCTTACAGTTTATTCGGTACATGTTTTTCCATTGGAAAAAAAAAGATTTAATTTAAAAAAGGCTAAAGCGTAAGTATGTTGCCATATTATTTTAAAAAAGAGAGGATAGGCGCGCTGAATCGTATTTTTGTTTATGAATCATCTCTATGTTTCAAGGGAGTAACACTGCACAGTATATAAAGCTAAAGTTTAATAATATTAGGATATACACTAAAAAATAAAAAGTGTAGATATACAGAGAAGGTAAAACGCGAGAAAAAATTAAAGAAAAGAGGAACGCCATGCAACCCGTGACATATTATTAGACGGTTAAATGGGGTAATAAGTATTTAATCTAAAATATTTAATGGGCAGTTGAAGTTGGGTAAAAAGATTTATCCAGAAAGAAAATACTTTACGTGAGACCTATTTTTATGGATGCTAGCTATCATGAGCTCGTTACATTTGTTCAATAGGTTGGAGTCATTAATATTTTTGAGAATGAATCTTTTTTCCAGCAAACACTGTTTACATCGATCGCTGGGGCCAGAAAACAGTGTAGTTTTGGTGACGAAATTCCAATTTACTACCGGTGTGTAGTTGTTTGAATTTTTCAGTAACATTTTGAGAGTGCCGTAGCATTTGAATATTGTTTTTTGGTAAGAGTCATTTTATGATGGCAATATCGGGTTTTCCGGTGATTAGCAGTGGAACCAAAATAAAAGTTAGTAACGCCATTGTGTTTCATGTTAGCCTTATAAATACCGCCTTTGTTCATGCATTAATGATATAGTGGACAGGTACTGTTTTTTCGACAAATTTTGTCTGTATTTATGTTGATAATGAGTTCGTTTAAATATTTATTTAATGTTATATTATGTTATATTATTATATTTATATGTTATATTATTATGATGTGTTATATACTATTCGAGGCTTTTGTTCCAGCTGTAGCTAATTTTAATGTTTTTTTTTCTTGTAGAAGATTGTGTTGAGGAATAGTATATGGCTGAAATGTTTGTGGATTAAATTAAGGAAAATTTTACCTAAATTGGTTTTGACATTTTTTCTAAATGGTGCGTTAAACCAAATTAGGTTGCGTTATCTATTTTGATGTTTATTGTTGGCATTCTTACTAATGATTGAAATGTATTCTAGTTTAACTTTGTGTTTACTTTTATTTACTGCATGTACATATTTAGTTTTATAGTTGTCAAAAATAATTTTGCTGCTAGAGTTGGTCGAGAATCTGTATCGCCCCGATTTGTGCAAGTTGTTTAAAATTCCTTATGGGTGGTTAGATTCTTTGCTAAGAAATCATGAAACTTTAAGTTGTACTACAAACGTAGGTTTATATATATATATATATATATATATATATATATATATATATATATATATATATATATATATATATATATATATATATCAGTTTTGTTCGCATATTATCGCTCACTCTCTCTCTCTCTCTTTCTCTCTCTCTCTATATGCATATATATGTTTTTCAGTCTGCTCACCTAATATTTATCTATCTATCGTAGTCTGTTTACATATTATCTACTTCAGTCTGTTCACATACTATGTCTCTCTCTCTCTCTCTCTCTCTTTCTATATATATATATATATATATATATATATATATATATATATATATATATTAATCAGTCTGTTCACATACTACGTATCTCAGTCAACTCACATATTATCTATCTATCTATCTATCTATCTATCTCAGTCCGTTTACACACTGTCTGTCTTCGTCTGTTCACATGCTATCTATCTATCTTTCTATGTATGTATGTATCTATGTGCCTATCTCTGGGTTTAAAGGGAGTAATGAAAATCTTTCTCTCCGAACAACTTTGCAAACATCAGAATTCTCATTGGACGAATGGATTTCAGCCTTCCCTGTACTGGAATTGATATCCATTTATTTACACAACGATATGTAAAAAAAAATAAAATAAAAATAAAATAAAATTTAAAAATAAATATTACGTCTTTTTATTTTATTACAAATTAACTTTTACATAAATTAATTTCGTTGCTATTCGATTCTTTTTCAAGTCAGTTGACTCTTGTATTGATGCTTGCTACTCGCATCTCTGGAGGTTCATGCGCTTATATCGGACTAACCTCGAGTTCATCGATCTTTCTTGGATGAGTCTTGTATGTTTCATCTGCCCACACGTATAGAAAGTAATGGCAACAAGTCAAATCCGATTGGCGCATTTCGTTTCAGATGGGATGTCACGTACTCAAAAGTTATCCCGTTGTTTTGGGGATATTAAATGTTCACAGACTACAGCAGGATAGGGAGCGACCCTTAAACCGACACAAGTGGCCTGTACGCAGCTATTCTGAAAATCACAGGAACCGGTTGCGCGAGCTTGATTTGTCTTGGCAGCTAATTAGAAGAGATTTTGTTGCATATGCGTGTACAGACCATCTCATGTGAGGTTACTCAATTTGTAGCGAGACGTCATTTAATGTGCTTGTATACTGTGTGACTTTGGTATTCCTAATTACCGAGCAAGTAGATTCTTTGTCTAGAGCTGGACCTTTTTGCAAAACATCGCATCACCCAAATCTGGGATTACCAAACAAACGCTTGTTCACAAAATCCCTTTTATTAATTTTTGGTTTTCTCTTCGCGTATTGGGTAAATAAAAGATTCGGTTGACTTTATCTTGACATTTCATTGAAAGGGTGGTTTAGTTTTAACAAATTTATTTTTCAACAAAAATAAATAAATAAAAAGAAAGTCGGCTTTCATTGTATTTTTGACAAATATCATATTTTTGATAAGTGTCATATTTTTGACAAATGTCATATTTTTGACAAATGTCATATTTTTGACAAATGTCATATTTTTATCTGTTATATGACAAATTTCATATTTTTTGCAAATGTCATATTTTTTTACAAATGTCATATTTTTATTTTTTATATGACAAATGTACTTTTGACAAATTTCATATTTTTATTTTTAAGATAAGCGTCATATTTTTGACAAATGTCATATTTTTGACAAATGTCATATAGCCAGCGTTAAAAATAAAATTTAAGTATATGGACCTCAACAAAAACGGGTTAAAAAAATTAATGAAAAAATAAAATTTACTTCTTTCTTCTTAATGATAACAGAAAAATTTGACAATAAAACTTTGTTTTTATCAAGTTTGGAGCCCTTTTTCATTATGGTATGCTCTTTCTAAGAAAATATTTGTAGGCACCTATTTAAATATGGAATTAAAACTAAATTTTCATTTTGTCAAAATTGGTTTATTTTTCTTTCTTAATTTTAAAACAAAAGTAAATGCGCAGCAATCTGTGCATTTTTCACATTTTTTAAAACTTTAAGAAAGGTAAAAATTCAACTGAAATGCTAAAAACGATCCGTGTAGCTTATGGAGATTTTGTAACTGATCAAACTTGTTAAAAGTGATTTGCGTAGTTTCTTGTCGGAGACTTGTTACTGAATATTACTCCACGATCAACTAGACCAGTTGAGGCCATTAGTGATCCAACAAAATGTTTTCAAAATATCCAATTGCTTATTTGGATATGTTAGTCTCTTTGATGTGTGACTTTCTTTACCTCTGTGTGTGATTCACGACTTAAACCTTCGTTACAATTAATGCACTGATTTGCAAACAAGTTAGGACAATGAAAATTAGATATTTGTAACAATGTGGCGCACAGAAGATTGTATGGCAGACAAAATGAATCATCGTTAGCCGTATCGGAGGCTTGGCTTTATCCAAAGAAGGTGATGTATAAAATGGTATCGGAATGGAGTTTTCTACTGTGAGCTCGTTTCAGAGAACAAAACGATTGATTTGAAGAAGTGTCGTTTCCAGTGATAAACATTGAAAAAAACAACCAATGAAAAGTGTCCGAAATGATTTAAGAGAAAGGACCCTAATAGTCCCTTCAGGATAACTTTAGACCCCATGTTTCTTTGTTGTCCAGGGCTTTCTTGGAAAATATTAACTTCTCCATATTTACCAAACACCTTATGATTACCATTTATTCTGTTTTGGGTCACTGGGATCATTAGTCCACAATCTGTCCTGATTGATGGCATGACGCGTCATGTTAAAGACCTCCGACCTGCATGGGACCTGCATGGGATCAATGCTCTGCCACTGGCGACACTGATGACTCATCCACAAACTATGGGGAGTTGGAAATAGATTCCCGGATTTTCGATGCGCCTCCTGCCAAGGTGGAGATGGATAGCGACAACAGTGAGGATGAAGTAACTCCCTTACGAAGAAGCACCAGAAGGAAACGCCCGCCCTCTGCATGTTGGTGCTGTGATCAGGAAATCGGAGTGGGGGAGTGTAACAGAGAATCGGGTCAGCCCGATAACAGACTCCGAGTTGGTTGCATGTGGTGCCGTAAGCAGCAGGAGTTGCGTCCCCTTCCACAATGGGCTGTTGTGAGAAGACACTCTACGTAGAGTAGGTGGCGCTGGCGATTTACATATGAACGATACTGGGCAGGTATTAGCCAAATGCGAGAACTGGTTCTTTTTTTCTTTTAATGAACAACAAATTCAGTTTTTGAAAGACGGACAAAAGCTCATAGAACAGTTTTTGGAGAGGAAAATAAAAATTCTGCGAGGGTTGAATCGCTATATTGAAGGTGGCAAAATATATCGGAACAAAAACAGTAAATACAGGTTGCGATGGGTAAATTGTCGCCAATTTATATTTTTAAAAATTTAGCGCATGCGCGTTGTTTTTATTTATTTTGTCAACTACACAATATTACAGTTAGTTGGGCACCGTCCGTGAGAAAAGGAGCACCATGACGAAATTAACCCCGCCAGAAATTTCGAAACGACATGCTGCACTGCTTGACATTCGCACCGGAAGTTCCAATACAAAAATTTCAGAGTGTTTTGGTGCCAATCTGAAGACAGTGCAGTGGATTCTGATGAGTTTAATGGTGATTACGAAATTGTTTGGAGTGATCACTTGTGATGACGACATTATAGCTCAATTCATCTTCCCACATTGCCTCAACACGGAGGCCTACATCAAGTGCCTTGAGGAGGTAGGGCTGTCCTGAGTCAAAAGAGTGGCTGCTGGAAGACTCTATGTCTAGCAACAGGATACTACGCCATGCCGCACAAGTAGGAGAACCCAATCATGGCTGTCAGACAATTTCTGTAACTACATCCTCCCTTACATCTGCAACCCTCTTGATTATTATGTGTCATTCATTTTTGGAGAAAAACCCACCTGGCACAACCTTATTCAAAACAACTCTTTTTTATTGAACAAGCAAATGGATATTAAGTGGGGGGTCAGTTTTCTTTTACAAACACTTTTAAATTGAATCCCCACTTTTTTCCCCGGTAAATTCCATGCATCTTTCTACATGTCGTCTGCTAACTCGCTGCTTGTATATTATTAATATTTGATTAACAAACAAATGGATATTAAGTGGGGGATCAGTTTTCTTTTACAACCACTTCTAAATAGAGCACCCACATTTTGCTCCAGTAGATATATATATATATATATATATATATATATATATATATATATATATATATATATATACATTTTTCTACTTGTAGCCCACTCTGCTTGTATATCTTCAATATTTGATTAACGAACAATTTTATATCAAGTCGGGGATCTGTTTTCTTTTACAACGAACTCATGAACGGGGCACCCATTTTTTTTTACCATAATAGATGCCATACATTTTTCTTACTATCCTGGGTATGATGATAAACTACATCTGCGTCCTGCGTAAGACGATAAACTACGTCCAGCAGCAAGGCCTCTGATCAGGAGGCTTTGAGGAGCGTGTAACCACCTCTTAATTGCTGGTGTTCCTAGATCCACCCTAACCCGGGTGGTAGTACCTGTTAAGGTCCCAGCTATGGGCAAATAGTTACCCCCCCTAAAAAGGGGGTCAAAACACTATGAAAGTATAAAAAAATTTTAATATCAGCAATACTTTTTGGGAAAAAAATTAAAAAAATAATACTAGCAATAAATATCCCATTGAGGTTGATATGCCGTAAAAAAACAAAAACAAAAAACAAAAACAAAAAAACAAACCAAACCAAACATTTTTCTGATTGAGAAAACCTGTTGGAAGCAGGCTTAAGGCCATATCACGTAGAAACACCGGTTCCCGTGCGATCACTGAAGATAAGCTACTTCGATTGAGGTCAATACCTAAATGGGTGCCCGCTTGGGTGTGTGGGTTGTATAATAGATAATGGCTCGGAATTTTTAATCGGAGAGCCGAGTTCCAATTCCCCTTGCGTTCGTTATACTGACTTACGAGCAAATACCTTTGGGAAAGGTATGAATCCACCACTTCTTCTCCCAGCTATGGGTTAATTAGTAAGACTTGTATCACTAAACCATTTTTATCCTCCCAGCCAAATTCTTATAATCTAAAAATAATTTGTGGATTTAAATAACCTGCAATGAGTTGATAAACCGTAAAAAATAAATCAATCAATTTACTTGGCTGTAGGGTTACCGAGTTGGGCTACTTTGTAAAGGTCCAACGCTACTAATGTTTGAATTTAGGAACCTTTGAGTTTAAATATATTTGAATTTGGCAATTTGAAATTAAAAATTAGAAATATATTTGAATATATTTGAATTAAGATATATACTTGAATCTAGCAACCTTTGTGTTTAAATATATATAAGCGGGGGTAATGTTTTTCCGGAAAAAAGCCAACCGAGACATCCTTATTCAAACCACCCCTTTTATTAAATATTCAGGAACCTTTCTCCAAACCCCTTAGTTTAGAATGTGAGTATTCCAGGACTAAGGGCCAATCTTTACTGAAAAGTATTTTTTTCAAAATTATGTAAAAAATCTAGTCACCCCTTTTAATTGTACCCATCGTCTATTTGAAACTCAAATAAACTGAACAGTCTTTTACATAACTTACTAATGCCAAAAGGAATTTTTAAAATGTAAAAGTTCCAAATCTGCAATTAACATTTCAGCGAAGATTCCCTTTTCAATTCTAAGCAAAGAAAAACTGGGCGCCGTAACCAAAATAGTGAAATGTTATAATCAATTTTTGGGTGTGTCCTGTCTTGTTCAGGCCATCCAGGCGACGTACTTGCAAATATTTCTCTACTTAAGGTTTTCTATTGCTCCAAGGTCAGGTTGGTCTTCTTCCCGCATCATTATTATTGCAACCCAGCTGCCTGTATTAATTGTATTATCTTCGGATTCTGACAGAATTCGGTTTTACTATGTTGGCTTTTGATTGGCTGATAAAACATATCGTGATCATTTGTTTTGAATTTTTGTTTTTTACCTCTTTTGATTGGTTACTTATTATATCGATGTTTGCACATATATTCTGTTGTAGATTATTTATTTATTTTTTTAATTATTATTATTGTCCAAACTTTGTAAGTGGGGTCTGTAGTAACAACGCCAACGCATTTTCAACTTAAGCCTTATATTTATTATTGAAAATTACAATAATTGTGGCACAAGGCTAAAAGAGTAATTGGGGTGATCTGGTCATCATTAACTATCCTATACCTAGGTAATCCGATTCACGACCCATTCACTCATTACAAGTAACAGATATACCACAAGAAGTCATCTTTCACCATTTACTCATACATATACCACAATACCCCATGCACAAAGACAACCTACAAAACACCTCGTGATTTAAAATTTCTTATGTACAAATGTTAATTATATATATATATATATATATATATATATATATATATATATATATATATATATATATATATATATATACACTGACCAACATAAGGCCTGACAAAAATTCATGTTAAAAAATAAAATAAAAAACAAATGAAAACTACAGACAAAAGTTAATTTTCTCCATCAAGACATTCATTTCTATAGTTCACTGCTACCAGCAAGCAGAATTTTTTCCCCCCTGATGATGGCCATGTTGGCCGAAACTAGTCGAGGAATCTAACTGAAATAATAAAAAAAAACGAAAGAATATTAATATACAACCCAGTGTGTCTGAAGATTTCAATTTTTTAATATTTTTTATTGTTCAATATATATACATATGCAGTGTTACCCGGATATAAGAGACCCTGATATAAGAGAAACCCCGGATATAAGAGAAACCCGGATATAAGATAGATTTTCTCTGGTCCCAAATTAGAGCCTGTGTTAATGTATATATAATAGACCAGACCCTGATATAAGAGAAACCCTGATATAAGATACTTCTTCTCCGGTCCAGACAACTCTCTTATATCCGGGTTACACTGTATATATATATATATATATATATATATATATATATATGTATGTATGTATATAAATTTACAGATGGTATGAAATGAGGGGGGTATGAATCCCCAACTACAAACTAAAATATAACAAAACCGAACAATAAAATAACATGTTAGTAGGACCTGTCCACCCCACAAAAATAAGAGCAACCGCTGTATTCTGTCTTCTGACAGAATCAAGAAGCTAACTCTCTAACAGAATGGGAAGGATAAAATAAATATGGGCGCGGAGAAATCAAAGATTGAGTCAATCGAGATGAAAAAGAAGGCCAAAAACAAATTGGGGAGGTTGGGAATCTCGACTTGGCTCATAACAAATAGAAGACGAGAACAGGCGAGGAACGAAACTCACTGACATTAACCATGTACTGAAAGAGAGTCTAATTTAACCAGGGGAGAGTTCCACAGGAAACCACCCCATAAGTTTCGACTTAAGCCTTCTGTCCGCCGAAGGATATCCCAGCTCTTTTATTCACACGTAAACAATATGGCCGACGCGGTACTTCCGTGTCTGGATAATAACTGACACTGAAACGGTGCTTCCGTTTTGTTAGTTCCCGGTTACAACAATTATTATTTAAAAAATAATTCTTTTTGACATGCATCTGTTTTCTAATCACATGTCGTTTCGTAACCAATCACTGGACAAGCGAAAGATGTTATTTTTTGTTGTTTCCACTTAATTAAACAGAAGCAGTTAAGAACAAACTTAAATGGACAAAGCTCTTCGCAAGTTATGGGCTATGCTTGTTCGAACTATTTTTTATTTATTTTTTGAAGTGATAATGTAACAGGGATTTTGTTTATTTGTCCTTGAGTTCCTTTTTTTACTGGACCCAAAGCTCCAACCACAACAGGAACAGTTTTAGTTTTTAAGTGCCACATTCTTTTTCTATTTCCATATTCAGGTTTTTGTATTTGCTTATTTTTTTTTCAAAAACCTTCGCAGGGATGTCTTTTGTCAATCAGTGTACAAACTTTTTCTTTTGTGTCTTTGATAATAATGTCTGGGCGATTTGCTTGTATTATTCGATCTGTACTGATAGAAAAATCCCAGAGGATGCTAACATCTGCTCCCTCAATTACAGATTCAGGATGATGTTCATACCAGTTTGCAGCTTTTTATATTCCGTAGTTACAACAGATCATTCGATGCATATATTGACCTAGCCTGTCATGACGCTTCTTGTACTCATTGGATGGGAGTATTGAGCACCCGGAGATAAAGTAATCCATAATTTCAATGTATTGGTCACAGAACCAACATTTTGGTTCTGTGCTATTATGCAAGATATTAGCTTGGTGTTGGCATGCAAGCAGGGTCTGATTGTACACAACAAGAATAAAGCTTTCATTCTCACCCTTAAGTCATTATTATTATTATTATTATTATTATTATTATTATTATTACTTTATTTGACTTCTGTTGTATACTTATTTCATTCCGGGTCACAACCAGAAATCTAAGGTTAGAAATTAAGGTCATTGTTCACTCAGCATTTTTGTAACAAAAAAACATAGACAAATATCACACGCATTTTACATAGATAAAGCTCTTCGTAATGTGTGAGCTGTATTTGTGAGTACAATTTTTTGTATTTCTTTAAGGCATGAGCTACTAGGAAACCCCTTCGGAATTTTTTCAAATCAATCCGATGGCTACAAACACAACTATTATTATTATTATTATTATTATTATTATTATTATTATTATTATTATTATTTGTGTATGTTATATTTCCTGCTTTGTATCCTGTAGAGTCGGGTCCAAACTATGGTCATCAGACCCTATAGGAGTATTGTCATTTAATTGATAGCACTTTTCTTAGTACATAGAATGTTCCTAGTAGGGTGATCTTCCGAGCAATTTTGTTACTTGGGACGCTGTTAGTAAAATTGCCCATTCCTTTTCTCACGAGGCCCACAGCTCCGATTACTATTGGTAGAGTCTCAGTCTTCATTCCCCACATCGTGTTAATCTCGATCTCCAGGTCCTTGTATTTGGGCAATTTCTCGATAATTTTCATGGAGGTGTTTCTCTCAGATGGTACTGCTATGTCAATAAGCATACACTTCTTAGATTTCTTGTCTTTTATGATAATATCAGGTCTGTTGGCTTTTATTTCCCTGTCACTTTGAATTGGCATGTCCCAGAGGATAGTTACATCGTTATTTTGGGCAACTGTGTCTGGTGTGTGGTGATATCATCTCTCAGTGGTATCGATTTCGTGCTTCTTGAATATCTTCCAGTGCGCATATGTCGCTATATTGCTATGTCTGTGTCTTCGCTGAAGGTTTTGACAATGGGGAGTAGGTTTTTCTGCTGCTTGTCTTCTTTGGCAAACGTTTTAAGATCATCAATATAAAATAGGTGATTCAGTTTGCCATTCTGTGACTTGTATCCATAGCTACTCCTGTTCAGTAGGCAGCAATATTTAGCCACCCCCCATGAGGGTTACATGCGGCACAAGGCCGGGTTTAATGTGGGTTTTCCGAGCCCGTAGGCTCAGCTAAATATATTCCCTATTGAACCCGTAAAAACGGGTTCAGGGACAGCTACCACACCGAACGAGACTCTGCCTCTCGGCGGAGCCTCGTCCGGGTTCCTCTCTGCCCGAAGGCAGAGTTCGACTGTTCAGCCATCAAAGGCTGACAGTGCTGAGTGTCGCTAACGCAAGGCAGAAGAGCAGTGATGACAATAAAACTCCTTGGAAGATTCCACTTTTGATGTTGATTGGTCTCGATGTTAATGATCCATTTGTATGGTTTAGATTTAGTGTAGTCTTCCAGTTTTTCATGCTCTTCGTTATGAATTTGGCCGCTGCGGGTCATACTCTGTATATTTTTAGGCTCTTCTTTATCTATGGGTGTGGTATACTATCGAACGCCTTTCTATAGTCGATAAGTTTTCACCTTTTCCAATATTGTTTTATTGATAATTAGTTGGTCCTTGTAACAAAACTTCCTCTTTTACGTCCCTTCTGTTCTGGTGGGAGTAAATTGTTTTCCTCAAGGAAGTTATATGTCCTCTCGGCTATGATAGAATTGAGGATCTTGTACATTGTTGGTAGGCAGGTGATGGGTCTATAGTTCTTCGGGTTCTGCGTCTCTTCTGTTTTGGGAGTAGGTATGTTACTCTCCACATAAGCTATTTGGGGCATCTTTCAGGGTTTATGATTATATCATTGTATCCCCATGCGAGATCTTGGTGGGTGCTAGATAGGATTTTTTTTATCCAAAAATTGGCTATTCCGTCTATTCCTGGTGCCTTCCAGTTTTTCATTTTGAAGATGGCAGCTGTTCTTTCAGTCATATTAATATCCGTCCATTTTTGGCACTCTATTGTTCATTTTGTAGTTTTCTCACATCTTACACTAGAACTCCTTGACTTCCTTAACGTTAGATGTGTCACTTATCTCTATTTCAAAGATATATTACAGTCCGCAGGGACTGCCATGTAAATTAGAAGGCATTTTTTTGCGGTTTCACAATGTCTGAGTTCTTAGCTTTAATTGTTCTGTCTGTGTGTATTATAAAGTCCCATAAAATTGTTACAGGACCTATTTCCGTAACCGGGTCTAGGTGGTGTTTATACCAATTTCTTGCTGTTACCTTTCTGTAAATGTTGCAGATTTTCCAGTGCAGATATTATTATTATTATTATTATTATTATTATTATTATTTCCTTTGATTTCTGGTGGGTACTCATTTCTTTCCGGGTCCCAACCAGAGACCTACGGTCAGAAATGGCATCGTGATATTTTCCACTGATCAAGTTAAAGAAAACATACATATATTATTATTTCGTATTTCATTTCATTTCTCTTGTATACTCATTTCTTTCCGGGTCCCAACCGGAGACCTAAGTTCAGAAATTAAGGTCATTGCCCTCTGAGCATTTTTGTAAGAACAGAAAAATAAACAAATATCACACACATTTAGCATAGACAAAGCTCTTCGTAATATATGAGCTGTATTTTTGAGTACAATGTTTTCTATTTTTTTAAAGCATAGTATACCAGGTGTCACTTCACTGAGTCTATTGGAAACCTTTGGAAAAGTTCTAATTGACCCAAAGGAAATAATAATAATGATAATTGTTATTAAAGACCACAAACAGAATAAGTGCCTCCTTATTGATATGGCAGTCCCTGCAGACTGCAATGTATCTTTGAAGATATTCGAAAAACTGTCAAAATACAAGGACCTTGAAATAGAAATCTCAAAAATGTGGCACATGGGAACATCAACAATCCCTGTTGTAGTTGGAGCCCTAGGATTGGTTGGAAAAGATTCCAGTAGACTATTTGAAGGGATCCCTGGAAGTCCATGCCTCAAAGAGATACAAAAAATTATTCTGACAATACAGCCTACACTTTATGAAGGGCTTTATCTATGCAATTATTTTTATTTTTTCTTTCTTTGCAGTGGAAAATGTCATGATGCCATTTCTAACCTTAGGTCCCTGGGCGGGACCCGGAAAGAAATGTGTAAACGCCAGATATCAAAGAAAAAAAAAAAAATAATAATAGACTGAGCTAATATCTGATTGGAAAATCTGCAACTTTTACATAAAGGTAACCGCAAGAAATTGGTATAAACACCACCTAGACCCGGTTACGAAAATAGGTCCTGTAGAAATTTTATGGGACTTTATAATACACACAGACAGAATAATTAAAGCTAAGAACTCAGACATTGTGAAACTGCAAACTGAGGGCTCCAACTACAACTGGAATTATTTATGTCCTCATGCGCCATATCTTTTTCATTTCTACTTCAAGATCCTTGTATTTTGGCGATCTGAGGGGCTGCTCTGATCAACAGTCGTATAATATCGGGGTATTTGTAGTGCTATGTCACGCATGGATAGGTCTCTATGCATGTATTTCTGCTGGGCAACCCTCAGGCCACATTTTTCGTTAGTTTTAGCACCTCCTGGCCACTTTGTATTGTCATAGAGGATAGTGATAATTATTTTTGCCTTTTGCTTTTAAAACAAAATCTTCTTATGACAAATACGGCGAAAAGAAATAGGTGTGAACTAATAAACAAACATCACTTACCACACCTCAAACTGTCTTTCTCCAGTGTTAACCTACATATGCCAATAACATCAGAAATACACTGAGAAATCATCCATGATAAGATTTGAACCC
>OZ038502.1:82523308-82525808 GCA_964036315.1 Acanthosepion esculentum
GCACGGTTTGTTGCTGCTAGGGGGTAACTTTTTCCATTCACTCTTGGTGAAGAAGTTAAACTCTTCGGTGTGGTGTAATAGGTAGCAGACTTGACAAGCTAAAGCAATTACGGCTGAATAATGAGATCGATCCTTAGTGGGTGTTCCATACTTTCGGCCTTGTGCCACGTCTAAACTACGCTTAGAAAATCAATATTCTTTGTGAAGATATTTTCTTTCCATGTGCGGCAAAAGTAACTCCCTTTCTTAAGGATGAGGTTGATCGCACAAAGTGGAGTAACTGAGTGGGTATCACGTTCAACAGACTTTTTCATGTGGGTTGTACTAAAAGATCTTGTTTATAGGTTCAAACCGAAAACAATTCTCGAATTAAAACAAATAATTTCCGATAATGTTTCTTAAAATAAGGTAGCAATGTTCAAATGGTTTGTAGAAGTGTTTGCTGATAGGGTCCAACAATTTATTGAACATAAAGGGAAGCATTTTGATTATGTTAATTTTGTAATAGTGCGCAATAACATAATAACATAATTTGATTGAGTCATGAGTTTTTGGGGATTGATAAAGAGCTACAAAATACAGGAAATTGTGGAGAGCCATGATTGTTAACCTCCTAAAGGCACATGGCACATTTTTATATATTTTAGTGTTATATTAATTGTCCCTTTGCTATAAAAATGTCTTGTTGCTCATTTTATTATAAAAGTGTGCTGTTGATTTTTGTTTGGGGGTTGACGATTTCATGGGGCCCTAAAAGGTGCTACCACCCCGGGCCACTTTTGGTGGTTTGATTTTGTTTAGTGGCATATCAACCTCTATGGATTATTTAATGCCAAAATCGAAATATTTTGAACATAGTTTTATGAGTTCAACTACAGATAAAATGTATTGTTGGTCATTTTCCTATTAAATTTATTGTTGGTAAGTTCAATATAAATATGTATCGTTGGTATTTATTTTATATAAAAATGTATTGCTGGTAATTTTACTATAAAAATGTATTGCTGGTATTTTTACTATAAAAATGTATTGTTGGTATTTTTACTATAAAAATGTATTGCTGGTATTTTTACTATAAAAATGTATTGTTGGTATTTTTACTATAAAAATGTATTGCTGGTATTTTTACTATAAAAATGTATTTTTATACTTTCATAGTTTTTTTGTTTTTTTTTAGGGGTCCACTATTTGTCCAAGCTGGGGCTCTGACAGGTGCTACCACCCGGGGTATGGGTGGACCTGGGAAAAACAGCAATTAAGAGGTGGTTCCACACTCCTGACAACCTCCAATCTCCAGATCAGACGCCTTGTTGCCAGATGTAGTTTATCGTCATAACCAGAGCTAATGTTCTATGGTGCCATTTTCGTACATGGAACATATCATTTTAAATGTTTGTACAGCGTGTTTTCTTTCTTTAAATAAAAATGCATCAAACGACAAAAATGCATCTCGTTTTTGAAGAAGAATCAAAGTTTTAAACTTGACGTTTGTAAATAAAATCAAAATACAAATAACTCTTTAAAAAATCAGGGATCGATTTGACACTGTATTTCTATTATGAATAAGGCCACTTCTAAGACTATAAAAAAAACATCAATATTTTACGATTTTGAAAAACGTCGTCGGTAAAGAAATATTAACAGAATTTTAAACTACAAAAATGATTCCCCACAAAATGATTCCCCACTAACTTTTACGAGGGAACCGGTTACATTCAGTCGTACCTAAAAGCGACGATAAGAGACAGAAAAACCTCGTTAGAAACGAAGAAAAGAGTTGTGAACTGTTACATGATATCTGTCCTCCTCTATGGCAGTGAATGCTGGACAATCTCCTCAAAGATGAGGAAGAGATTCTAAGCAACAGAAATGTGGTCCTGCAGAAGGATGCTGAGGATACCATGAACCAAACATGTGAGCAATGAGGAGGTTTTAGAGAAAATTGGGGATAAAAGAAGACTTATACTTAACCTCAGGAAGAGGTAGTTGAAATTTCTGGGTCACGTAATTAGGAAGGAGAGCTTAGAAAATCTGATACTCACAGGACAGACTGAGGGAAAAAGAAGCGTAAGTTACTTGATGGGTGGTAGAACAGGGTTTGGGGAAAATAACAAAAAGACAAAATTTATTAAGATCTACAAGGGACAGGCAGGTGTGGAGAGCCAAGATCGCCTACGTCTTGAAAGGACACGGCACGTAAAAGAAGTGCTTGATTTTAAATCTGATCCAATAAAACAGTTTTCTGACTAAGTCGCTGCTTTAGATTGGTTTGGTTTGGTTTGGTTTATTTTGTTTTACGGCCTATCAACAACGCAATGGGTTACTTAATGTCGACAGTATTTTAGGATAGATTCGTGTGAATAGAACATGTATTCTTTGTAAGAAACCAGTTGGTGATCAGGTTTCATTGACGTATTTTTGTAAAGACGGTTTTTGCCGAGAGTCAAATGTATTGCCGGTAATATTTTTTTAAAATGTATTGCTTGGAATATTTTTCCAA
>OZ038502.1:82530808-82603308 GCA_964036315.1 Acanthosepion esculentum
GTAAATGTAACTGCCAATTCTACTCCAACAGTTTCTTTTCTCGCACTTCCTGCCTGTGGAAATCCCTTCGGTTTCCTTGCTTCCCTGATAACTACACTCTTCAAAAATTTTAAATGCAACGTCAAACGCCAGGGATTGAGAAATGACTCACGGGTTTGATTAGCCTGTTTTCAATTTTCTATAACTTTTAATTTTCATCAGAACGTCTATCAAATATGTAAATTTCAATGTGTTTGTGTGACGTATCGAAACCCTTAAGATTAATCAAATATATATATAAAGTTGCCTGTTGGCTCGTGTCCGTGTGTATGTATGCAAATATTAGGCAAAATATATGATCTATAACTACCAGAAACAGGTGACTACATTACTGAAAACTTGATCCAATATGATTCCAGCGATGGCACAATCGTCTCATTAAGTTCAGAGCTTTACAAGGAGACTACTTTGAAGGTGACAGTAGCCAATGGTGTCCAGGTAAGTTTTCTTTTACACCCTCACGCACATATACCCACCACACACACACATACATGTATGTGTGTGTGTGTATAAAACAGGAAAAACTATTCATAGCCGATGCGTTTGGTTCTCTGAGGGACTTTATCAAGGCAAATGTATGGATTTATTTTGTTGAACTTGTTTTAATACAAGAGCTAAGAGTTCATTTGTTTCTCAAGGTGTTTAAAATGTGAGAACGTTCATAAATATTCATCAGGTGGTTGAAAGGTAAGTCAAAACATGTTGAGGACACAAAGTTCCATAATTCAAAGTCCCTCAGGGGACGAAACACGTCGGCTAAGAATAATTTTTCTCTGCCTTGATATATATATATATATATATATATATATATATATATATATATATATATATATATATATATATATATATCCTCCTAAGGCGGATGGACGGCACTCTGTGTTACCTTCCGGCAACTCCTGCAGTCACGCTGGTACCAAACTGTATTGGATTCATCCTTTCCTTTGGACTCTGCTAGCAAGGCTGAGAGGTGGAACTAGACATCCGGGTAGCCCTAGTTCTCCATACATCCCGCCCAGGCTCACCAACGTCTCCCGAGACGGATGGATGCCGACGACGACAGATATATATATATATATATATATATATATATATATATATATATATATATATATATATATATATATATATATATATATATACAGTTGTATGGATCTGAATTTGTAATCTGGGTTTCACGCTTTATTTTTCTGATGATCGCAAAAGCGTGAAACTCCGGGTTACAAACTCATATCCATATGACTGAATATGTTAGCTCTATCACTGATATTGAGCGGTTTCCAATAAGTACCTCGCATATATAATATATATAGAAATTTTATTATATATATATATATATATATATATATATAAACATGGGTGCCCCCTGGAAAGTAGTCAAAAGGCTTGGCATACCTGAAAGTATGCTAAATGTCATTATCTCGTTTCACGAAGGAATGAAAGTATCTGTTCTATCTAATAGAGAGTTTTCAGAAACCTTTGATGTAACAAATGGCTCAAAACAAGTTTGTGTCATGTCTCCTGTACATTTCGCTCTCTTCTTTTCGGTCATGCTACAGCATGCTTTTAGTGATCTTGACATAGGTGTAAAATTTGAATCCCGCACAAGTGCCGGCCTCTTTAAACATCAGCGTTTTAAATCAAAATCGCTGACTCGAGCAAGCATTATTCGTGATCTTTTGTTTTCTGATGACACTGCGATCATGGACACCTCAATCGAAGAAGCTCAAGCACTGGTCAACTGTTTTTCCACCGCTTGCAATGCATTTGGATTAACTATAAGCATAAAGAAAACTGAAGTTGTCCATCAACTAAGGCCTACACCTAATCAGGTCAAGAGTGTAAAACAAAAACCACCTGCCCATACCTTTCCAATCGTTCCCATTACTGTTGGCAGCAACAACCTGAAGTATGTGAAATCATTCTTGTACTTAGGAAGCAAAGTCAATTCAAATACCTCTTTGGATGACGAAATAGTTAACCGAATATCAAAGGCAACCAATGCCTTTGGGAAGCTTAAGCATCGCCTATGGGATGTTCATGGGATTTCACTGAAAACGAAAATCAGTGTCTATCGAGCAGTCATTCTCACCACACTTTGTGGGTCGGAATCGTGGACGCCATACAGAATGCACATCAATCAACTTGATGCTTTTCATAAACGCTGTCTTCGTTCAATATGCAGTTGAACATGGCAGGACAAAATCTCTAACCCTGATCTTTTCATCAAATGTGGTGTTGGTGGTATTGAATCCTTTCTAATACAATCACAGCTAGGATGGGCTGGTCATGTCGTCAGAATGAGTGATGATCGGATACTTAAAATCCTCATGTATAGCCAACTTTTTCATGGTAAGCGTAATGTAGACCGTCCTTGGTTACGCTTCAAGGATAAACTTAAATACAATTTAATTGTTGCAAACATTCCTATAGAGTAGTTCGAACTTGCTGTTGAAAACCGAGCAAATTGGAGAAACACCTGCTACCGAGGTATAACTAACTTTGAAAAAAATCGTCTCAACCATCTGAAAGACTTAACACTAAATCTCGAGCGAATACATCAACCCATATGACGGTCAACCCTTCAGTATGCCCTTCATGTGGACTTGTTTGCAAATCCCGTGCAGGATTGTTGTCTCATACGAAACATAAACATAAAAACTGAACTGAAAGACACTCATACGTCGAAAACGACGGGAGAGTCCATCGTCATATATATATATATATATATATATATATATATATATATATATATATATATATATATATATATATATATATATGATCGACTCTCCCGTCGAACTCGACGTGTGAGGGTCAGGCAGATCAGTTCCCAGAAACTGAAAGCCCGACACCGACACATGAGATTTGATTATAGTGGTGAAGGCTTTGTGCAGGGCCATCCACACTTTTTGGAGGGACGAATACAGGGACCTGGTGCAGTGAATGCCACAAGGTCCCCAAACGACCTTACGCAGGTTTTGAATTCAGATTTGCCCTTCTCCTAGACCAGTTGCCATCCAATGCTATAGAATCCAGTCTGTCCTGCTATTTACCCATAGTTGGAGGGAGAAGAAGAGAATTCACACCTTTCCCAAGGGTATTAGCACGTAAGTGAATGTAATGGATTCGACTGGAATTCGAACTCGGCTCTCTGATTCCTCAATTCAATATATATATATATATATATATATATATATATATATATATATATATATATATAATCTGAAAGATTGTTTATCACTTAAAAAGTTATTTTTAGTGGATACTCATATTTGAGTAGACATTCAGTTTTAATTCTTAAAAAGTATATTTATTTATTTTCGTCTATTAGTCTGAATGTTCGATAAATCTTATTAAATAAATATTTACGCTCTCTGGCAAGATTCGAACATGCGTCCCTCTGGGCAGAGGGAGCTACCATTATTTTGTGATCACTCCAAACACCTTCGTAATCACCATTATACTCATCCAACTCTTTCCGAATCCTCTGCACTGTCTTCTGATTGACATCCAAACATTTTTAAATGTTTGTATTGAAGTTTCCGGCGCGAATGCCAAGCAGTACAGCATGCCGTTTAGGAATTTCTGGCGGAGTGAAATGCGTCATGGTGCTCTTTTTCTCACAAAAACAAAAACGCCGAGTATCTTGGCCGGCTTGTCCGCCCAGATGAAAGGCCCGGGAGAGAAACTTCCTTCCACGCGTCCAACCGCAAGCCAACAGTCATTGATCTTGGCCCCTGTTACACTGTAATCTCTTTACTGACTTCGTCAATCTCGGCCCAGATTGACACAAGAACCGAAACGTCATCAGCATAGGCCGAGTACCTAGCCGAACGCTGATCTTAAAATTCAGTTATTTTGTGTTGATTATTCTTATGTCTATCGTCTTTTTATGTTGACTTGAATATCGTTTAATTATGTTTTTAATAACTATGTCCTGAAGAAGGTCTACTAGACCGAAACGTCTGACATCGACATTGAAACATTAAAACAATAAACTTGCATATTCGGATTTTGTTTTTTCATATTTTTCCTCATATTGTCGGATCTATATCCATATATTTGCTTATATATATATATATATATATATATATATATATATATATATATATATATATATATATATATATATATAAATATATATATAAAGAAAGAACAGTAAGATATAAAATCCGGTGTTCTTATAGATATTTTTATTTTTACACAATAGTGCTCAATGTCAATTTACAGAGCATTAATATTAAAGACATTTATTAAATTAAAGACATTACTTCCATTTCCTCGACAAGCGAATTTTGAAGACTCCAAAATTCGCTTGACGAGGAAATGGAACTAATGTCTTTAATTTAATAACAAAATTAAATTCGAAGGCTTTAGCTTCCATTTTGAAACATGGTTATCACTGTGTAGCGAAAAAAATATTTTAAATCAATTAATTTATAATATATATATATATATATATATATATATATATATATATATATATATATATATATTATATATATATATATATATATATGAAATCGCACCTCATTAAGTGTTGGTGTTTATAAAAAGTGCTCGAGTTAATATAACAGAGCTATTATGTATATATTAATAAATATACATTTTTTCCTCGCCAGTAGCAAGACTCGGAGATTCATGCATACCGCAATCTTCAGGATAATAAAGTAGTGCTCCTGAAGACACTCCGAGTCGTGCTTCCGTTGAGGAAAAATGTATATTCATTAATACACATACATACATACATACATACATACATACATATATATATATATATATATATATATATATATATATATATATATATATAAAACTTTAAAAATCAGGAGGTCAGTTTAATCCGCTATTTTGGTTTCAACCTTACGATATCCTCAGGCGATTTTTTATCAAATGGCCACCTAACTTTTTTTTTTAAACTTATTTTTAAACCTAAAGAACGCTTAATTATTGTTTATTTTTTAAAACAATAATGTAGCGTTCTTTAGTTTTACTTTTTAAAAATCATTGAAAATGTCTTCCAAGCCACGTTAGATGAAAAGATTTATCAATCTGTTCAAATTCCCCAAACTGTCTGTGAATGTAAAATATACAGGGTTTCAAGGATCAATGTCCTTATCTCACTTTTTGTTTTGTCAATCCAATTCTATTAAGCTTAGATCAGTATGGCATAAAGCCGAAAACTGGACATTGAGGATAGAGTAGAGGAAAGTCAGGAAGATTGTTTTGTGTCGGTCTTTCTGGTAGGAGGGGCCGATTTGACATGAGTAAGCATTTAAAATCATTTTTCATACAATTGTTCATTGTTTGAATTCCTTCATATGTTTTGATGTACACTTTTTTTTATTTTCATTCACTTCTTTCTTTCTATTCATCTTGTTTCCCTTTCTTCCTTCTTTATTCATTTTTTATTTTAATGCACTCTTTCTTTTTTCTTTCTTTCTTTTTTCTTTCTTTCCGTTTTTCTTTCTTTCTTTTTTCCATTTATTTTGTTTTCCTTTCTTCATTTTCATGTACTTTATCTTTCTTTCCATTCAATTTGTCTTTCTTTCCTTTTTATTTTTTCATCTACTCTTTTTTTCCATTTATTATGTCTTCCTTTCTTTCCCATTTTGATTTCCATGCACTCTTTCTTTTTTCTTTCTTTCTTTTTTTCTTTCTTTCTTTTTTCTTTCTTTCTTTTTTCCTTCTTTCTTTTTTCCATCTATTATGTCTTCCTTTCTTTCCCATTTTGATTTTCATGCACTCTTTCTTTATTCTTTTCATTCATTTTTTTCTCTTTTGATTTTCATGAAAACTTTCTTTCATTTATTCTTTTATGAATGGAAGGAAAAATTTTACTTTTCATTTTTGCATTTTTATTTTCATTCATTTTTTTCACAACTCTTTTGCTTCCAGAAAAATCTCCCAATTTTATTCTTGCTGTTTTTCCGATCATATTTTTTTTTATTTCATCCGTAAAATTTCCATACAAAAACAATTCTTCCTACACTTTATGCTAAAGACTATTATTCCTCGCAGACTGTAAGGAAATGCCACCCTCACGTCGATCCTATTGCCGTTTTAAATTTCTAATTAGTAGCCACCATAACGACCTAAAAGAAAGACAAGAGAAATCTTTACAGATACGGCCAACATCATTAACAATAAATCCTTAACTATGTTGGCATTCATTTTAATGATAAACAATCTTTTAAAAAATAATTGAATTTGACTATGCCAAAGGAAAAATGGAAGCTTGAAAATAAATCAATTTAAAAAAAATCTCGCTCATTCACCCATTGGTTGATTTTTGATTAAATTCTATTAATTTATATCTCGATCTAGAATTTGCAGGTCGTGTAAGGTATATGGGAACTGAGTGGAATCGGTAAACTGAATTAAAATCCCGGGCTAGTCTGTTGCATTCACTTTCACACACATCCACTTAGGAAGGTAGCAATGCATCTCTTCTGCCTGTCCCCAGCTATATTGCAAGGTAAAGTTGGCTCTCTTGCCTTGAGTGGCAACCATTCTAAGAGAAAGAAAACAGTAAACACCAAAGTGTAGAGCAGGCAATGGGAAACTACTCCACTATCTTTCCGAAGAACATATGGCAATCCATAGATAATAAAGAAAAATCAATGGAGAGGCATGATTGCCAACGTACTGAAGGGAGAAAGACAAAGGAATGTTGCTGTCATATATGGTCTGGTAACCCCGCTGTACGTCTCGAGGTCCTCGACAAAATCCAGAGACGAATATGCAATGTGATAGGTCCTGATCTGGCATCTAGTCTACAGTCGCTTTCTCACAGACGTCTCGTAGCTTCCCTCAGTCTCTTCTACAAATATTTTCACGGCAACTGTTCCGACGAGCTACTTTCGCTGGTTCCCAGACTGCATGAATTTAAGCGTGCTACTAGGCTGGCATCTCGACCCCGCCCTTCCACTGTCGAAACGGTTAAATGTAACCGTCTCTTCTACTCAAACAGCTTCTCCTTTCGCACTTCCCGACTGTGGAACTCCCTTCCCCTTGCTTGCTACCCCGATGACTATAATCTTCAAATATCCAAGTGTAATGTCAATCGACATCTGACCCCCCCTGAGCTTGTTCCCCGTCCTTCTCTGTATCCTTTCCTTAAACACGCCTCTTTACTCTTGTTCTCAATCCTCTGTAACCCCTTGCGTGCTAGTGGCACTCCCGCCTTGCTTGGGGTGAATTGCTTAAAAAATCGTTTTAACCCATGAAAATTACGCGGTTTTCCTATTTGAAACTTGTGATGAATCTTAATTCTTGCTAATAATTGAATATGGGCATGGCGAGTTCTATGACTATAAGATTCCGCTATCACATCGTTAAATATTTGAGACAACTGTTGGGAGTTTCTTCCGTATACATACAATATTGATTTGTATATATAATAAGATTAGATATGTTCGCCTATGGCTCGGTTCACACTCCTCCCAGTCTTTTCAACAGGTGTAGAGGTTAATCCCTTGTTCCCCGTTTTGGGTTATGTTTCCAGTTCCTTCTGAAGCCTTTTCATTTTCTTTCACTTCCAGTAGCCCATTGCGTCTTAGTGTCATTATCGCTTTGCTTAGAGCGAATTGATATATATATATATATATATATATATATATATATATATATAGCAGGACAAATTGGAAGAAAGTATTTGTGACGCGTTTTATCCGTTAGAATTTTATTGGATTGGGTTTTGTTGATGTTGCGACATCTACACATGCGCACGAAACGGGAGAACGGAAGACGCTGGTAGTTTCAAAAATTTTGAAAGAATATTTTTGAAAGAATTTTTTCCTCAATCTGTCATACTATTTTTCTAAATACTGTTTGTTGATATACTAAATAATAAAAAATTGTATATCGTTATATCACACACACACTCACACACACACAAACGCACAAACACATAGACACACAAAGACACACACACACACACACACACACATATATATATATGTATATATATATATATATATATATATATTATTGAATCTATATAATATCCCACGCCAATAGCCTGACTCGAAGTTTCATGCAAATACATAAGCGAGTATCCGGCACCTGAAGATTGCGTATTCGCATGGAACTCCAAATCGTGTTATTGGCGTGAGATATTATATATAGTCATCAATTGATATATACTTAATAGCTCTGTTATATAACATTGAACACTGTTTTTATAACACCTGAAATATGTACGTGCAAGTATATGTGTGCATACGTATGTTTTTTATCATACTCATATATATATATATATATATATATATATATATATATATATGACCAAATGAATAAATATAGGGAAATATACGATAGAGTGTTCTTATGTATGTATGTATGTATATATATATATATATATATATATATATATATGTGTGTGTGTGTGTGTGTGTGTGTGTGTGTGTGTGTGTGATTCGCAGACAGTACTATTTCGCTATATCACAGCTCCTCAGTGCGACTAGACATTTGAATGCCTCAAGCTAGGATTGAAACCCAACTGATTTGGTGTCAGTCAGAGTTTATATATATATATATATATATATATATATATATATATATATATATATATATATATATATATATATATATATATATACTCTATTGTGTATGAAAAACAGTGATCAATGTTAAATAACAAAGCTATTTAACATATTAAAAAATATACATAATATCTTACACTGATTGCACAAATCTGGACCTAAATTCAAATAAAAAGTTAAGCTACAATTCATTTAAATATTTTAACAACAATAATACACGCCTACAATAAAATATCGCTCGATAAACTGAAATATTATAGAAGCAGTGTTAACCCCCAAAATTGTACGTGACAAATGCAGAACGTACGAAACTCCGAGTTGTGCAATCAATGTAAGATATTATGTATATTTCTTAAGATATATTATCATCCACAGACTTACTGTGTGGCTAGACATCTGTTTACTTCAAGCCGGGATAGAAACTTGACCATCTAACGGATGTGAATCAGTCAGAGACTCTTACACATAGGGTATCGGCGCACGGTAGAGAAAATGAATTTTTAACGCATTATGGATGGCAGAACATGGACTGGTTGGAATAGTAAGAGAATAAACGTTCCATAGAGCTACAAAGGCTAGGAAGTTGTGGAGAGCCATGATCGCCCATATATCGAAGGGAAACTGTGAGTAACAAAACTAATGAGCTTGTATAAATGCATGACAGAACAGGACCTGGGAGGGATAAGGGGGCAAACAATGCTTCGTGCTACAAAAGCTAGGAAGTTGTGGAGAGCCACAATCCCCCACATTCTGAAAGGGCACAACACAGAAAAGAAGTCCGTATGAGATGGACCTCTATACTGGTCTTATGTGATAGCAATAATAATTTTTCTCTATGACAGTTGTCTGCTAAATGGATTTAATTTTCCTCAATAGACAATTCCCCTACTGTTTTTTTTACAGTTACAGAATTTTTATCCTGCGCACGCGCAGTGACACATGTGCTAAGACGTCTGCGCGCGCATGCGCAAAACCGCTTGTTTTGATAATATCATTATCTTTTTGTTACAACTCCCATTAAATAATTTGAGAATATGACATGATAAAAAATCAATCATAATTCGTAGATACTCATATCGATAAAAAATCGCGTAAACTGACAACTTTATGCGTGCGCCTGTGATTATGAGTTAAAGCTCTGATGTTAGTGCATCGGGACGAGCATCGCAAGGTCTATTTATGTAGTATGTGATTCACGCCTAGAAATAGCAGAAATCTGAATCGAATTTAACGTCAGTAGTAATGTTTACTCTAAGACGAGTATTTCTGTGATGACCCCAGTATGTACTGGGGTCATCTTAAGAGATACCAGAGTAAGCTTTATACTCGGTTTCACAACAGATCATCAAAAGAGATGGGAACCTCAGAGGATATTCTTTTTTTTAATCATCCCCCCCCCCCCCAAGTAAGGCGGTAATGCTCCTAGGAAGTGAAAGAGAATGAGAAAACTTTAGAACTGGAAACCCAATCCTAAACAGGGAACAAGTGATAAGCCTAAGCGCTTGTCTAACAGGCTATAACGAGTGTAAACTGGGCGATAGATGAACCTATCTACTCTAGAAGATAACTTCATAGCCACCAAGTGCAAAATCGGGCCTCAAATGACGTTAAGGACTCCTAAGATTCGAGGAGGTGAAAGAGAATGAGAAAACTTTAGAACTGGAAACCCAATCCTAAACAGGGAACAAGTGATAAGCCTATGCGCTTGTCCAACAGGCTATAACGAGTGTAAACTGAGCGATAGATGAACCTATCTACTCTAGAAGACAACTTCTTAGCCACCAAGTGCAAAATCGGGCCTCAAATGACGTTAGTGGCTGCAACCATATAAAACATTAACTCAAACAAGCTGAAATTTGAAAAAAGATGGACACATCCACTGGAGCGACACGTTTGCGTCGTTCGCCTAGTCCCAGTCGGTAGTGCACACCTTTGCACTATTTTATTACTTTTGTGCATTTACAAAGGTTTTTAGCCATTTTTTTTTTCATTTTTTTCAACAAACATTAATTTCAGTTATATCCTGATTTATGTATACAACAGAATAACAGGTAATTATATAAACTCGCGAGGAGGAAATTAAAGTTCCTTGCCCAATCACAAGATCGAATGGTCGCGGTCTCTTAAACCACATACCCTCCAAGGTTAATTAATTTAAGTATAAAAATTAGGTGTCGTATTCTTATGAGAAATTAATAGCATAATGTTACACATATTTTGAATTGTCTTAATTATGAAGCAACAATAGGATATCATTAGTACAAGCTAATGGCGCGTTCGGCTGAGGAGAGGCGTTTTCAACATTTGATAATTTTGCGGTAATACGCGCTTAAAGGTTTTAGGCAGTTTTGATCAACATTTCTTTTCATGGTTAGACGTAAGGAATTGTAAATATAGGACAACATTACACTTTCTTAAAATAATGACAATAATAATATTTATTAAAAATTTATTACAGAAAATATTAAGTTTTCGGAAACATTGTTGACAATTATACATTTAGTTACATAACAAATAAAAAGAATATAAATTTTAATGCTATATTCGATTTGTTGTTAGGTATTTTTTTCATTTTCTCTTTTGTTATTGGCAACATTTTAGAATAATTTGGCCGCAATGCTAAGTTTCATGTGTTGAACAAAATGGAGCTATTTCGTATTTGCTTTGTTACCTCTCTTTTCCGTTGGTGTTTTTAGATCGCTTTCTTTCAGTCATTTTGATGGTCAGTAGTGAAATTCCGAAATTTAGGATGATATTATTCCATTTCAAAAATAAGACCTGTAAGAAGGAATATTTTTAATTAATATACAGCCAAAAATAAAATGCTTTTGAGGAAAGACGGCTTGGAAAATCTGATACTCACAGGACAATAAAAAGCAAGAGGAATAGAGGAAAAAAAATGCATAAAATACTTAGTGACCATGAGTAAATCAATGGCGAAATTAGTTTTAGGAGAAATAACAAAAAGTCAAAATTTACAAAGCACAGGAAGTTGTGAAGAGCCATAATTGCCTACGTCCTGAAGGAACACGACTTATAGAAGATGTAAATGTCAGTGCATGTCGCTATATACTATACAAAACATGTCACGTTATGGTTTTGTTCCTATATAAGTGTGTAAACCGTATTTAACTTACATATTTTGCAGATATAACCCAAAAGTATGTCCAAAGAAAATGGTATAATTTGTATTTTGGTCATCTCAACTTGATAGGTAGAAAATTCATTACAAATTGGAACTATGACCACGTATATTTGCTTTCATAAAACTTTTAAAGTGAATTATATTTATTTAAATAACCATCCGTCCTTGCATGGAATATTGCTGTGATGTATGAACTGGTAGCCCGCTGTACGTCTCGAGGTCCTCGACAAAATTCATAGACGAATATGCAATGTGATAGGTCCTGATCTGGCATCTAGTCTACAGTCGCTTTCTCACAGACGTGAGGTGGCTACCCTTTTTCTCTTCAAAAAATGTTTCCTCTAATATGATGAATGGCTAAATTTTGGAATGTTGCTGTCATACGTGGACTGGTAACCTCGCTGTATGTCTCGAGGTCCGCGACAAAATTCAGAGACGAATATGCAATGTGATAGGTCCTGATCTGGCATCTAGTCTACAGTCACTTTCTCACAGACGTCTCGTAGCTTCCCTCAGTCTCTTCTACAAATATTTTCACGGCAACTGTTCCGATGAGCTATTTTCGCTGGTTCCCAGACTGCATGAATTTAAGCGTGCTACTAGGCTGGCATCTCGACCCCGCCCTTCCACTGTCGAAACTGTTAAATGTAACCGTCTCTTCTACTCAAACAGCTTCTCCTTTCGCACTTCCCGACTGTGGAACTCCCTTCCCCTTGCTTGCTACCCCGATGACTATAATCTTCAAATATCCAAGTGTAATGTCAATCGACATCTGACCCCCCCTGAGCTTGTTCCCCGTCCTTCTCTGTATCCTTTCCTTAAACACGCCTCTTTACTCTTGTTCTCAATCCTCTGTAACCCCTTGCGTGCTAGTGACACTCGCCCTTGCTTGGGGTGAATTGCTTAAAAAATAGTTTTAACCCATGAAAATTACGCGGTTTTCCTATTTGAAACTTCTGATGAATCTTAATTCTTGCTAATAATTGAATATGGCCATGGCGAGTTCTACGACTATAAGATTCCGCTATCACATCGTTAAATATTTGAGACAAATACTTATTAAAAAAATAGCACAATAAGAATCATAAATATGAATGCTGGTCGTTATTTTAAGAAGTGGGTACAAATGTGTTATATAGAAATAAAGTGTCGCTGCACATATTTTGAATTGTCTTAATTATGAAGCAACAATAGGATATCATTAGTACAAGCTAATGGCGTGTTCGGCTGAGGAGAGGCGTATTCAACATTTGATAATTTTGCGGCAATACGCGCTTAAAGGTTTTAGGCAGTTTTGATCAACATTTCTTTTCATGGTTTTTCAGAAATCTATTTCTATTGATTTCTCATCGGTTTTCAGTGATTGATTGATTCCTTTTTACCAATTTTCAACACTTTGAGGGTTATAGATCGCCAGTGAGAAAACATTATTGAATTAAGTAGTAATTTAGTAGTTAACCATAGAAGAAACGCATATATGTAGGAAGTAGCTGACGACTAATGATCGTTATTTCTTGTCTATCCTCTATTACTATTCGGATTACTATTCGAGCTAGTATTATCAAGTACTATTAGTGCGAGTGTTATTCGAAAGCGTCTGACACCAGTATTGTTCAACAGCGTTATTATAGTTTTATCTGCGATTACAAAGTCTCTACTACAACGAGTATTCGTTGGCATTACAACACTATGAAAAGATTTGAAATTGACAACTTTTTCAATTTCACTTCAACACGTCTATCTTCCCTTCTTTCTCGCTTTTATTCATTTTCTCATTGAAATCATGTCTCTGAGATGTGTTTTATTTATCATGCAAATGAAGGTGCCAAAGCTACTCGAATCCAAGGCTGCTAGTCTGCTTGGGCGGCTAGCTAATCCCCAGACGCCTACTCAGGTACGTTTGTGTTTGTTTAATACCCACAGAGGCTACCAGCGGTTTATACTGCAACTATGCTGGCAGATGCTGGGGGAGAGCGCTTTATCTAGCGTGATCAACAGTCTGAACAAGAGTAGCACGCTCAAACCCTCGGTCACGATGACTTGTAACTTCGTGCTCCTAAGGTTTCCGTCTACCCAATTTCACTCACAAGTTTTTAGGTACTTTCCAAAGTGTCGCACACTGTGATCATAACACCAAGAAGTCACCTTCCTGACAAATCGATCATGGTCAGATTCGAACCCGGCTCTCATGGTATGTGCTGAAGCGAACGTTCTAATCACACGGCTGAACGCCCGTATATAAACGGAATAGTCCATTATTTATGAGGTACTGGAAGCATTTCATTCTTTCTTTTTCTAACTCAAAGCAAGCAGTGTATTTTCCCTTCTTTGCACGTAATCAAAATATTTGTAGAATAAACTGAGGGAAGCCACGACACGTCTGTGAGAAAGCGACTGTAGACTAGATGCCAGATCAGGACCTATCACATCGCATATTCGTCTCTGGATTTTGTTGACGACCTCGAGACGTACAGCGGGACACCGGTCCATATATGACAGCAATATTCCATGCAAGGACGGATGGTTATTTAAATAAATATAATTCACTTTAAAAGTTTTATGAAAGCAAATATACGTGGTCATCGTTCCAATTTGTAATCAAATTTCTACCTATCAAGTTGAGATGACCAAAATAGAAATTATATCATTTCCTTTGGACATACTTTTGGATTAATCCATTATTTATGAGGTATTGGAAGCATTAAATATTTCTTTCTTTTTCTCACTAAAACATTACACTATATATATTTAGACATTTAAAACAACATGCCTGGCCGCATACACAATTCCGGAAAATCCTCGTCGAAAACACAATTATACTTAAACATGAAAACAATAAACAAAAACTAAAAATTCTTGAAGCTATATACATAAAACAGTTGAAACCTAACCTGAACAAAATAAACTATGAAATCTCCAAAAATATCCTTAAATGCCTATAATTAGTAACAGAAGTCATTGGTTCATACCAACGGCTTTCCATACTCAATACTCATCGGATTCACTCTCGCGTGGTCATGTGTGACGTCATGAGCTGTCGTGCGATTTTCGCTTTCAGTGTTTTATATGCACGTGTTTATCGTTGCTTGGAAATCATCCATGTAAACAAATAATACTATCATCAATTTCTTGTTCGTGTATTGCATAAATATATTGTGTAATTGTCATCTTTGATAATGGCTTATGTAAGCCGAAAGCTCAGATCGGATTAAATAAAAAAAAGTATGTATCAATATTGTGATTTTCTTTCATTATTTAATGATAATGTTATTAAGATTATCAGACTATATGAAAAAAACTTGCATAAAATATATAGACAACGCTTATCTATATTATTTAATCAAACATGTATTAATGAAAAAATGCTGCCTAAATACACACAATATATATATATATATATATATATATGTATATATATATGTGTGTGCGTGTGTGTGTGTGTGTGTGTGTGTGTGCGTGCGTGTGTGTGCTAATCCTTTTGTCCCTAAGCAAGGTGATAAACCACTAAAACGCAAAAAGCTACTGAGAGTGAAAGAAAATGAGAAAACGTTCATGAAGAAAAAGGACATTAAAAAAACAGATTTCAAAAAGACAGAAAATGGCGATCGCACATTATTACCCCCACCCAAAAAAATATAGTAGCCGTTATAGAAATAGGATTCGATGAAAATTAATTCATTTATACCTAAAAACATCTTGAAAAAACTATTACCTTTTACTTAAATTTCATTTCATTACGGCTGGTTTCCGTTACCTGTCAGCTCATTTCAAAGGTCAAGAGGCTAGTGAGTGAATATGCGCTGAAATCGATTTCTATTGATTTCTCATCGGTTTTCAGTGATTGATTGATTCGTTTTTACCAATTATCAACACTTTGAGGGTTATTTAAAGCCAACAAATATTTTTAGATTGTAAGAATTTCTTGTGAGATAATGATTTAGTAATACAATTCTTACTAATTAACCCATAGTTAGAGAAGTGGATTCATACCTTTCCCCAGGATATTTGCACATCAGTGTATATAACGAACCCAACTGGAATTGAAACTCGGTTCCGATCCATTACCCATTAAACCACCAGCACATCCATGCTTAAAGCACCTGGTATCCCCAAACGGTCACCCATCTAGGCACTAACCAGGATCGACGTTGCTTAACTTCGGTGATCGTACGGAACCGGTGTTTCAACGTCATGTGGCCGTAAGCCATATTTTAAATGACATCTACCTTCAGAACGTAAGCGGTTATAACTCGCCACAGCTTCCCGTTCTTTTACATGTGTAACTTCTTTGCAAAGACAGGGTGGGGCAGTTCATATTACGTTCTCCTCGGTATTGAATCCCGAGTCGAAATTCTCCTACGCTGGATGCCCTAACAAAGACATAGATATTAGTCTACCTTACTATTTACCTATATCTAGTGGGTGTATAAAATAAAACAGAGCCATGCCTTTCCTAATTACATCAGCGGAAAGCGAATGCAACCCCCAGTTACCTCTTTACTGGTATCATCCGATCTTTTAAGAAAACTTGGGCTAACTGCTCACTCATAATTATCTTACCACACAGCAATAAAAGGTTGCCGTGTGCAACTGGGGTGAAAAGAAATAAAATTATGGACACTAGACACTGTGTTTAAAAGGATAATGGCAATTCTTTTTGTCAGAAATACCGACAACATTGACACGACGACATCCGGAAAGACTCGATTGCTTCCGACTTTCTTCGGTTTGCTTCGTGACAGACGTGTTCATATTTTTATCACATTCTGGCGTGTTGCCAGCCACTTCCTCCGTCAACCGATGTTACTGGCCTGATAAGACCGCATCGGCTATTCCTATATTAATTCAGCACGCTCAACTTGTGTGATGCTTTTTGCTGTTTTCTGTAATCTACATATAAAATTCAGTGACTTCCGTTAGTTTGTCTGTCCGTCACACCCTCTAAAATAGCCAATCATTGACCGATTTAAACCAAATTTTGGGGAGTTGTGCAAACAGGTAAGTGGGGGGGTACCAAAATATAGTTGGTTTTACTAGGGTGCGCATCTTAGTACAATAAATTTTCATTCATTATTTTTTGTAAAAATTAAAAATTTTATTATTTAACATACAAAATACTCCCACGATTTTAAAAACAATTTAATGATTAAATAAATACTTATATAAAAAATAAATACATTGTTGTTTTTTCCATATCTTTTCTTTTCAGTTTTATATACAAGAATCCAGTTTCCAGTTCGCCCTGCGTCTGTTAAAACTATAAACAAATCACAAGACCAAATGCTTCCAAAAGTTGGAATTTGGCTCCAGAAAGAAATATTTACGCATGGCCAGTTGTATGTTGTATACTCAAGAGTAAGAAATTAATTCTTCGCTGTTAAAAAGGAAAAAAGAAATTTTCTTAAAAAATATTTTTTACCGTGAATTCATGTAAAATTAAATTAAATTGAAATTATTAAACCGTGAAGTAGGGCTTTTTTTGTCAAAGTATTTTTCAAAACAAATCAGCTTATATAAATTTCATCGATTGGTTTGCGAAATTGAATGAAACGTAGAGCTTGAAAATCTTGACAAAAAACGTTAGCGATAACTTCAACAATAGCAAATACTGTAAGGGTTTTAACACACATCAGTGTGTTGCAAAAAGATGCTAATTTTACAAAAATCGAAGCAATCATTGGAATAATGCGTTTGCAGTGTAGGACAGATTAGCAACTTTCGACTTTCTTAAGTTATCATCGCGGTAGGTGTGTCTCGTTGAACTAGAGTCTAGTGGCGAAGGCAAAGAGTGCTGTAGGCAAAGTGTGTTGTAACGTAGGTAAAAGATGTTGCGACGTACTGTATACTGTATACTTAGTCTGTAGTGAGTAGGAAATAATAATAATTATCTTCACCCACCACCTTCAAATTCTAAAGACTAAGGAAAAAGACAGAAAGAAGTACACGAGCCTATCTGAAATTTTCTTAGTACCAATGGAAACCTTGCCTTCACAGAAATTGAGCGGTGAGCTGAAAAGAAGGAGGAAATAAATTTGCGAGCCTTTGTGAAATTATCCATTGAGCCAAAACGAAGAATGAAAAGAAATTACCGAGACTATGCGAAATTCTTTTTGATATAAAATGAGTAGAAAATTAAATAAGAGATTCTAAAGTCATGTGAAAGGTTTCTCTCTTTTCCAAAATTTAAAGTGGGGGGGGGAGATAACTCTTTGTTTTAAAATTTCCTTAAAAATAATTTAACCACCAGTTAATTACCATCGCCTGAAGAAATACAATCATAGTATTGAAACATGAAAGCTTTTGTGTAGTGATTTCAAAATGTTTTTATTATAATCTCTTATAATAAAAATATAATAATAATAAATTGCTCTACTTTGTATTGAGCAGTGTTTTAAGAGTAAACAGTGGATTTTAACTTAATCTGTTCTTTCTCTCATTTGGATATATATATATATATATATATATATATATATATAGAGAGAGAGAGAGAGAGAGAGAGAGAGAGAGAGAGGGGGGGAAAGAGAGAGATCCTTCCATCTTAAATAATTCAACAATATTTTGCGGCAATTTTTAACGTCAACCTGAAATTTTTCTTGATAAAAGTTGAATAATTTAACATTGCGGATAAAAAAAATAATAATAAAAGTGTATTTTATAATGTTTTGTTTTTTTTTAGATTTAGCATGGGCAAAACAAATTCACGGATTTGGATGAAAACAAAAGACCGTTGAATGACGTCAATATTGCGTGTATGTTAATCATTTCACCCCAAGCAAAGCGATAAAGGCACAATGACACTAAGATAATGGCAATCCTTCTTAGAATTCGCGACAATATTAAGACGACGGAATCCGAGAAGACTCGATTGCTTCCGACTTTGTTCGTTTTGTTCCGTGATAAACGCGTTCATTTTTCATCCCATTCTGATGTGTTGCCAGCCACTTCCTCAGTCAACCGATGTTACTGACGTGATAAGACCGCTAAATACAGTGACGGCGGCCTCTCGTCATTTTCAACAAGACAGATTTTGTTACTGAAATTTGTTTGTTTAACGGCATATCAATTCCTTATGGGTCATTCAAAGCCAAAATTTAATTTTCATTTGAGCTTTGATGTAATAAAGATATTCTGCTTTCACAATTGAATACATGATAGATGATACTCAGATTTTGTACATATGCTTTGTACATATTGATGGTATATGTTATTCTGCTTTCACAATTGAATACATGGTAGATGATACTCAGCTTTTGTACATGTTTTGTACATAACTATGATATATGTTATTCTGCTTTCACAATTGAATACATGGTAGACGGTACTCAGCTTTTGTACATATATTTTGCACATAACTATGATATATGTTATTCTGCTTTCACAATTGAATACATGGTAGATGATACTCAGCTTTTGTACATATATTTTGTACATAACTATGATATATGTTATTCTGCTTTCACAATTGAATACATGGTAGATGATACTCAGCTTTTGTACATGTTTTGTACATAACTATGATATATATTATTCTGCTTTCACAATTGAATACATGGTAGATGATACTCAGCTTTTGTACATGTTTTGTACATAACTATGATATATGTTATTCTGCTTTCACAATTGAATACATGGTAGATGATACTCAGGTTTTGTACATGTTTTGTACATAACTATGATATATGTTATTCTGCTTTCACAATTGAATACATGGTAGATGATACTCAGCTTTTGTACATATGTTTTGTACATAACTATGATATATGTTATTCTGCTTTCACAATGGAATACATGGTAAATGATACTAAGCTTTTGTACATATATTTTGTACATAACTATGATATATGTTATTCTGCTTTCACAATTGAATACATGGTAGATGATACTCAGCTTTTGTACATATGTTTTGTACATAACTATGATATATGTTATTCTGCTTTCACAATGGAATACATGGTAAATGATACTAAGCTTTTGTACATGTTTTGTACATAACTATGATATATGTTATTCTGCTTTCACAATTGAATACATGGTAGATGATACTCAGCTTTTGTACATGTTTTGTACATAACTATGATATATGTTATTCTGCTTTCACAATTGAATACATGGTAGATGATACTCAGCTTTTGTACATATGTTTTGTACATAACTATGATATATGTTATTCTGCTTTCACAATGGAATACATGGTAAATGATACTAAGCTTTTGTACATGTTTTGTACATAACTATGTTGGTCTTCTTTTCTTTCTTTTTATGTGTCGTGTCCTTTCAGGACGTAGGCGATCATGGCTCCCTACTTCCCTCTGTCCCTTGCAGCTCTCAACAATTTCCTTCCCTCTGCCACCTCTCCTAGACTTCATTCTATCATCCACTTGCTTAAGCACGCTAAGTATGTCATGCGTTGTTTTCCTTTGTCTCTCTTTCCCTCTATTCGACCCGTGAGTATCAGATTCTTCAGGCTCTCCTTCCTCATTACGCGTCCGATAAACTTCAGCCTCTTCAGGCTGTTAAGTATAAGCCTACACCTTGTTTGCATCCTCTCTTAGACCTCATCGTTGCTCGCATGCTCGGTCCATGATATCCTTAGCATCCTTCTGTAGAACCACATCTCCGTCGCCTTGAGTCTCTACTTCATCTTTGAGGAGACCGTTCAGATGTCACATAGCAGCTCAGTACTCTTTTCTTTGTTACCAAAGAAATCCTCCAGCTTTTGGAATGCGTCCTTGGCTATCCCAATATGCCTACGGATCTCAGCGTCGCACTTACCGACCTCTGTTAAAACGCTTCCCAGATATTTAAACTTCCGTCCCTGCTTGTTTTTAGTGTCCCCGACCTGCATATTGCATTTCGGGATCATCCTTTTACTGATGACCATGCATTCTGTCTTGTAGTTTATGCTTAGTCCCTTCTTCTTGCTCTCCTTTGCTACCTTCTGTAGGAGGTTTTGTCATTTCTTTTCCGTGTCTGCTATCAGTACTGTGTCATCTGCGTATCTTATGTTGTTAAGATTGTGATCGCCAATACTGAATCCCGGTGTAGTTTGCAATTCTCTCAGAATAGCCTCGCTGTATAAGTGAACAGGTCCGGTGAGAAGACACATCCTTGCATTTCGCCCCGTTCTATTTTTGCATATTCGCTGAATTCATTCTCTATGCGCATGCATGCTGTTTGCTGCCAGTATAGATTCTTGATTATTCTGATATCTTTCTCGAAGATATAAAGGTTGCTGAGCAGTTCCAGCAGATCCTTGTGACGTACTTTGTCGAAGACCTTTGCATGGTTTATGAAACATAGGTACACGTACTTCTGCATTTGTATCGCTCTTTCTAATAACATTCTCAGCATAAATATTACGTTCCTTGTTCCGGTGTCTTTAATGAACCCGCACTGTTCTTGTCCTATATCTGGTTTGATTCTGCTGTGTGCTTTATTCATCAGAATACGGATGATGAGTTTTGTCACGTGGCTCATTTGGCTGAATTTTTGGTGGAGTTCACATTCGCTCGCGCTTGGTTTCTTAGGCATTGCTATGAAGATAGATCTGCTGAGGTCTTCTGGTATATCCCCCGCTGCTGTAGATTTCATTTATTACTTCTGTGATCTTGTCTATGCCAGAATCATCTAAGGCTGTCAGCATTTCTGGCCCTTCTGTCTGGTTTATGTTCAATTTGGCCAGTGCAGCTTCTACTTCGGTTTTTAGAATTTCAGGCTCTGTGTATTGCTGGCTATTCCCTTTCGTCGTGGAAGAGTTCTCCAATATACTCGCTCCAGCGTTGAAAAAATGTTTCCTTCTCTAATATGAGCGTTCCTTCCTTTGATTTTAAGCAGCCTGTTAAAGAGCATGTCTTCTATCCTGTTAGTTGTCTTATTTATTTATGCATATCTCTTTTATTAGTTTGTAATCAATCTTTCTATTTCTACACATCTTTCGCTTAGCCTTTCTTCTTTAGCTTGCCGACATTTGTTCCTTGGACATTTCACTAAAAATTGGTAATTTTTTTAATATAGAAAATGCATTACCGTTCTATTTACTATTAAAATGTATTTTTATACTTTCATGATGCTTTGTTTGAAGATTCATTATTTGCCCTAGCAGCCGGAGTCAGGGTGGTCTTGGGAAATAAACAGCAATTAAGAGGAGGTCCCATGCTCGTCAAAACCTCGAATCTCCTGATCAGATGCCTTGCTGTCGGATGTAGTTTATCGTCATACCCAGGACTATGATACTGAAATGAACAGCTACACTGATTGGAATATATTTGTCTGAAGTACCAATTGTTATTATAGCTTTAATATTAAACGTCATATTAAAAAAGGTATCTCAAAAGATGTACACACATTTTGAAGATTTCTCAAGAAATAATACAAGCAACTAGAACCAACTAAATATAAATTAAATAATGCACATGAAGACAGTATTTATTATAAACTAGCTTAAAAGTTGTCCTATAGGGTGGCATTTAAGCTAACTCCTGTGGAAGACTCTTAATTGGGCCTTTCGCCTTAAGTCTTTGTATGTCCTCAGCATTGGAAGCCCTCCTGGTTGCCGTTTGAGATCGGTTTTCATTTGCACGGGTCTTTCTTTTCCTCGTTGCAGCCTTGGCTCATTTGATTGCAATCTGGTCCTCAGTTGGCGGAGGTTTCTTTTTGCGAAGCATACCGCTGCTGTATGCGATATGCAACAGTAAACTATGGAAGAACTCAAAATTGATCGCTGTGTTTAAGTATTGCATTTAAGCTTATCTTTTAAAAGATCAACGATAATTCTTCTGCCAACAGTTAATTTAAAGACAATTTGATGTACGTAAGTCCTTAGTTTCCGTACAAGCAATTATTTTTAGTTCATGGGTGACTTTCGCTGGATTTTGCAATTAATTTCGATTATTCCCAAATTTATTTCCAAGATATAAAAATTGTTATCGTACAAAAAAAATCGTCGCAAAAAATCACTTAAAGATCGCCGAAAACAATTACAGTAATGAAAACTTTGGAATCCAAAATTTCCGGATTGGGGGTCCGGATCCGGCCCGGAATGTTTTTAATTTGCTCGCGGAGTCGACCTGATTCCAAAATGATATGTTGGGTTACGGTCTCTAGGAATAAAGTTGAAAACACGAACAATTTTATTTTGAAACGCTATAATTTGAGAACATAAGTTTTTCATTTGAACATGAGCTATTGAAAGTTAGTGAGTCGTGTCCCTTTAATTGTTTTTATCAGTAGGAGCCAAGATGGCGGAATCCGAAAACAATCGCAGTAATGAAAACTTGGCAATCCAAAATTTCCGGTCTGAAATGTTTTTAATTTTCTCACGGAGTCGGCCTTATCCCAAAATGGTATGACATGTTGGGTTACGGCCTCTAGAAGTAAAGTTGAAAACAAGCACTAATACACTGACTTTCACATTTATTTATATAGATGGATGCTCTTCAGATTTCGTCATCATGTGTTCGCAAATTGATGTCCGCTATGATCCAGACATTGCTGACAACGTGATGCAATGGAATCAAAAGCAGCAATCAACATTTTGATCGGTCTTTGGCTGCATTCTTGCTGTATGGTAACTTTAATTTCGGTGATAGTTGCTGGCTTTGTAGCAAAGACTTTATCTTTTAAGTGTCCCTTAAAAACAAAGTCTAAAGTGATGAGGTCCAGTAAAAGTTTGTAAACATTTTTAAGACAGCCTGTATGTCAATATTAATTATAGTGGTAAAGGCTTTTTGTAGAACGTTACGCTATTTTCAGATATTTTACTGATAATAGAGAACACAGTGTGAAACGAAATCTCCAAACAGTCCTTCTCAATTTTAAATTCAAAGTTTACCTTCTCTTTGGCTGTCACCCAAAGCAAAGCGTCCAAGCTACCTTACTATTTAATCCATAGATGGGGGAAGTTGGATGTATGCTTTTCAAAAGAGATTAGCACAAGGTAAATGTAGCAGAATCAACCGGAACAGGTGCGTGGCCAAAAGGTTAAAATTTCAACAAGAAAATCTAAATATCTGAACATAATCGATTTATCAGGGAAGTGATAATAGCAACTTCGGGTTTCAATCCCAGCATGCAGCACCGTTAAAAAATGATTGAACCAAAACTTGTGATTGGAATTGGGCAGAGGGAAATGTTCGGAAGTCGTCGATGGTTATGTTAGCACAAGTTCACAAGTCATCGTGGCAGAGGATTTGAGCGTACTGTCCTTGTTCAAATATGTCACATTATACGCTCTCTCCTAGAATTTGTAACTAAGGTCCATTCAATATATATGCTGTATAAACCACAGGTGGGCTTCTGAACAAGCATAAATGTGTCTGGGATGGCGTCTTTAACAGGGATTATCTAGCTCCATATCTAACAGGCGCATAAAACAAAATAATATTTCGATACGCCATTTTACAGTAAGTATTTTCGCCTTGATTTTCCTTCTCTTGTTTTAATATACAAGATCCAGATCAGATCAAGAATTGACCACTGCTGCCATATCTCGGCTGACAGTACCCATTCTTCACTTTCCAGTCTTGATATAGTTCAAAAGCATCTACACGGTCTTATGGGTGATTTCTTATTTTCCACACTACAACCCCTTTCCCCACCGACGAAACGCCGTAAGCCTCTGGCTATTCGATTGCTATTCTCATAGCAAATGTTCTGATAAGCTACATTCCTTAATTCCACCAATCCTGACCCTCACAGCTAAGACCCACCATGCCACGTACACTAGGACGGATCATCCCCATTCCGTTCGTATTCCATTTGTAAGGATGAAGTTCCGTTCGAATTGCCTCTTCCCAAGAAGCAGACTCCCGAGATGATTCTTCTCGAACCATTATAGTCTTAACTTCTTCAACTCTACTGCTAACCGTTATTTACTCCACATATGTTCGTGAACTGTACTTGCAACAAGCTTATTCAATAACTCTCCATCTTGAGGGGCTCTTGTGTGATGAATTTTCTTCTTATTAGTTAGGTATCTGCCAATAGAGAAACTTGTCACACCTCGGGAGAGACGAAAAAATCAGCAGTACCGAAATAAGACAGTACAGGAACCGAATACTGGATCACGACGAGCAAGGCACGAACGAGACTTCCACGCGAGAACACCACACGTACGCGATGAACGCAACCGAGACACTGGAAACACAAACAAGAACGAATGAATTTCAAAGCGACAGAAATCCTTGGTAATGCACGGCAATCACATTATACACTCAGTACGGCAGGGTGCGGCGCGACAGGGTGCGGCGCAGCACGGCGCAGCACGGCGCAGCACGGCGCAGCACGGCGCCGCACGGCGACCACACTGTTTGTGTGTATTCATAACATTTACAGAATGTTCTAGTGGCACAAAGCCGAATGGGAAATGGGGAGACGCGGGTCGACACTGTCTATCTTACACCTAGCTAATCTGATTCGCCACCCAACGTGGCGACCATACTGCCTCTTTCCGGAGAATGTACCTGCTTTTACGCAGCACAAAATATTAGCTGTTGGCTCGCAAAACGTTCTATAAAGTACGCCACAACGATCTGTTGGAACTGCTCAGCAACCTTGATATATTGAGGAAAGATTAGAATAATCAAGAACCTATACTGGCAGCAAACCGCCTGCATACGGATAGAAAATGAGTTCAGCATATATACAAAAATAAAAAGGGGTGTACGACAAGGATGTGTCTTCTCGCCGGACTTATTCAACCGATATAACGAAGTGATTCTGATATAACTAGAAGTACTACCAGGATTCATTACTGGGGACTACAATCTTAACAGCATACGGTATGCAGATGTCACAGTGTTGATAAAAGACACATAAAGAAAGATACAAAATCTACACAATGTAGTGAAGAAACACGTGAAGGGCGGATCAAAAATTAACTGCAAGACAGAAGGCTTGGTTGCTAGCAAAAGGATGAGCCCAAAGTGCGAATTGCAGATCAGTTGTAACCGAGGGAAGGTTACTGAATAGAATAATCACACGAAGGCTAATAATGAACGATAATACTTAGGAGAAGAACAACACGCGTAGAAGAAGTAGTCAACTGCTAGAAGTGAGTGAAGTGAATTCCACAATGAATCTCCAATTGCGGGATTATCTACCAACCGCCATACGCGGTCAGATGTGGCACAAAACCGAATTTGATATGGGGTATCCGAGTTCATAGGCCCCGTCAAAAATTCCCCATAGACCCTGTATAATATCGGATAGCTGTTTCCCGAGACGAGACTCTGCTCTTCGACATAGCCTCATCTTGGGATCCTCTCTGTCCGGGGGCTTTGACCAACACAGCTGGAAACGAATCTCTGACTGCAGACCAACATACAGTATTTACTACTGTGTTTATGTGAATGGGGACATACCCATTATCGTCCATAGGTATGCTACAACAAAATCAGAGATAGCAAAGTCAAACAAATGCATAAATTTAAATATCTGAGAAGTTTTTTTTAACAGAGGCCGGAAAGAACGACACTGAAATCCGAAGGAGTATTGGGATAGCTACGGAAAGATCCTAAAAGTTAAGCAGAGTACTGAGAAATAATTTTTAAAAATCGCTAGAAACAAGGAAAAGAGTATACGGCAGTTAGTGCTGGATGATCTCCTCAAAGATGGAGGAGACTTGAAGCAACAGAAATGCGGTTCTACAGAAGGATGCTGAGGATCTAGTGAACCGAATATGTGAGTAACAACGAAGAAAATGGGCAAAAGCAAACTAATACTTAACACCAGGAAGAGACAGTTAAGGTTTCTAGCGCATATAATGAAGAAGGGGGTCTTGGAAAATCTGATACTCACAGGGCAGATAGAGGGTAAGAGGCACAGAGAAAAGCAATACATAACATATTTAATAAGCTTGAGTAAATGGATGGCGGAACAGGTCTTAGGAGAATTAACAGAAAGACAAAGTTTATTAAGATCTACAAAAGACAGGAAGTTGTGAAGAGGCATGATCGCCTACACCTTGAGGGGACACGGCACTTAATGAGAAAAGAAAGAAAAGGAATCATTTGCATAGATAACACCGCCCAGCTCATCTTCCCGGCTATTTCATGAAGCTGGTTGATACTTTCTTTCTCTCTTCATCACCACACGTCCCGCAGAGTGTGTGTGTGTGTGGGGGGGGTGATACTTCAAGGTTGTGTAATAGTTAGCAAGCTTGTCTCGCTAGAACAGTTATGACTGAGCAGTGTGTTCGATCCTCGCTGCCTCTCCTATATTTTCGGCCTTGTGCCACATCTAAGCTACGCTTAGAAAATCGCCATAACCAGACAACCTGAGGTTCGCAGCCGCTCTGTTCTGGCATGACAGCCATTTGCTTTCTTTCTGCAGAGTCAGCACACTAAACGCCGTCTCTTTCACCGGGAGATGTGGGTAGCGTTATCAGTAGCGGTTTGAATCTCCGTCTGCATTTCGTTTCCGCTGTATTTGGGTAAGAGTTTAATAAAGAAATACTTGTGCTTGTTATATCGGGGGTAACAGCAAAATTATCCAAATCGCGTAACAACACGCGATAATTATCCACCCAACAAAATGTTTAATATCTAAAAAAACCACTAAACTAATTGACTTTCTTTTTCCCAGGTTTTCAGATAAGACGCTTAGCCATCTTAACACCGTTTGTCGTAAGAATCACTGAAAAACTCTTTGAGTTATTCAGCTAGAAAGACAACAGATTAAAATCGTTTTATGCCAGCCCACTATTTCTTCTCAACTGAGCAATGGTGAGAGGAAAAAGATCATTCAGGCCTTCAGTAATGGTACCAGCATTCATACACTCTGGCTTTCATCTTCAAAGTCCATTCAAGAAGCATCAAGAGAATGGTGAGTAAGTTTAAAAAAGAGGGAACAGCTGAGGGAAAACTGGATCAGGAGGTCATGACAGTAAGAAAGATCCTAATTTCAACTTAGAGCTAAATACATTCTTATTTCTCAGTGTAGAGTCCAATAGAGTTTTTAAAAAAATCCTCGGAGAATTCCAGTAAGATATCTTTTATCATTTCTACTATACAGCAATTCAAAGCTTACTCTAAATATTGGACAATTTCGCTGTTAGACGATTTGGACAATTTTGCTGTTACAGCCGGTATTTTAATATATACAGTGGAACCTCGGTTCGCGAATTTAATTCGTTCCTGAAACCCGTTCATAACCCGAAATGTTCGTAAACCGAAATTATTTTTCCAGTAGGAATTAATGCAAAATGGATTAATTCGTTCCTGGTCCCAAGATGACTGATTATTTAAACTTTAACAACAGTATTCTGTGCACGAGTTTATACACAAAACTAATGAAAATCATTAAATCTAAGAAAGAAAGAAATAAACCCAATATTAAACAGATAAAATAAAGACGAACATTTTAATTTTACCGTACCTGTATGTAGGAGATTTGATGGCGTAAGTTGAAAGGGAAGAAAAGAGATGTTATTGTTTGGAAAAGGGAAGGAAAGACATTTTTATTTATAAGAATAGTATAGATCGTTGATTTTGCCATATGAAACTGAGTAGGAAGAGACAATATCATCAACAATTGTTTTTCTCTTAACTTTTCTTTATCCTTTACCAATATCACTACTAGCTTTGTTTGGGACCATGACTGAGGACTAATAAAGAGAAACAAAACGTCACAGTACAATAAAATTGGAAAAGAAAAGTACAGCATAATACACGAATGTATACAACATGGCGGTCAAGTCAGAAATGATTCCGTTCGGGTTAACTCGGTTCGGCTCGGTTCGTCAATGTTGTTCGAGAACCGAAATTTTGTTTGATAACCGAGGCATTTTCATCTCGAATATTCTGTCCGAAGACCGATTTGTTCGACATGAGAGACGTTCGAGAATCGAGGTTGCTTTGTACTTATTTTTAATCTGTTCATTTTAAAAATATAAATAAATATAAGATATATTTGCAACGGACTCGTGACAATAAGATGGAGGTATCGTCATGCTGAAATGGTTAACAAGCTCATCATTTATATTGTTCGGGCGGTTAGAAGCCTTTTCATTATGACTGATGTTAAACCAACATTTCCGCTGAAGTTAAACCAACCTCTCCTTCGGATGTCGTCATATTCTGAGAAAAAAAAACAAATTTATTTTTTCCTTTTTCAAGGAAACCATCGGATGAAGGAAAAGAATACTAAACTGTTACGTGATACCAGTCCTCCTGTAGGGCAGTGAGTGAATATCCTTACAGATGACGAAGAGACTTGAAGCAACAGAAATATGGTTCTACCGAAGGGCTGCTGAGAATAGCACGGAGCGATTATGTGAGCAACGACAAAGTTTTAGAGAAAATGGAAACAAAAGGAAACTTATACTTAACACCAAGAAGAGACAGTCGAAATTTCTAGGGCATATAATAAGGAAAGAGGGCTTGGAAAATCTGATACTCACAGGACAGATTGAAGGTAAGAGGGACAGAGGAAAACAACGCATAAAATACGTGAGCGAAACAAGGTTTAGGAGAAATAATTATAAGATAAAATTCCTTAAGAGCTAAAAGGGACAGAGAAGTGGTGGAGAGCCATGATTGCCTACGTCCTGAGGGAACACGGCATATAAAGAAGAAGAAAGGCACTGAAGTGTGGCGTAACGGTTGTTATAAAGGGCAATCAGCTAGTTGAGTTCTAATTCTGGTCGATTCCCTTTCGATCACTTCGCTTTAATATCTTTAGAAAAGTCATCATAATCCAGTTTGAGTTCTATTGTCTTAGGTGCCAACCAATCTAAGAGAAGGAAAACTAAATTCAAATTCCTATTTCGTGGCTACATTCAAACATAAAATAGACTGGAGAAATATATCCAGAAAGAAAATCCGGAGACACTAAGGACTGTCAAACCTTCCGACAATTCCTGTGCCCAAGCAGGCTCCAAAACACAATTATCTTCAATCTATCAGATCTTGTTGGTTTGGCTGTGAAGGAAACCTATTAGCTTGGTAGCGTAAAGTCCCCATACACTGTCGCCAAGGCCTGTACTTTGGTGAGGTCATCCTATTCTCACTAATTGGTGTTTTTTATGGACCAATCACTAGATTACTGAGTTATGTACACAAGTTCCCTAAACGATTCCAAAATATACGGGCGAAATTCATCCAAACCTCCTTTGCTAAGCAGGAAAACATCATTTTTACAGTGTACAGCTCAAGTCAACTTTCAGAATCACACGTTAGTTTCGCTAATGTCATACAGGCTGAGCTTTGAATAAAGAAAGTTTATTCTAGATTAAGAACCCCCCCCCTCCGCAACGTACAAACATATCTGGCTTGAAAGCCGGGGGGATATTCATTCATGCATATCGTTTGTTGGTTTAGTAGACAAAACCCATCTCTCTCTCCAGGTCAGCCCACAGCTGAAGTCCCCGAACTTTGCTCGCCTTGTTAACGGACCTATGGCCGGGAATTCCATCAGGGGAACTCTGTTTTTCGTGGCCATTGACTTCAGTGTAGGAAGCCCAACGTCTAGCAAGTGTCATTACCGTTTTACCGGCATAAATATCTTTGGAACCAGTTTATCCGATTGTGTTGACGCTACAAAAATTATATCAGCATTTTGACAAGTCTTTTTTTTAGTCTAGTTTAGTCTAGCTACCCTGGATGTGCGTTGTGGCATAATGGACACACACACATATATATATATATATATATATATATATATATATATATATATATATATATATGTATATGTGTGTGTGTGTGTGTGTGTGTGTGTGTGTGTGTGTGTGTTTGAACAAATATATTAACTGCATCCATCTGCAAAAAAATGATTAAAAATAATGGAGGCTTTACTAATAAAAAAGAAAAAGCCAACTCTTAACAATATTAACTACGAACAAAGCCAGAATGTGCTCACCGTATTCGGAAATTAAAAACATCCTTACCACACACTGAGACATACACATAATGCACACACTCAATTAAGCTGAAAAATCGAATCATCCTTGATAATGGCTAAAGGTATAGCCGAAAGCACTCGGAAACATAAAACATTTGGACAGTTCCTACACACCCTTTGTCCAGCAAAGAAAGCTCTAGGTCGAACACAAGAAAAATTAAATAAAAAGCTCGTAGTACCTTCTCTGTCGTTTTTAATGAAACATGCATATATATATATATATATATATATTTTAGAATTGGACATAGTCCGACAATTTATTTAAAGACATTTATATTATGTTTAACGTTCTTTTTATAGATACAAGTATTTAAGCAAATGCTCTGTTTTATAATAAACAGTATTAAATAACATTTACCGGCCTGAATGTCCGAGAAATTTTCATAGAAAATTTTCGCTCTCCGACAGGAATCGAACCTGTATCCTATACGGAACCATCATTTCGCGTGATGTGCCTTTCGGCCACAGAGCAGCATCTGGTTAGCGAGGTCGATTTTACTATCTTTAAACTTAAATCTTCCATGAATCTCTTCTATTCATATCTGCTCTAGCGTATCAAATGTAAACAAATGACGTCATATATTTTAGAATTGGACATAGTCCGACAATTTATTTAAAGACATTTATATATATTATATATATTATATATATATATATTATATTTATATATATTATATATTATATTTTCTATGAAAATTTCTCGGACATTCATGTTATTTAATACTGTTTATTATAAAACAGAGCATTTGCTTACATACTTGTATCTATAAATATATGACGTCATTTGTTTACATTGTAATTGTTAAAAAACTAAAAATGTAACAATGTTTTAAAACACGTAATTACAATTTTTGATAAAGATTTTTACAATATAATTCCAGTTACCTCCCTTAGATAGAGTAAAATATTGAATTAACTTGACACGTTCTACATACGGATAACATTTATAACTATCAAATATATTACTTCTTTGTCTAAGCAATTCACCCCCTGAAGACGATCTTTCACTAAGCAATTCACCCCCTGAAGATGATCTTTCACTAAGCAATTCACCCCCTGAAGATGATCTTTCACTAAGCAATTATAACCCCCTGAAGATGATCTTTAACGAGATTGAAAGTACTTTGAAAAATAAAAACGATAAGAATAATTATGGCGTCTTAATCAGTTTCGTACCAACACTAAAAAATTGATCTTTGAACTTGAAAGGATTAAAATAAAATAGACATAATATGCCTAGATTATCCAATGAAACATGCTTGAAGGAAGATATATTACCTATATATATATATATATATATATATATATATATATATATATATTATAATAATATTTTTAGTTTTTAAAAATATGATTCCTTCGCTACATATGAGTTCTCATGTTTCAAAAGCGAGAGCCGAGACCCCTAACATAATTTTTAAAGTTATGTAGAGTTAAGATGTCTGGACCCGCTTCCTTATGGAGCACTGTCCTTTTGAAAATAAAGCTAAATACTAAGGAACACCGGATTATCTACCTAACGTGTTCTTTCCTATTTTACTGCATACATATATATATATATATATATGTGTGTGTGGGGGGGTGTATGCGCCCCACCACACACAAATAATCAAACACAAATAAGCCTAAATAGATCCATTCCTTAAAAAATAGACCAGTTTGTCTGATGATCGCAAAAGCGTGAAACCCAGGGTTACAAACTAATATCTATACAACTGATTATATATATATATATATATATATATATATATATATATATATATATATATATATATATATATATATATATATATATATATTTGTCATCCACAGACAGACTGCTTCGCAGTTCATCAGTGTGGCAAAACGTCCGGTTACTTCTAGCTAAGGATCGAAACCCGACTGAATTGGCGTCAGTCGGAACTTCTACCACTAAGCCGTCGGCTCACGGCAGGGATGAAGGTGAATTTTTAGCGTGTTTATTTTTAGATTTAGATAAAAACGCAGTGACTGACAGCGACTCAATTCTGCCGAAGAAATATAAAAGAGATGAACAATGTTTATTCGTGGGGGAAAAAAATTATTGCTTAGATGGAAATTAGTTGGACGTCCAGTACGAAATCTTTCTGCTTGCACTGAGAAGGTTTGGAAGACAAAATATCTCCAACACTTTCAAGTCGTAATTCGAGTGGGACTTGCTAAGAAAAGTAAATGCGTCCACACTGAAATTAGCGACACAATTATGACTATTTATTAGGTGTTCTGCGATGGATGACCCGTATGTATTGGTCAGAATGTCTGAAGGAGTCTACTTAAGATTGTGGATCTTTGTTGGGACATGTTGCTTTATTCTGACATCCACCCTTTGAGTCGTTCTCCCTATGTAGTGTGAGGCACAGCTACATTTAAATGAATAAATCAAGGAATTATTATCATCTGGAGGGAGAACGTCTTTCCGCATGATTTCAAAGCGAACCCTTTATTTCGCCCACTAGAAGAGATTGTTCTAGTTCCACGTGCCATGTCTCTTCCGGTTATCTCAGTATCAGTTATTTCCCTTTAATTCAAATTTGTCCACCTCCGCTGTGGCCAGGTATTGAACTGACAACTTTTTGGATCAAGTCAACGGATTACTTCAACCAACGCCTTTATCCACTGGGTCTTGTGAAACTAGAACAATCTACCCCGGTGAACGAAATAAAGGGTTCGGTTCGAAATTCCGATCACCTAAAGAAGGCCGGAGCGTACAACGGTCGAAACGTCGGGAATATGTCAACAAAGATGGAGACAACGGTCCGAACAATGTAAATATTGTTTCTCCTGAAACCTACAAATCAACCTTTTGTCCTTGCATTAAATACTGTTGCCATATATAGTCTGGTGCTCCTGCTGTTCATCTCGTGGTCCTCAACAAAATCTAGAGACGGATATGCAATGTGATCTAGCATCTCGTCTACTGTGGCTTCCCTCTGTCTTTTTCTACCAATATTTTCATGGCAACTGTTCTGACGAGCTACTTCCACTGGTACCCAGACTGCATGAATATAAGCGTGCTACTAGGTTGGCATCTTGGCCTCACCGTTTCACTGTCGAAACGATTAAATGTAGCCGTCTCTTCTGCTCCTTAAGTTTTTTTTATCTCGCACTATAATCTTCAAATATTCAAATACAGTGTAACCCGGATATAAGAGAGTTGTCGGGACCGGAGAAGAAGTATCTTATATCCGGGTTTCTCTTATATCCTTGTTTGGTCTATTTTGTTTAGGTATAACACAGGCTCTAATTTGGGACCAGAGAAAATCTCTCTTATATCCGTGTTTCTCTTATATCCGGGTTACACTGTATAATGTCAACAGACATCTTCTGATGCCTTGATCTTAATCCCCGTCCTTCTCTTTATCCTTTCCTCAAACCACCCCTCTTTACTCTTGCTCTCACTCTCTGTAACCCCTTTCATGCTAGTGGCACTCCCGCCTTGTTTGGGGTGATATGCTTTTAAAAAAACATTATGGTCTGCTTTCCTCTATATATAGACTATCGGTGATAACACGGCCCTACCTCGACCATAATGAATTGGTTGTATTTAAAATAAGGACGATGACATCGCCGGAACGAAAGATAATTCAAATAATAAAAATATACAGTGTAACCCGGATATAAGAGAGTTGTCGGAGACCGGAGACGAAGTCTCTTATATCCGGTTTTGGTCTATTTTGTTTTATTAACACAGGCTCTAATTTGGGACCAGAGAAAATCTATCTTATATCCGGGTTGCTCTTATATCCGGGTCTCTTATATCCGGGTTACACTGTATTCGACTTCAGTGTCTTATGATCGGAAAGCGAAAGTACCAACTACTCGGCTACGTGCTCATAATTACTATTCATAGAGACGTGACCGAGTGGTTAGATAGTCTGCTTTCCGACCAATCGATCCGGGTCTGAATCGCACAATGGTTGATTTGTTAGGAAGGTGACTTCTTGATGTTATCGGCCTGGGGTGTGGAAAGACTCTGAAAACCATGCCCGTGGATAGTGAGTGAAATTGGGTATGGACTATTTGGGAGCCGTCGATGGTCTTCGTTTGAGCGAACTGGATTATGTCAGACAATGCGCTCTCCCACAGAAACCGTAACTATAATTACGGTATAAAACACTGGTGGGCTCTGTGGGTGTTGAATAATCACAAATGTGACTGAAGAAGGATTAGCTAGCCGACCTTGTAGACTTGTAGACAGGCATACTCGGCTATGAAATAGTCGTTTCCATTCAGAAGGTGATCTTTCATCAGACTCAATACATTGACCCTTCTTCTATACTGAATATGTCCTGAAAAGTTTAATTAAAATCCGACAGTTATTTGATTTTTTCAAGAATTTCCAAATAATGTTTTTCACCGGAAAAAATCGCAAAAATAAACTACTAATCGTAATGATTCCATCGGCCGCTGACATAAACAAAAGAAGATTTTTAACCAAAATTTCAAACCTGCTGGGAAGTATTAAAACATTTCAAAATATAATAAAAATACTTTGGTCTTTCCTCTTAATAATAACATAAACATTTTGATGATTAAACATTGTTTTTATTGAGTTTGGGGTCTTTTTTTCATCATGCTATGCTCTTTTTCCGCGAAAAAGGGGAGGTAACTATAATAATTTATCATAATTTAAAAATCGTTTAAAAATCTCCCACGCCGTATTTCTTTTAGGTGATTAAGTAGAAAATATATTTACGAATAAAAAATTGTAAAGCTCACTATAAGTCGTTTTGCACCAATATTTTTAAAATAATTTTTTTTTTTACTTTAAGCATTCCCAGTTTTCATCTATGGTAGCCTATACGTAACATTATTATGAAAAGGTCATGTGTTCTAAGAGTTGTCCTGTTTTTACAGAGAAATTCGCTTGTCTCCAGTTTGTTATTAACCTTCAGTTTTAAAACTTTAACATTTAAAGTAAGTTTTACATTTTTTAATTTCTATTTCACGAAGTATATTTATTTTATGTATTTATTTTAGTGTGGGTCATAAATTACTGAGTTACCTCTATCTATGGTATGTCATGTAAGTTATTAAATTTTAAAATTAATCTAAAAAAAATTTATAGTTTTTTTTAATTTTATTTTTTCATAAAGCATCTTCAAACGTAACTAAAAGTCAATAAAATCTTATATAATTGCTGAAATTTTGCTAATTTGTAAAAAATTACTAGGTAGTTTAAAAAAATGCGATCACTTAGATTTCGCGAATTTATGTCAATTCTGGTCATCCATACTAGCTGTCATACTCGGTACTTATCGATAACGTCAATAATGACATGAAAAACATAGGACTCGTCATTAAGAAATACTTGTATACTAATTTTATACTATAAGTAAGTAATATTTGTTTCAAATCAAATTTAAATTTAAATTTGTTAATTTTACTCAACGTGTCAGAAATATATATTTTACTTTGGGAATATTTTTAAAATCGATGATTATATTTTATTATTTTATTTTAAAACTTAAAATGTAAGAAATGGCCGTCAATAAACAAATGCTTTGAAATCGTGCAAATATTTGACAGTTATCAGTTATCTCCTGTTAATTCCCTCTGAAAGTTCTCCACTGCCTTAACCGGGTACTGAACTCACACTCTTTGGGTCCTGTGACTGGATCTAACTAACGCCTTTATCCACTGTGCCATGTGTCCTTAACTGACATCCATTAAACATGGCACGTGGAACTAGAACAGTCTGCCCCAGTGAGCGAAATAAAGGGTTCATTTCGGCATTCCAACCACCTGAAGAAGGCTGGAGCGTACAACGGCCGAAACGTTGTAATAAATATGGCGACAAATATGAGGACAATAGTCCGAATAATGTATATAAAGTATTAATTCATATTGTAAATAATAATTGGGGCTTTTAAATTGTTGTTTTATTCCCATCCCACCCACAGACTTTTGAAATGTACATATGGGGACTAGTTAGGATTTCATAGAGACATTGAGGTATTATGGTGGACGTAGTAAGAAAGGAACGTAAGAATGTGTTGTTTTGGTGATAGGAATATTTTTTTTATGTTTGGGTCAGTGTTTGTGAATAGCTAAGTTTAGAATTAAGACAGAAGAAGACCGTCCTTTCCCCAATCCCCTTTTTGGCCTTGTGTCACATTTTGTACAATCGTACGAATAAATATCAGTTCACACGGAAATGTTTCGGGATTATTTTTCCGAAACTTAAATGTATTATAGACGTCACAATGAATTAACATCATTGAATTTTGATCACACGTGACTTTTCACATGAGATGAGATTCACATGAGAAACCCATCCTTCCTGAACTGCACTGAACGTCATAAAGTGTCGAAGATAAAAATGAAGACGAAATTTTAAAAAAATAAATAAATAAATAACGGAAACTTTGAACAGTAAAGTCTTGTCTGACTAACACCATCCCTATCAAAGAACACGCCGGAGAGGTGAGGAGAAAGTAAAGGAAACAGCCAAGCCTTCCCAGAGCGCACAATAAAAGAGTCATGATGAGGAGCGGTTCAAACAGAAGTTCATTCGGTTGCCGATTCTTCACTTCTTAGCAGTGTGTCTAAAGAAAAAAAAAAGACCATAACTTCACCATTTCATTTCCAGAACCAAAAAAGAATCAAGTTATCTTGGATATTTCCCGTATTTCATAATCCTCAGTCGGATTTACAACGCCATTTGTACAGACGACCACTTCGTTGGATTCCGACGCTTGTACAAACCACTTTTGACAATGGCGGGACTCATTAAAACCTAAATCTACAGTTCGCTTATATTACAACCAACTGTGGAACAAAATTTAATTCACAGATATCGCTAAGAAGATCAGTTTGATTACCACGGCATACCTAACCACAGACAGATTAACATATTGCCGTGATTGTACTTCGACACGAAACAAGGCCAAATTTAACTTACAGGCAAGATCAAGAAAATTATTCTTTCTTATTCTACTGGTCTTTTGGGAAGACTGTACAACGAATTCGCGTTTCTTTTGAGGATAACTATATAAATAATATAAAGTTGTTCCTGTGTTTAAAAAAAATAATTGACCAAACCTATATTTTGCGGAATCTTTATCATACCTGCAAGGCCTTCGAATTCACAACCCAAAACGTTATTCTAACTGTGGGTGAAATTTACACAAAACATAAACGTCTAATTCCCAAAAAGTTAAACAGACATAAAAATCATTTTCCAAAAAAAAAATCCCAATAGTCATTTAGGGAAAACAGAACACACACACGCACATAAAAATCGAGAAAGGAGGGACTGTCTACGAAACACTGGAGTCGGGATGCTGAAAGTAACATCCATCAGCTAAGTTCCAAACCTTTTACTTGTATGAATTCTATGTACATATATATATTTAAGTAGAACTCAAATTATTGATATCTATATTGGCTGTTTTCTGATCGAAGATAAAGTAAAACAAATTCTTTAACAGCAACAAAATTAAAGTGCGAAACCTTGATCAACCTTTCATTGCAAACACAAGTTCACATTAAAAGGAAAACAGACTAAAAGACAAAACAAGCCAACGGACATTTTAAAAATCTTTCTAAAGGACTAAATAACTAAAGGACTTCTGGAGTAACCATTAAAATATACTATTTTGAACAAGGAAAATCGCATTTGACGTAAAATCTTTTGCTATAAAGTTCAAAAGTCTGGGACAAGAAAACAGAATAATCTCAGGAAGAAACTAAGAACCAATTCTGCAGAATCTGTTTTCATTCAAAATTTTCCACTTCCAGATATTGGAGTTCAAGACGTTAAGTTGACGACTTCAAACACATATCCCCAACTAACTACCAATAAACAAAAGGAAAAGGCTACATATCGCCATTTTCTAACCAAACCCACCATATATATATTAACTTTTCTTGAATAACATCATATATAAAGAAAGTAACAAAAAGTGACTTTTTCCTGCCGTAACACTTTCTAGATATAATTTCAAGGTCTTCGAATTTCTAGACAAACATTTGAACAGACCATGAAGTGGCTACAGAAACGCATGCGCAAACGCACACATATTACTCTCGGGCGAATGGGTGCGACCTTGGCAATCTTTGTCTGCCATATCTCCAAATTTGATTCGAGCTTGAAATTTAAAGAAACTACTGTCTAAATTATTTCCGTTATTATCACAACAGTCTCTTCTGTATCACAAATTTTCACCGTATAAACAAATATATATATATTTATGCATACATTTAAATATATATTAAATCATATTAAACTGATATGTATATATACTGTATATAGATGTACAGTTAGAAAGCATTCCTAACTTTTTGTGCGTAAATAATGAAAGTAACTCCTAAAAACATGCTTACATTTTAAAACAGTCAGATGGACATTTCGTTTAACTGTCTTAGTAATCAATTACTTGCATAATTAGGTTTTATTTCCACACATTCAGTAGTTTCTGAATTGACGCTAATCCTCTTGGGGGATCAATAATTTCACTGAGAAATAATAGCAAGAAATTTATTCATCAGAGATCTCTCCACCCTCTGGTGTTTATGTCATACTGCTGTTTTCAGATGTGTATTACTTCGGAGATAAATATTAATATCAAGTTCGTGCATATATTAATTATTTCACGTGATAGATAGATAGATAGATAGATAGATAGATAGATAGATAGATAGATAGAAGTATGATAGAGTATTATATTGTTATATTATTCTATATGGTCATATCAAGACTTGTTCTCTATATATGATATCTCAAATGGCAAAAGTTACAAATTATTCTCTGAGTCAAACCCGAATATAACTGGATGTGAGTTACACTTTCCTTTTCAAGTTGGCTAATATCTCCCGGGCAATAACCGATCATCTTATTCAACTGAGATACGCGCCTAAGAAAAAGCAAACCTACCTTTGGCAGTTTGTATACCAATTTTCCATCATGGCACTCGCTGTTAACCAAACCACCCTGGAAGTGCTTAATAACCAAAGATTCCAGGTTTTAATTCCGGCGTTCATCTTTGTCATTATTTTCATGGTTATCGGTCTCCTTGGTAACGGGATGGTGCTTTATATCTACGGTTGGCGACTAAAGAACTCCAGCATCCACGTACTGCTTTTTTTGCTAGCCTGTTTCGATATGATCTGCTGTTTGATCGGCTTACCCTTAGAAATGGTCGATATCTGCCTAAACTTAATTTACCCTTCAAGACACCTTTGTAAACTGAAATCCTTCATTATTTTCTACTGTTGTAACGCATCTGTACTCACCTTACTGGCTATCTGTGTGCTTAGGTATTACAAGGTATGTCGATTCAACAAGCGAGAGATGACGGTAGGTCAAGCCCGACTAGCGGCGATTCTTATCAGTCTGGTGTCATTACCTATAGCAATTCCGTCCGTTTTGTTTTTTGATGTTAAAAGAACGCAGTTTCCCCCAGATTTGACTCTACGGACATGTCTCTGGCAAGGTTCGTATGACAAGCTACAGATTTATTTTACTATCATGCTTTTTTGTAATCTGATTATACTGTTATCAATGTTCGTGCTCTACGGCCTGATCTGGGTTAAAGCCCGAGAACACGACCGTTTGAGACGAAACGTAAGCGACCCTTCAGGGAAACCTCGGACAAAGAACCGGATCTTCGTGGGCATAACAACACTGTTTGCCATCGGATTTCTCCCAGGCCTCATACTGGGAGTGCTGTTTCCTGTCTACGAGAAAATTAAATTATCAAACGATCTCGAAGCATTCAGAAACGTTGTCTTCCGGATGTGGATACTCAACAGTACACTGAACCCAGTAATTTACGGATTTTTTGGACTGCGTTTCCGGCGTGAAGTCAAGAACATTTTAATCAGGAGTTTATCTCGGACAAAGAGTGAGAGCACGTCGGAGGCAGCGCAATAGGAAAGTTTCGATATGCATCATTTACCGTTTGTATGAAAGCAAAGACTTTCATTTAATTTCCAACTAAAAAGACGTCAATTTTTAACGTCATCTTATTTAAATTTTGTTCTTTCTTAAGAACGTTATTAGTCGTGGTCCAATTTTAAAACTGCGGTTCAGTGTATTCAGTTATGTGCCATATCTGATACGTTTAGGCGATCATGTATCTTTCGATATATGACTGACGAGGCAGATTTTTTTCCCCGCAGTAGGTTGCCATTTCTTTCTGCGGTAGACCAGTTGCCATCCAAGGCTATAGAACCCGGTCTGTCCTGCTATTTACCCATAGCTATTGAGGAAAAAGTTTCATACCTTTCCCAAGGGCATTAGCAAGGAAGTGAATGTAATGGATTCGATTGGAATTCGAACTCGGCTCTCCGATTCCTCAATCCGCTATCCATCAGGGGCGGACAAACCGCTGTTCGCGAACCACATATGGTTCTTTGACCATTAATATGCGGTTCGTGGAAATATGTTGGCCGAGCTCTTTACTTCAACCATGTTACTAAAAAATGTGCATAAGAAAAAAATCAAGCTTTATAATTATTTACTGAGTATGAATAGAGACCCCATTACATTAAAAAGTAAGTTTAATATGTATGCAACAAAAACGTATGTATAAGTTTTTTTTCATGTCATGCAGCTCTCAAACTTTATCGTATGTGGCTCTTACATTAAGCAAGTTTGGTCACCCCTGGTATAGACGTTAATTTTAGTGGGTACTCGTGTTTGAGTTGATAAAGTTCTTTTTTTTTTTAATTTAATTAAATATTAAAAGAAATAACAAACGGTCTAAATTGAAAAGACCTACCAAAGAAAGATTGTGTCCCCGAGAAGAAACAAACCTGCATTCGTTTATTTTAATCTGAGAAACGGCTTTGTGATCGAAAGTGTGACCCTTACCAGTTTGACCCGAGAGCCATCTCGGCAGGGTGAGGCATGAAGAAACTTTCTCGTTGGGACTTCTAATTTATATCTGTTAGCTTATAATAGAAATATACGCACACACTCGCTTATATATATTACTTAGTTTATCGTTCTACTTACCGTATTGAGCACTCTACGTTTTAGTCTTTCTACTCGTTTGTTATTTTTTTCCTTTGGACTAAGGACTTAAAGCACTTGGCGATTTGTTTCGTCTTGTTCTGATGTTTTTAGTTCGTTCTTTTTTTATTTCCAATTTTTTCCTCGGGCACCAATTTGTCCTGACATATCTGCAAGTTGAGCTATCCGAGGTTTTCCAAATGAGTACTACTATTAATATATATATATCCTCTGAAAAGAAAAACTTTATTAGATCGCACGAGAAATTATATAAAAAACTAAATAAAAGCACCTTGTCAGTCGTTTTTAATGAAATGTGCTTGAAAGAAGGATTGCTGCCTAAATACACAAATATATATATATATATATATATATATATATATATATATATATATATATATATATATAGTAGTAGTAGTACTAGATAGATAGATAGATAGATATAGATATATAGATATAGATATATATAGTGTCATAAAAAAACATTTATTGGTCCATAATATACAAGAATCCTTATGGAAATTCTTGGTGAAAATACAAGAATTCTATATAAATAACATTATCAGAAACATCTTGCTATTCGAGAGGACCTATATATAAAACAATTCTCCCCTCCCATCAACCTCACATTATTTAATAGTGGAAATGGAGTATCGAAAGATTTTTTTTTTTTTTAAATAACAAAATAGAAAGATTCTCTCGCGAATTCCAATCGCGCGCGTGAGCTTGGAAATGACGCGTCTTTTTTTTTATAAAAAAAACTAAAAAAAAAACTATGTAAACATAATTTACAACGTAACAGTCAAAACATGAGGAAAAATAACAACACCAGAGAAAAACAAAAAACAAAAAAAACTTTAAAATGGCTATAGAAATGTCCGAAAGCACTAAAAACAAATTATGGACAATTTTTATATTCTTTAACTCCTGCAAAACGGAAAAATGTTAGGATGCCGGAAAAAAAAACTTTAAAAATTAATTCCATCTTTCTTGTCGGATGTATTTAATGAAAGATGTTTGAAAGAAAGGTTGCTACCTATATATATATATATATATATATATATATATATATATATATATATATATATATATATATATATATATATCTGTGATTTTTTTATTGTATTTTTCCAATTTTCAAATAAGTTGTTGCACATCGGTATCAAAATTTGTGGAAAAACTCTGAAAAGTTTATGCTTTTGTTATGTTTTTGTTTAAACTTACGGCCGTATCATGTTGAAATCACCGAAGTTAAGCAACATCGAGCCTAGTCAGTTCCTAGATGGGTGATCGCTCGAGAATCCTATGTGCTGTAAGCTTAAATGTGTGGGTGGAGTAATCGATAATGCTTCGGAGTTTATCGCAGAGCCTACTTACAATTCCCGTTGTGTTTTTTTTTTAAATATTCACTTACGCGCAAATACTCTGGGGAAATACCCTGAATCCACCCATTCTTCCTATCTGCTATGCGTTAATTCGTAATGCTTGTATCGCGAAAGCATTGTTATCTCAACAAAAAAAAAAAAAAAAAATTCTTACAATCTAAAAATATTTTTTGGCTTTAAATAACCTACAAAGGGTTGATAAGTCGTAAAAACGAATCAATCAGTCATTGTTTTTGTTCGAATACTTTCGACCATTTTCGTCATTATCCAGAACTCTTGTCAGTATCGTAGACAGTTGTCTGAGTTATTATATATTGCATATTTAAAAAAAAAGATACTTTTTTAAAAAAATATATTAAATGGATGGATAATTTCCGGACAGAACTTTTGAAGTTAAATTTTTCATATCGGTTGGTTTTATAATAATAAAATTTTAATTTCTTTTTTAAAAATTCTCTGGTTTTATTTTTTATTTTATTTTTATTTATTTATTTTATTAAATATTCTGACCTTATTTCAACCATACGTCTTGAAGTGATGCTCTTACTCATCCTGTAAACTGACCTGGTCGTAAGGACACTGTATTGTGAATACATGACCAAGTGATTCCATTTTTGTCGATCGTGACAGGTTCTGAGGTTTGGCGAAGCTATTCCCTGTCCAGACCCTTAGTTTGCAGTCTGCCCCGTCTCCTACTGAACCCTGAAAGTGATATTAGCGGGGCCACCAGATCTTGTCACATGAACATTACCATTCTATCTATCTATCTATCTATCTATCTATCTATCTATCTATCTATCTATCTATCTATCTCAGTTTGTTCATATTTATCTACCTATCTATCTCTATCTAAATGTGTTTGTTATAATAATAAAAAATACTGTTTCGCCAAAACAAAAAATGGTCGCCCAGTTGATTTGTGATGGATAACGCTTTTAAGGTAAGCGGTAATATTTTTTCGTCAAAAATGTATTACTAGTAATTAAGTAATATTTTCTTTCTTCAAAAATGTATTTCTGGCATTAAAACCTATTTTTACACTTTCATGGTGTTTTGACCTCAGTTTAGGTGTTAATTATTCGCCCATAGTTGGGACCCTAACAGGTGCTACCACCACAGGTTAGCAAATAAGAGGTGGTTCCACGTTTCTCAAAACCTTCTGATCAGAGTTCTGGCTGTTGGACTTAGTTTATAGTCTTACCCAGGACGTGGATGTAGATTATCGTCTTACCCAGGACGAAGAAAGAAAGAAAGAAGTGTTTAACGTCTGTTTCAGTGAAATGGAAAAAGTTGTCAATTTCAAATCTTTTCATTTGTACCCACTTCTTAAAATAAACACCAGCATTCATATTTATGATTGTTATTGAAATATTTTCTTAAAATTGTTAAGATTAAATATTTGATATGTGATATGGATATTTTAATGTCAGCTCACCACGAGCTTATACAGTAACTAGCAGCATGGCCCGGCGTTGCTCGTGTTTGATTCAAAAATCGTACGACTCATACAGCAATCGCTATCATTTGACTTGAAATATTTTTGCCCTTCCTTGCCTTTAAAGGAGTGCCCTTTGCCGTGCTGATGTTGCTACATGCCTTACTTCTTGCCTATCTCACACTGCGAATTTTTTCTAAGCTATATACTAAACATTAAATCTGATACGAAAAAAGAATTAAACAAAATGAACACAAAACGATCAGCTTTAAAAAAAAAGAACTCGTAACTGGAAAAACCAAATGAAAAAAGAATGTTAACAACAAATACTTTTTCACACCCAACCCAGTTCTGCGGAATCAGAATCAACGTTGAGTTTAAGCAAGCGAATGAGCCAATTGGAGTAAAGTGCCATGCAGATTTAAATTTTTCCCACTTGTGACGAATGCAGCTATCGATTTTTTTTTTTGCATGCTTGCATGCTAGCATGCTAGTTAACATTCGTGTCAGTCAGGTGTTGGCTCTCACGCTGGCCAATAGAATCTTCCGGCCTATTCGTGGTAGCCAGCTATAGGCTCTCACTCTGGCCAGTAGAAAATGGCCACAAACTACATGAAAACTGCCGTAGAAGCATGAAAAACTCGATTATTTCCACTATCGATGGGAGTTGGGAAATGCAAAGTCGGTCTTGGCCTTCCCACTAACTTGGAGCATGTGCATGTAAATTTTGGTGCAAATCCGTCGAAAATTGCGGCCGTGCATTCGTCACACACACACACACACACACACACACACACACACACACACACACACACACACACACACACACACACACACACATCCTGCCTTTATAGAGATTAACATAAGGATTAAAATCCATCCGAAAATTAAAATAGAAAAACTGAAATTTTCAAGGATCTTTCTAGTACAGTGTAACCCGGATATAAGAGAAACCCGGATATAAGATAAACCCGGGTATAAGAGAGATTTTATCTGGTCCCAAATTAGAGCCTGTGTTATACCTAAACAAAATATATCAAACCCGGATATAAGAGAAACCCGGATATAACAGACTTCTTCTCCGGTCCCGACAACTCTCTTATATCCGGGTTACACTGTATATATTAATGTTGGTTGCTATTAAGAAATAAGGGGGTAGAAATGAAAAGATTTAAAATCGACAACTTTTTCTATTTTCTTCAAAACGTGCGTTAAACACTTTTTTCTTTCTTCTTTTCTTTCTTTCCCTAAAACCAAATACCATCTCTGATATGTCTTTTCTATATTCCTGCGCGATCGAAACGGAATAGTCCATTATTTATGAAGTATTGGTAGAAGACGTTAGGCAATTCTATCTTCCCATCTTTCTTTCTTTCTTTCTTTCATTTTTTTTTTTTTTTGTTATAGCGTGTGTTAAGTAATTTTTTAATATTGGGCTGGTGCATAAAATAAAATTTTTAAATAATATTTATTATGAAAAAAGAAACATAACAATTCAACAATAACATTTTAAAATAATTATTCCGAAGCGTATGATTATCAACATGCATTTTTATAACCTGGAAATAAAATAATGTTTTTATTAAAAAAAAAAGTAAACAAAACAGCAATTTTTATTAACAATTAACTCGCCTGTAAAAACGACTGATAATTATGCACCAACCCAATATATTAAAAGTTTCTACCTATAGTTTATTTCATATTATATATACCTGATATCTATAAATATTTAAGAATTTTCATAATATTTATATCATCTTAATATTTAAAATAATTTTTGGTTTGATGTCACTATAATTACAGTTTATATTAGTGCTATATATACGAGATGTATTCAATAAGTATCCGACCTTTGGGCATAAAAAAATCAATTTTGCACGTTCCATAAATTGCCGCCAATCTAGTACTGCGCTTAAAGTAGAGGTACCCCATAGAGGAAAGTAATATTATTTTGAAAATACAAAAATGTGGCACAAGGCCAAAAGGGGAATGGTTGGGAAAGGATGGTCTTATAATTAAACTTAGCTAGACACAATTACTAACCCAAATATACTACAGTATTCCTTACACCAAAACAATATATTCTTACTTACCATTCTTACAACAGTCACTATAATACCTCAAGTCTCTATGTAATCCTAAGTAGTTCCCATATGCGCAATTTATCTAGCGGGGAGATAAAAATTACAACTTCTAAAAATGAAAACCTCAATGTATATTTAAAATTCGTACCTATTTAAGCAACGGCACACCTAGAAGCAAATGAAAATATCACGGCACACTTATCAATTTTTTAAAAAGGTATACATTTAAATGTTATGAAATAAAACCATAGATTTTAAAAAAACGGATATGCAATGTAATTGGCCCTGATCTGTCATCTCGTCTGCAGTCGCTCTCTCACAGACGCGCCGTTGCCTCGCTCTGTCTTTTTTACAAATACTTTCACGTTAATTGCTCCGATGAGCTGCTTTCGCTGGTTCCCAGGCCTCATGAATTTAAACGTCCTACGAGGCTGGCATCCCGTTCCCACCCCTTCACCGTTGAAACTGTTAGATGTAGACGCCTCTTCTACTCCAATAGCTTCATGTCTCGCACATCTCGCCTGTGGAACTCCCTTCCTTAATCCTGTTTCCCTGACAAATATAATCTCCAACTATTTAAGTGTAATGTCAATCGACATCTCCAGTTGCCTTGATTTATCCACTTCCCTTCTCCACATCCTTTCACCTTTCATTCCTATCTGCTCTCGCTCCAAATCTTCTGTAACCCCCTTGCCTTGATCGATCCACTATCTTTCTCCACATCCACTCCTTTACCACTCCTATCTGCTCTTCCTCCACACCTTATGTAACCCCTTGCATTCTAGTGGCTTCCAGCCTTGCTTGGGGTGATAAGCTTAAAAAAAAAAACAAAAAAAACAAATACGAAGTTAGTTTATTTCAAAGTTTCTATTCAATTATCTGTGCAGGTTATTTAGTATGAAACTAAATGATGCTTTTTCCGCAATGTCGTGACAATATTTCGCGGCACACATAAGAGAACCGCGCGGCACACTAGTGTGCCGCGGCACGGCAGTTGAGAATCGCTGCCATAGAGGAAAGTTCATCCGAACAATTACTATTAAGGTATTTATAGAAAAGGCACAGGCACTCTACGTTACGGCGGTGAGGGAAGTGACTGAAGCTGAGATGCCAGGACAGGACCCATAACATTGCGGATTCTTTGCATTTTATCAAGAATCTCTAAATATATCGCACAAGTTATAAAACAAGGAAGTTAATTTATTATTTATTTCGTTATTAACTAGTCTGACTTGTATAGCTGAAGGCGACACAATTAAGACGAATCCATAGAGATATCTGTATCGCCTTGGGCACAAGCAATACGACTGTATGGATACATGACATATGACTATGATAAGTCTCTCTCAACATAATCGTATATGTACAGTGAACCCGGATCTTCTTTCAGATAAACAAGCCGTAATTATTGTAATTAGAAGTTTGCCCCCCTGCTGGGCTGTTATCGGTTCGTTCCGGTTTAGGATGAAAATCATTGCGACCAGGTTGTGGCAAAACTAGGAATCTGGTTACTGTATCCAGAATAACAATGGCAATTAATCGAAGGTTATCTGTAATTATTAAAGACGGAAAACGTTTAGCGATATAAAAAGTACGATTAGAATCTAATTGTGAATGCAGAATAAAGAAGCTAAAAGATAATAAAAGGGAGCTGATATCTGTGGTGCTGCCTTTGGCGCAAGCTTATCGCCTGCTAAGAAGGGTTCAATGACTGGACTTCAATAATATTTTCGAGAATAGCTTCCTAAACTATTTGAGTCGATGTTGTAAGGAGAAAGGAAGAAAGTAATAGGAAAGCATAAAGGATAGGTTTTATAGAGTGAATGAAAGCAAAGAAGGAAAAATATGTAAAGGAAAAAGAAAATTAAGAAAGCAAATAAGGAAGGGGAAACGAACAAATGAGAAAGAAAGAAAGAAAGAAAGAAAGAAAGAAAGAAAGAAAGAAAGAAAGAAAGAAAGAAAGAAAGAAAGAAAGAAAGAGTAATGAGTAGATGAAGTATAAGGAAAAAGCGGGAATAATGACGAAGAGGAATTAAAAAGAAGAAGAAGAAGAAGAAGAAGAAGAAGAAGAAGAAGAAGAAGAAGAAGAAGAAGAAGAAGAAGAAGAAGAAGAAGAAGAAGGGGGAGGGGAGGAGGAAGAGGAGGAAGAAGATGAGAAAAAAGCCTCGATAAAAAGATTGAAGAAAGATATTGCAAAAGAAGGAGTGGTAGGAGGGATTTGAAAAAGAAGAAAAATGAAAAAACAACGGATTTAAAGAAGAAAAACACATTAAAAAAGAAGAAAACGTATTAGAAGAATAAGAAAAAAAAGAAAACGTATTAGATAAAGAAGAAGAAGCAAACGTATTAGAAGCAGAAGAAGAAGAAAATGTATTAGAAGAAGAAGACGAAGAAGAAGAAAACGAATTAGAAAAAGAGGAAAAGAAGAAAGAGCATTAGAAGAAAAACCATCGATGAAGAGACTGAAGAAAGATTTTGAAGAGGGATTCGAAAAAGAAGAAAAACACAAAATAGAAAAGATAAAGAAAAGAGCAGGCAGAAGAAGAGGAGGAGGAGGGGGAGGAGAAGGAGGAGAAGGAAGAGGCTGCTGCTGCTAACTCCAGCCCTTCCGATGTTAGGGAAGAAAATAAACTATATCGATCTTAACGTTTATGGCTGGTAGGAACTTCTCAGAAGAAATATTGGTAGCTTACAAAATATGGATTTACGAGGACTCTCAGACTGGTAAAAACATTGATCAAAATCACGTGACACGGGGTGGGTTATGGGTGCAATCGCTTGGACTGATAAAGGGTTGTTGTCAGGGGAAGCGAACGTCGCCGAGTTAGAATCTAAAATTGAATTCGTTAACGCAATTGTTAGAAGGCAAAACATGGAACAGCAATTAAGTCTGATGACCCGATCAGATAAAAGCGTGTGGGGTTGGATTGTGTTCGAGACAAGGGCAAGAATTTATGTGTGCTTGTATATTTAGATTTGTGTCTCTGCCTGTATGTGCTTGTGTGATTTTTTTTTTTTTTTTTTGCCTGTGTGCTTATATTCATGTGTGCGACATGTACAAGTCCACCTGACGCTCTATAAAATGGTAACTGACAAGTGACCACAGCATTGAAAATTATCAGAATATTAATTCCCAGAAGCCAAATCGAGATAAGAGACCGGTTTTCTGTTGAATGACCAAAAAGTTAAGCAATTGTCAAGACATATTTCAGGGCAAAACTTCAACAAGGATTCATCGGAACAATTCATAATGACAATAAACCTTTTGTTCCTTAATTTTTCTTAACCCAGCTGCAAACAACACAGACGAAAGATTTGCATGTACAATTGATCAATATTGGGTGCTTCAGTATCTGTCTATATTTCTGAGATGAGGTATTATGTACACTATTTACATTATACGGACTATTGTCCTTATCTTTGTTGCCATATTTATTACAACGTTTCGGACCTTCAGTATCTGTCTATAATTCTGAGATGAGGTATTATGTACACTATTTACATTATACGGACTATTGTCCTTATCTTTGTTGCCATATTTATTACAACGTTTCGGACCTTCAGTATCTGTCTATATTTCTGAGATGAGGTATTATGTACACTATTTACATTATACGGACTATTGTCCTTATCTTTGTTGCCATATTTATTACAACGTTTCGGACCTTCAGTATCTGTCTATATTTCTGAGATGAGGTATTATGTACACTATTTACATTATACGGACTATTGTCCTCATCTTTGTTGCCATAATTATTACAACGTTTCGGCCCTACAGTATCTGTCTATAATTCTGAGATGAGGTATTATGTACACTATTTACATTATACGGACTATTGTCCTTATCTTTGTCGCCATATTTATTACAACGTTTCGGCCCTTCAGTATCTGTCTATAATTCTGAGATGAGGTATACTGTTCTAGTTCCACGTGCCATGTCTAATGGATGTCAGTGATCAGTTATCCCCTGTTAATTCCCCTCTCCAAGTTCTCCACCGCCTTAACCAGGTATTGAACTCATACTCTTTGGGTCCTGTCACTGAATCTAACTAATTCCTTTATCCAAGGACACATGGAACAGTGGATAAAGGCGTTAGTTAGATCCAGTTTTAGGACCCAAAGAGTGTAAGTTCAATACCTGGTTAAGGCGGTCGAGAACTTTGAGAGTGGAATTAACAGGAGATAACTGACATCTTTTAAACATGGCACGTGCAACTAGAACAATCTACCCCAATGAGCGAAATAAAGGGTTCAGTTCGACATTCCAACCACCTGAAGAAGGCCGGAGCGTACAACGACCGAAACGTTGTGATAAACATGGCGACAAAGATGAGGACAATAATCCGAATAATGTAAATAGTGCATTGGGTGCTTTGAGTAAATGAGAGCGGGACTCCCGCATTAATATGAAATGATCTAGAAGCGTGGCCGTTTAAGACAACCTTCATTACACGATTTGTTAAGAACGAGAGGGTTAAACTAAATATTCATAGAACCTGGGCGACATTTGGTGCTTTTAGTAGATAAAAGCATTGCAAGAGTCATAATTTATCCGAATTTCATATATAAGTCGTTTTCATTCATTATTCACATTATTCGGACTGTTATCCTCATCTGCATTGCCATATTCACAACGTTTCGGCCGTTGTACGACCCGGCTTTCATCAGGTGATTGGAATTTCGAACAGGACCCCTTTATTTCGTCCACCGGAGTAGATTGTTCTAGTTCCACGTGTCATGCCTCTTCCGGATGTCTCCGTTATTTCCTTTTAACTCAACTCTCCAAGTTTTGGTTCCCCACTGTTGTGGCCTGGTATTGAACTAACAACTCTTTTGGATCTAGTCACTGGATCTAACCAACGTCCTTATCCACTGGATCCTGGAGAGTTGACTTAAAGGGAAATAACTGAGACATTCGGAAATATAGACAGATATTGATTGATTTTGATTGTAAACTTGATCTATTTTAGAAAAAATAAGTTACTTGTCCAGAAATTTATTTTCCCCTTTTCCAGTCGCACAAATCACCAAATTTGTACATCCTTAATATTTAATAAAATTTGTTTTTTTATTTTATTTTAATAAAACTGTTTTAGTTTTATATCTCATTGAGTATCTCTCGTTATTTTTTAACTTGCGCCTTGTTGTCGCTTGATCTCTATTCTCCCCAACCTCTTTTAAACAAACCCACAAAATATACATTAATAGTCTCTTTTTTCTCCTATTATTCATAGTTATTATTAGGCCTAATGAAAAGCATGATGAGAAAAGATGTTAAAAATCGCAATTTTCGGATACGCCTGTCTCCTTCCTCAACGAGAAATAAAATGAAGTTGAACATTTGGGGGATGGGGATTTTTTTGTGTATATGTACTATACAGGGTGCGGCAGAAATACTTCTCACATATACCTCCTAGAAGTACTTTCCACATAATGGTAAGACATCAGTGGTAAATGGTGTCTTCATCGAGCTAATATTTTACCATTATGTAGGAGGTAATTTTGCCGCAGCCTATTCGAACACATAATTAAATAAAAGCTTCTATTGGTAAAAAAACAATTTTAGTATGTATTTTCTTAGAATTCACCGGAAAAAAGTGGGGGTTTGAATGATACTTCTCATTCTTAGAGTAGATAGGTTCCTCTACGGCCAGTTCACACTACTCCGATGTCTTTTAAGCAGGAGTAGAGGTTTATTCCTTGTTTTCTGTTTAGGATTGGATTTTGGGTTCATTCTAAAGTCGTTGTTTTTTTTTTTCATTCTCTTTCACTCACAGTTGCGTTTTAGCAGCATTATCACCTTGCTTCGGTGGGGAATTGATTTAAAAAATTTACCTTGCTTTTTGAGATAATCTCGTTCTTGAATAAATCCACGGAAAGGTGCTATACTAGTCCCGGGACCCACCATGAAGATTGGTGTGGAGGGTTTGAATGGGATACGGAATTGGGATTTACGGACATAAATGGGGACTCTTATCATTGGATGGTTTCTGAAGTGAAAGAAAACCTGTGGCCACGCCTTTTGTTGGTCGACCTGTGGGTGTGACATAATCAACAAGAACTGCGGTGATATGGATTTTGGCAGCGGGGAACCTGAAAGAACAAGAAAAACTCAAAAATGACCTTTTTGATGTTTTTCACAACTGATTTACTTTTCTTTGCCAACATGAATATATATATATATATATATGTGTGTGTGTGTGTGTGTGTGTGTGTGTGTGTACACGTCGGATTAAACGAACTGATTCGACGTGCAAATTTTCGGGATAACAACTGAGACATTACTCTACTTATATATATATATACATATATATATATTAAGACATTTGTCGGACTTTGTCCATTTCATAAAATATATATATATATATATATATATATATATATATATATATATATATATATATATATATATATATATATATATATTCCTATTGGCAAGGAATATATATATATATATATATTTTTTTTTTTTTTGAATTGGACATAGTTGAACATTTGGGATGGGGTTGTTCTGAAAGTTCATGCTGCTTTTTAAGGAAAATTAAAACACAAAAAATTATGCCATTAAATATTTTGTCAACTAAATATGAACCATTTTGTTGCGCAACCATTCTCCACTTTTCCTTCAACTTAAAGATTCCATCTTTCCAGAATTTTGGTGGTTTCTCGGCAAAGAACTCATTAAGGTGTTTTTTAAGTCATCCAAAGAATTAAAAATTTAACATTGAGATTATTTTGCAAGAACCTAAATAAATGAAAATCCGAAGGAGTAATGTCTGGGGAATAGGGCGGGTGTAATAAAACATCCCAGCCAAGCTGCAACAATTTTTGCCGGGTCACCAAAGTAACGTGAGGTCTGGCATTAACCTGATGGAAAATAACACCTTTCCTGTTCGCTAATTCTGGGCGTTTTTCTTGGATTGCTGTCTTTTATTCATCCAGTTGCTATCAGTACTTTTTAGAATTAATTGACTGGTTACTTGGCAGAAGCTCATAGCACAGGATTCCTTTCAAATCCCACAAGATGCACAGTATGACTTTCTTAGGACGAACACCTGCTTTTCAGGTGGCTATAGTTGGCTCATGTCGCTTATCCCAGGATCTTTTTCGCTGAACATTGTTGTAAACGATCCATTTCTCATCACCTGTCACAATTTGCTTAAAAAAGGATGCATTTTTATTGCGTTTATTTCTCAGATGAAATGCGATCCAAAAGATTCTTTTCACTCCGATCATGTGGTACCCAAACATCGTATCGAATTGAGTACCCAAACTTCACTAGATGCTCATGGGTGGTGGATTTAGATTAATTTAGTGTTTCTGCCAATTCCTGCGTTGTGTAATACGGGTTATTCTCGATCAATGTCTTGATTTGGTTGTCATCTGTAGGTGGGGGTCTGCCTGAGCGTTCTTCATCAATAAGCGATACAATTACTAACTCTAATCTTAGAGAACCACTTCCGTACAGTTCTCTCAGCTAAAGCACATTCACTGTACACATCACATATCTTTTTTGTTGCTTGCGAGGCATTTTTGCATTTGATGTAAAAAAAAAAAAGCATCAAGTGTCTAAAATGCATCTTATAATCTTTCATTTTCATAGGGATGCAAAATTGACACGAATTAAGTAATTTTAAACTTTCTTTCTCAAGAGATAATTTGACGTCTGCTCTAATCGTAAATGCAAGCATATTATATCTGTCGATAAAATTGACGTGTTCTAAAGTGTTGGAAAATGAACGACTAAAAATAAAAATCCCGTCTTTTTTAAAGGCAACATATATTTTTGAAAATGAAAAAGCGTAATCCTCGTATAATATATGGACTGCGGCAGCATTGCGTTAACCAGATATTTTTATTAAAATTTAAATTATGTAACGGTCAATCACTGCCCAGCACCTGAAGATTGCGCTGTGCATGAAACTTCGTGCTACTGGTGTGTGTGTGTGTGTGTGTGTGTGTGTGTGTGTGTGTATGTGTGTGTGAGAGAGAGAGAAAGAGAGAGAGAGAGAATAATTAAGTAATTTTAAACTTTCTTTCCCAAGAGATAGTTTGAAGTGTGCTCTAATCGGAAATGTAAGCATATTATATCTGTCAATAAATTTGATGTGTTCTCACGTGTTGGTAAATGAACGACTAAAAATAGGCATGAACTTTTTCGGAGACCCCAATATATATATATATATATATATATATATATATATATATATATATATATATATATATATATATATATATATATATGTCTGTGTGTGTGTGTGTGTGTGTGTGTGTGTGTGATGAATACAAATAAACTTAGCTGATTGATGTTATATCCATCACCTCAACTCCAGAGGTATATGTGGGAGGTATTTCTGCCGCACTTTGTATTAATAATGAAATCTAGTAGTTTAGTGAAAACGACAATTTGGTTGTCAAGGCTTCGTTGAGGGGTTGGTTTCCCTGCCCTTTCTTTGAGTCTACGGCTAGTCAGGGTTTCAGATGGTTTGAAAGGCGTTGAATCTCCCACTCCTGACGTGACATCCCCCACTCCAGGTATAGCGTCTCCCACTACTGTTGATAGTCATACTGTAGGGATTTTTAAAACCAAAGTTTAGGGATAATAGTCGTTTGGGGTTGTGGAGAATTAAAATTCCGGTTTTTAACATCTTTTCTCGTTATGCTTCTATTTGATTCAAAGACCGAATAATATGTAATAAATGATATTTTAATCATCATTATTACTATTTTTATCTCACAAACCTCTTTCATCTGCCTAGTAGATATCTACATATTATAAGAATTACTTAAACATATATTGTTAAATATAACAGGCAATGAATGTCTATTATGGCTGATCAGGAGCCGTTCTAAAGTTCGTATGTTTGCTTTAATTTCGGGTGAAAATAAAGACAAAAATTGTCCAACATTTGGATAGTTTTAAGTTGTTTCTTGACCTAAGCTTTTGGCTCACATGAGCCGTCTTCAGAGTGGATATACGGACATTTAAGCAAAGATATTTACCCTCAAAAATGATCTTGTTATGTTGACGTAGAAGATTGCTATGCGACAATGACGGTCGCGGAACAGTGGACGCAGGTCATAAATTCATGATGCGGTTCTATGACGTCGTACGACGCGAGAGACCGAAATATTAAGAAAATAATCATAAGTCTAGATGCAATGTAATGTGTTGTGACTAGTTTGAAATGTAATTTTGTTAAGTGTGGGTTGCTTTCTTTTAATGTAGATAACCTCAAATATCTGAAGGTTCTTTTTACTGAGTGTATGTGGGAGTATTATTGTGTTATTATTGTCAACTAGTATCTGTCTAATATTATGTACATGGCTATTATACGAAGTATACGCGGAAAATATTTCTTTACTATCATATATCAGGATACGTACCCTGGAAAATGTGGAACGCGTCTGACGAGGTTTGCTGCACAGTTAGAATCGCTCTGCTCGGAGGCAAGCTACTGAACTTGGCATTGGTAATCGTTCGGTAAGATTTATTTTGCATGAAGAACTGCATTTCCACCCCTAGAAATTGGACACTGGGCAACAGTTGAGACCAGTTGGATTATACACAGCGGCTTAACTTCGCACGTCATATGGCAACCTCATTTTGTTAATGAGTGATGAAGCTCATTTTCATCTCAATGGCATGCGGAATCAACAGAATTGTCGTTTATTAGTCTTTTGAAAATCTGAGAAAACTGTACGAAAGATCACTGAACAGCCTAAAAGTGACGGTTTCTGTACTGTTGAAAAAGCTGGCGTCATTGGTCCTTACTTTTTAGAAAATGTTGTTACTGTGAATTTCAAGCTTTACATCGAGATGATAAACAACTTCTTTGTGTCTGAATTACGACGAAAACGTATTCCTATTCGACAAATTTGATTTCAGCAGGATGGGGCGATGGACCACACAGCCAGACCACCAATGGACGTTCTTCGCCCTCTCTACGGTGACTGACTCATTTCCAGGTTTTCTGACACTCCTTGGCCCCTCAATTGTCCATGTGTGATTATTTCTTGTGGGGAAACCTCAAAGCACGTTTATATGAGCATAAGTCCCGTACATTGGACGATTTGGAGGAAGTTATTCGCATGGAAGTTGCCCAAATCGACAGCGCAATTCTGGAAATAGTGTAGGTCAACTTTCAAGAATGCCTTCAGAAATGCATCAATGAAAACGGACACCTCATGTGGGATGTTGTTTTCCACACTTGATTGTGTCAAATGCTAATTCAATACGAACACATTGATATCAATAAAATCTTTTTAGAAGCGTTCTGAATTTTTCAAAAACGTCCACCCTCTCTGTCTCACCCTGTATATATGCATAATGGACTCTCCGATCAAGCTATAATTTTTACAAGACAGAAGAGTCCATCATACATAAAATAAGGAGTAACTTTTCAATCACCCTATATATATATATATATATATATATATATATATATATATATATATATATATATATATATATTATTTAAGAATTTAAATGTCCATTAAGGAATTGTATTCCTGATCAATCAAAATTCGTAAACAATTATATAGGCCATACTACAACGTTTGACAGGAAGACTGACACTATATTTTTCTGAGTATAGCTAAATTAGGTCTCATTTAAATACTCATGGAGATCAACTGTACCTTATTCGTAACATACACAAATATAGCATCGTTTACATGTAAAAAAAAAGGCTAAAAATAATAGAATAAAATAATTAAATTATTAGTAAAAAAATAATTTATTAATAATGAAATTATTAATAAAAACAAAAAAACAGCAATCAATAATATCAACTATGAACATAGACATAATATATTGACCGTGTTTTGAAAATTAAACATTATATAAATACATACATGCAACAATCTATTTCTTGTCAACAGTTAAAATATTTCAACCTTGAAGATGGCTAAATGTATAGCCGAAAGCGCTCGGGAAGAAAGAACAATTGGACAGTTTTTATATAATTTATTTACCGAAAAGAAAAAATACGATCACATGAGAAATTATATAAAAAGCTAAATCAAAGCACCTTGTCTGTCATATTTAATGAAAGGTGCATGAAAGGATTGCTGCCTAAATACACAAATATATACGTAACTGAGCTTCCGGCGCGAATGCCAAACAGTACAGCATACCGTTTCCAAATTTTTGATGGAGCGAATTACGTCATGGCACGCTTTTTCTCACAGACGGTGCCCAACTGACTCTACAATACTGTGCAGTGGACAAAATAAAAAACAAATAACGTGCATGCGCGAAATATGAAATGGCGACAATTTACACACCGGACCGTGTGTGTATATATATATATATATATATATATATATATATATATATATATATATATATATATATATAGCATAATGAGAGGCCACTAAAATGTAAATACCCAATAAATATAATAAAAGAAGCACTTAATAAAACTATCCACATAAACCGTAACACACTTCTCACATACAAAAAAAGTAAAAACAACAATCGGATTCCCATGGTTTTTAACCACAATCAATATTCCCACACACTTACTCACAAATTAAAAAATGACTACAAGATCCTCCAATTAAACAAAAATATCAAACACATTTTCGCCAAACCACCCATCAACGCAAGAAAACAAACACCTAACTTATCAGCTATCCTCACCTCCACCAAATATCTAAATAATACAAACCAAACAGGTAATTACAAATGTAACAAAACTCGTTGTCTAATTTGCAAACACATAATAACAGACAGTGAATTTCTCGCACCCAACTCCAAAATCACAATACATCCACCCCGCCTCACTTGTGATAGCAATAATATAATTTACTACCTATTCTGCACAATATGTCCTAATAGTGGATATATTGGCGAATCTGGAACTAACTTTAGGCTTCGTTTCAACAACCATAAACAAGACATACGACAAAATAATTCATATTCCCCAGTAGCAGAACACTTCAATAGACCACGACATTCGATAGATAATTGCAAATGTATATTGATAGACTCAAATTTTAGCACTACATACATACGAAGAAAAAAAGAGAAATACTGGATTTTAAAATTAAACACATATAAACTAGGGTTAAACAAAGACTTGGGTATTCTAAATCAGTATAAATATTTCAATAGTTAAAATATTTCTTAAAAAAATTTCTTTAGATATGGTAAAAAATCCTTTTTAAACAATAACCAAAACACCAGATGTCCGTTAAAGAATCAAACACAATCGCGTTTTACACCACGTGTCGTCCGAGTCTAAAAACAAACACACAAACACAGTAATTTAAGTACAACACACATACGAAGAAGAAAAAAAGAAAAATACCGAATTCTAAAATTAGACACATATAAACTAGAGGTAAACAAACACGTGGATATTTTAAATCTACATAAATATTTCAACAGTTAAAAATATTTTAAGAAATATTTCTTGAGTTATGGTCAAAAAACCTTTTAAACAACATTTAAGACACTATCATCAGTCTTCCGCCAAAAATTCAAACAAAGTCGCATTGCACATCACGTGACATGCACGCTTCACGACAAACGCTGTAAACAAACGCTGTAAACAAACACACAAACACAGTATCTCATTTGATTTCTGAGGAAAGACCTAGGTGGTCTGAAATATTAAATATATAAATATATACAAAAACACAGAAATAAATACTTTCATAAAAAAACACCCAATTTTGTTTCATTAATTTTATCCAGATATTATATATATATATATATATATATATATATATATATATATATACCATAATGAGAAGACACGTATACTTTCTTAATATGTATATATAGAAAAACCAACTAAAAAGTTGTAAATTAAAAAATATATATAATGTTTTTTTATGAAAGAATTTATTTATATTTTTCATATATATATATGTAATTTGATATTTCAGATCGACCTCGATCTTTCTTCAGAAATAACTGGTTTTCGAGGTTTGTTTACAAGTAGCGTCCGTTGCGAGACGCGGACGTCACGTGATATGGAATGCAACTGTGTTCGAATATTTTTAACGTAAATCTAAGTGGAATAATATTTTTAGATGTTGTGTAAAAATCTTTTTAACTATATCTAAAAAAAATGTTTAAGTATTGAAATATTTATAAAGATTTAAAATACCCAAGTATATATATATATATATATATATATATATATATATATATATATATATATATATATATATATATATATATCGTTCACTCACCAGTAATTTACAATCGCATGGTGAGATGCGTTGATACGCATCGATACACGGCTGCAATTGTGTAGCGATTTTGACATGTTTTCGATATAATATCCGAAAATAAAGTATATATATATATATATATATATATATATATATATATATATATATATATATATATATATGGTTCCACCGCTAATTCGCTGAAAAAACATCACAGTCGGATGAAAAAACGACCCAAACTTAATAAAAAAAAAGTTTTATCATCAAAATGATTATGTTACTATTAAGAGGACAAAGCAAAGTATTTTTTAATTATTTGAATTAAATTTTATAATCCTTAGAAGCACGTTCGAAATTTTGGTTAAAAATCTTTTTATTTGTTTTGTTTTCTTCACCGGTCGGCCTAATATTTACTATTGGTGTTTTAGTGCCTTTTTCCAATTAAAAAAAAACGCATTTATTTGGAAATTCTTGTAAAAATCAAATAATTGATATATTTTTTTAAATAAATACTATTAATCCCTGTTTAATTTAAATATAAAATATTTATCCAGTTTATATATATATATATATATATATATATATATATATATATATATATATATATATATATATATATCTGTCGGTAGAATTGTCATGTTCTAACCTGTTGGAAAATGAATGGCTAAAAATGAAAATCCAGTCTATTTTAAATGCGAAATATAATTTTAAATTAAAAAATAAACGTAATTGTCGTATAACATATTACGCCAGCATTGCGTTAAGCAGATATTTTAATTAAAATTTAAATTATGTAACGATCAGTCTCTACACAGCATCTGAAGACTGCGTTACGTATGAAACTCAGAGTCGTGCTAACAGTGATATATATATATATATATATATATATATATATATATATATATATATATATATATATATATAACAAGTGAAGTAAAAATGAAGTGTGCTCTAATCAGAAATGTAAGCATATTATATCTGTCAATAAAATTGACGTGTGCTAAAGTGTTGGAAAATGAACGACTAAAAATAAAAATCCCGTCTATTTTAAATGCAACATATATTTAAAAAAATGAAAAACCGTAATCCCCTTATTATATATGGACTGCGCCAGCATTGCGATAACAGATATTTTTATTAAAATTTTAATTATGTAACGATCAGTCTGTACCCAGCACCTGAAGACTGCGTTGCGTATGAAACTCAGAGTCGTGAGAGAATTACCCATCTTGATGCTGTATTGCACAAAATAAATCCCGTGGGAATCGAACCCTGTGCAAAAATGAATTTGTTTGCAAGACTAGTTTATATACGTACGTGTGTGTGTGTGTGTGTGTGTGTGTGTGTGTGTGTGTGTGTGTGTGTGTGTGTGGATATCTGTGTGTAGTCACGTATGTGAATGTGTGTACGTGTGCGCGCACGCCGTGTTTGTGTGTGATTGTTTCTGCTAGAATGCTTGTGTGTACTTACATTTACGCGCTAAGGCCGATGAGCTGAAAGTATTAGCCGTAATGGCCGGTGTAATTTAGCGGAGATGCTATCGGCTTTGGCAATGGTCCCGACCTTTCACTTAGTTCTGATCGCCCTCGTTAGGATCGATGACCAGAAAGTTTGCGGGGAGCCAGGCGCGTGTCGTACCAAACGCTTGACTCGTATATTGGGAATGGATATTGCGCTAAGTCAGTTCGGGAATGCCTGATGAACATTCCTCACCACTAACTAAATACACACGATGTCAATGAATTAACTATAAAAAGCTGCGGTCAATCACTTTTTACAACGTTATTTGAAGTTCTAAGAGAAATAGAATTCAACGTTTCAACCAAAATGGTCTGTCTTCTTCAGGGTAACATTGCACCAGAGCTCAAAATCGTCTATACGGTCTTGTAGGGGATGACTTATTTTCCACTCTACAGACCCTTTCCCCCAGACGCAATGTTAAAAGTCTATAGCTACTCTAAAGTTATTTCCTTTATAAATGTTTAGATGAGCTACATACTTTATTTTCATTAGTTCAGATGTTTACAGCTAGGACACGTCATTCTACATCCATAGGGTCGAATCAGCCTCATTTCCTCCGTATTCCAAATTTTAAGAATGAAGATCTGCTACATTGCGGAATAGTCTTGAGTAGATGCTTCTACTGAGCAATAAAATATTAATTGCTTTAAAGCCACTTTCACGGCCAAAATACATCATGTTGCACGCATTGTAGAGGACGACCTTCATTCCCTTCGTATTCCATTGGTGAGACCTAAGTTCCACTCGAGCAGCTTCTTCCCGCGAACTGCTGCTATGTGGAACCGACTCCCATGAGGATGTTTTTCCGATCACTACAATCTTAAGTCTAGGGTTAACCGTTTTCTTCCCGACATATACAGTGTAACCCGGATATAAGAGAGTTGTCGGGACCGGAAACGAAGTCTCTTATATCCGGGTTTCTCTTATATCCGGGTTTGGTCTATTTTGTTTTATTAACACAGGCTCTAATTTGGGACCAGATAAAATCGCTCTTATATCCGGGTTTCTCTTATATCAGGGTTTCTCTTATATCCGGGACTCTTATATCCGGGTTACACTGTACTACATAAACTATGCCGATTACACAGTAACCCTCTACCTCGAGTGGCTCCCGTGCCTTGGCACAGGGTGAACATCACTGTAAAAGAAATCAAATATATATATATATATATATATATATATATATATATATATATATATATATATATATATATATATATATATATATATATATATATATATATATAAGGTTAATTGTCAAAGTTGAATCCGACCAGGGAACAGTAGTATTAAAAAGTGCTCAATACACGGGAAAAAAAAAATAAGCATAATAATAATATAATGTAGAGCTTTTAAGTTTAAAAATCAGGAGGTCAATTAAAATACGCAACCGAGGTTTCGAGCTGGCGGTCTCGTCGAGTGATTATTTCAAAATGACCACTTTAACGCTTTATTTTTTAAAAAAAAAAAACAAAGGACGCTACCTAATTATCTTTTAAAAAGAAAAAAATAACAGGCGTAAAGCCGGTTAAAAAAAATCTAAAATAAAAAAAAAAATGATATCCTTTAGACACGCACCCCCCGCCATCCTTCATAACAATTAAGTTACATATTTGATTTCCCTTTTTACTGTATACATTTACAATACACTTATATTACTGTCCCTTTCCATTCTGTCGTTCAACTCCTTTTCCACTTCCCCTCCCATTACACGAAATGCCCTGTCTTTGAATCATCATCCGCCTGTTATTTTTTTTTAAAGATAATTCTGTAGAGTTCTTTGTGTTTTTAAATAAAGCGTTAAAGTGGTCATTTTGAAATTATCGCCCGACGAGACCGCCGGGTCGAAACCACGGTCACGTATTTTAATTGACTTCCTGATTTTTAATATATATATATATATATATATATATATATATATATATATATATATATATATATATGAAGAAATATAGTCTTAAAGTGTGCTATATTTATGGGATAAAGTACTCAATATCAGAGATAGAGCGTGTGTAAATATAAAAGTGAACATAGAAGTCTACACTTAGAGGCGACAGTCTGTTTCATGCTCGATGCAATCGTCAGGCCACGAGTGCTGTTATTTTTCTCGGCTATATATACGGGTCAGTGGAGCATTGTGGGTAGTTTATTTTGGCAGATATTTTACCGGAAGTCGTTTATTTGTTTATTTGTGTCAAATTATTTTGCTTGTTTTTATTTAATTTATTTTTGTTTTTTATCCTTTATATTCATTTTTATTTTTTATTTTGATCGGTGTTTTCATTAACGTAGTAAAAATGTGTTTATATAGCTTATTGTGGGTAGTCTATTATGGCGGAAGGCGTTTATTTGTTTATTTATTTGGGTCAAATTATTTTGCTTGCTTTTATTTATTTTTATTTTTATTTTTTATCTTATATATTTATTTATTAACAATAAAAATTTGTTTATATAGCTTATTTAATAGTTTTGTTTTTGTTTGGGAAGATAATTAAAGCTATTTGTTCAATTTGGGGGTTGATTGTTGTGATTTGTTCTGACTATTATTTTGGTGGGAACAGTTTTTAATTTATTTATTTGGATTGATTATCTTTATTTGTTTTTTTCTAAACGGCTAGTTTATCGGTATCGGTTGTTAGTTTATTTATATATTTGGATGTATTTAGATCAATTTATTATACTTGTCGTTATTTATTTATTACACTGTATATTTTCTCTTTTTGGTTTTCGATTTTTAAGTAACGCAGTATATTATTTTTTTATTCATTTTTTTCTCAGCCGAGAAAAATTACAGCACTCGTGGCCTGACGATTGCATCTAGCATGAAACAGACTGTCGCCTCTAAGTGTTAAATTATATTTCACTTATATATATATATATATATATATATATATATATATATATATATATATATATATATCCAAGTGCAATGAGAACGAATCAAATAAATATTCAAACGTTTATAACATTAATTCAAAATAGAGCTCAATACAAAGGTAGAGCGATAATTCTTTATTATAGGATATTAAATTCTTGGAGAGTTGAGCCAAAAGGGAGATAACTGATACTGAAATATCCGGAAGAGGCACGTGGAACTAGAAAAATCTATCCCGGTGGACGAAATAAAGGTGTCGGTTCGAAATTCCAATCACCTGAAGAAGGCTGGAGCGTACAACGGTCGAAACGTTGTGAATATGCCAGGGAAGATTAGGATAACAGTCTCGTTTCGAAGCGCATAGCATCTCATCAGGCGGTGGTAAATGATTAAGTAAGTGATCATTTACCACCGCCAGATGCGATGCTATGATGTGTATCGAAACTTAATGCATTGATGTAGCGGTAATATATATGTTCGAATTTAATATCCTATAATAAAGTATATATATATATATATATATATATATATATATATATATATATATATATATATATATATATATTTGAATTGGACAAAGTCCGACAATTTATTTATCTATAAAAAGAACGCTAAACATATCATAAATGTCTTTGTATATATATATATATATATATATATATATATATATATGAGCAAGCCCAAAGAGTATATCGACTGAATCTGAATCGAAGTTATTGAAGATATCTGAAATTCCTTAGGAATGCATTAACTCATTTTTTTTCGGCTGGTCATAGCTGACTACCGTAGTGAGGATATGTTTGTTTTTAAATTTGCCTGCTTTTCAGGTCGTCTAGTTCGTTTTTAGTTCCACGTGCCATGCTTTCAATATCTGTGTATATTTCTGAGATGAGGTAACATGATTACTTACGTTATTTACATTATTCGGACTGTTATCCTCATCTTCACTGGCATATTCACAACGTTTCGACCGTTGTACGCTCCAGCCTTCTTCAGGTGATTGGAATTTCGAACCGAAACCTTTATTTCGTCCGCCGGGATAGATTTTTCTAGTTCCACGTGCCTCTTCCGGATATCTCAGTATCAGTTATCTCCCTTTTTGACCCAAACTTCTCCAAGTTTTTGTTCACCTACTGTAGCCAGGTATTGAACCCACAACTCTTTGGGTTAAGTCACTGGATTACTTCAACCAACGCTTTTATCCACTGGGTCACGTGTCCTCGAGTTACACGTAGAACGAGAACAATCTACTCCGGTGGATGAAATAAAAGGTTCATTTCAAAATTCCAATCACCTGAAGAAGGCAGGATTGTACAACGGCCGAAGCGTTGTGAATATGGCAACGAAAATGAGGACAACAGTCCGAACACTATAAATAGTATTAATAATTACAACACCACATCTCAGAAATATAGACAGATTTAAAATTATATGGAAACATTGCCTCATCAGTTTCCCGCGTTCGTGATCGGATTACATAAGCCATTAATCCCCGAGTAGACAGTAATTAATTTTATCGCTCTTTTCCGTGGGTGGATTAAACACTTTATAGCTCGTCATATATCTGAATTTTTATCCGAATTCTTCAAACTATAATATTCGATGTGATTAATATTCTCTGCTGGATTAAGTGCCTTGACAAACAAAGAGAGTAGACTGAAAAGTAAATATTTCTTATGTAAAATAAAATAGGTAGTACCAGTTCAAAATCCGGGTGGGGCTGTTTCATTCAGTTTGTGCTAATGCCCTTGGGTAAAAGGCATGAACCAGCCAGTTTTCGCTAATGTCACGACAAATATTGGGAGATACTGGATTCTTTATCCTTAATAAGGATAAGGGAAAACCACTCTGCTATCTATGCCAAGAATTCATCGCAATACACTGGAAGTTGTGGAGGGCCTACATTTCAATGGATAGAACAGTTATCGAATACACACACACACACATTATATATATATATATATATATATATATATATATATATATATATATATATATAAACACACACACACACACACATACATCTATAAATATACATATATATATATATTAAGTAACTAACGGATATTTTAAACCGACATTAGCTCTTATTACTCTGAATGTTTACCGGCATAGAAATCGAAAAATTATATATATATATATATATATATATATATATATATATATATATATATATATATATATATATATATATATATGAATGATAAGATTGTTGTTTTTAGGTACGCTATATTTATGGTAAAAGTGCTCAATACCAGGGATAGAGCATATGTAAATACAAAAGTGGACAAAGCTAAACACCAAGTGGTGACAGTCATACTTGAAAGCAATATTCACGCCATTTGTCTGAAGAATGCGTTCAAGCATAAAACAGATTGTTGCCGTTCAGTGCTGATCTCAGCATCCATTATATATATATATATATATATATATATATATATATATATATATAAAGAGAGAGAGAGAGAGAGAGTGTGTGTGTGTGTGTGTGTGTGTGTGTGTGTGTGTGTTTAGGTAAACAAACATTTCGCGAAAACTTGACCAAATCTACAAAAATGCTTTCAACATACAATTCCGACTCCTTACTTGGTAATCTTTGTTATCGCAAGCACTGTTATATTGTAGCGGACCGTGGGTTTGCGTGTTGTTAAATTAGGAACACGTGTGTAACTCCTGATACAATATTATAAAGTCCACTACAATAATATGGCGGACTCAAGTTGAGTCCAACCAAAGACATGTAGAGAAAACAAACAAGACCGATATATATATATATATATATATATATATATATATATATATTTGTCATCCACAGACAGACTGTTTCGCTGTTTCACAGCTCATCAGTGTGGTTAGACGTCCGGTTGCCTCTGGCTAGGATCGAAACCTGACTGAATTTGCGTCAGTCGGAACTTCTCCCACTAAGCCGTCGGCGCACGGCAGGGATGAAGGTGAATTTTAGCGTGTTTATTTTTAGATTTATATATATATATGTATGTATTAAACCAAGATTTACAATGAACAAAGACATTAATGTTTGTGCGTGAACGTAAAGAGTTCATATTTTGATGAATGTTCGTACGTACGTGTATGTGCGTGTGTGTTTGATGGCGTTTTCCCACAAGTGGGCAAAACTCAAATCTCTGCGAGAGATCACATCTTTTAAATGTGTCCGCTGAAATGCAAAGTAAAAAGAGAACGAGGCAAGAAATCGCCGAGTATTTATATTGTAGGGAGAGCGAGCCCGAGTGAACAATTAGGAAATTAAGGAGGAGTTAACTCCGACAATATGATGAAAGATATTATGTTGAAAAACAATCAACATTTGCATAAAACAGATGCATTTGCATAAAACAGATGCATTTTTTCCTCGTTACTTCACGGAGCTACGCATTTATTGGTAAACAAGCCTGCGATCTCTCTATCTCGATTCAGCGATTTTCCAAAGTAATTCTCAGAAATTATGAGACAAACCACGTGGTACTGTAATATCGCATAAACGGAATTTCCGTTCGTCTGAAATTGCCAAAATAATGCCATGTAATGCGATTGCTTCTTTTAGGTCAAGGTTTCACTGTCGGTGAAGGTGCCTGCTTTAAACGGTTACCTCAGGTTAGTTCTAGACCTCAAGTAAAACTCATAGCTTGTCCCATATTAAATTTATGTTTTTTTTAAAACCCCATGAAAAGGCAGTAAAGCCACTAAGACACAAGGGGGGTTACAGGATGTGGAAGAATTATGAACAGAAACAGTAATAATGAATTGGAAAAGAAAAGTGTAATCGGGGGACATTAGATAGCGATTGACATTGCATTTAATTCTTTACAGATTAAAGTTGGCTGGAAAGCAAGGAACCGGAAGGAGGTTCCACAAGCGAGAAAAGAAACTGTTAGCATAGAACTTACGGCTACATCTAGCCAGCTAAACTGTAAATTGATGAGATCTTGACGCCAGTCTAGTACTGCGCTTAAATTAAAAACAGATTAGGTACCATAGCGAAAAGTGATATTTATTTCAGTTTCAATACAGAAAATGTGACTGTGGTGAAAATAAAAGAACTTTTAAATCTTTCCCTGACTTTCCAGGACTGATTGATTTCCCTTTGTTTTTCGTCTTTCTCTCTCCATGAGGTAGTCGGCCATTTTCTTGTTACGGTTCGCTACCGGAGTAGATTTCTAGTGGAATAAAGCTTCACTCAAGCTATACGGACTCAGCCTTCTTTTACTTCCTCTCCAACCCTTTTTCATAACAGTGACACAAGGCCAAAATGGGGAATGGGGAAAAGGATGGTATTCTGTCGTAATATTAACCTTAGCTAGCCACAGTCACTGACGCAAACATACCACAATATTCCTAACACCAAAACAAAGCATTATTACTTACCTTTCTTATACCTCATTGTCTCTATGAAAATCCTAACTGGTCCCCATATGTACAATTTATTGTACGTGGAGGGAATAAAGCAACAATTTAAAAACTAACCCCAGTGTGTATTTACAATATGAAAAGAAAATTATTTACATAAAACTAAACAAAATAATGTTAGTAATATCCCCCCCACACACACACACACAATCCTTAACTGGGGCAGAAACATCAGTTAACTGGACGAAATCAATGCGGGACTTTAATAATATAAAACCTTCATTCATCCCATGCACTTGTAGCGGACCGTGGTGTGAAGATGTGAAGAGATATCAGAAAAGGTTAAAAATTCCTGCTAGCCGGTCCCACTACATGAGAATGTTGCGGTTTAATTAAGTCCAAAGAAGACAAAGAAAACAAACAAGACCGATACATATATGTAAACAAATATATATTAATAACAATTACAATGACATGGACAAATACATAGAGTTTGTATGGAGAAGTTATGTGCGTGTGTTGTGTTGAGTGTTCGTACGTACCTGTATTGTTCTTAGCGCGTTCCCAGAATTTGGGAAACGCTGTATCTGTGAGAGGTCACATATTGGAAAAGGGAGATTCTACCTTACCTCCAACGCGAGGTGGCGGCCCAAAGGCCTAAGTGGAAAAAGAAAGAGAGGCGAAGGGTCAGCCAGTATTTATAGCCAAGGGAGAGAGACCCCTGTTGAAGGATTAAGGAAACTGAGGAGGAGCTAACTCCGACACACTCACTGAAACACACACTCATTCAAACGCAACAAATACGAAAATCACACCCGAAACGAAAGGCGCGCCACATCCACTAAAGAACTGGCATCACTGACCCCCTAACGTGTGGGGGGGGGGGAATGCCATAACAATGCGCATATTCAAACAATTGCCATGAAAGCATTTATAGAAAAGACAGTGAGACAACTTTACGGCAATAGAAAACTGTCTGCTGACCTTCCTCAACAAAATGAACGAAAGTTTATTTTAGCATTTATTTTATACTAATCTCTTCGCTATTTTGTTTTCAATTGGCTATTTCCATGAAGAAAAAAAACTATTATTAGTAGCCTCCAGAAATTGATAACACTTGTTTTAGTTCTCATATTATACAAGTTCAAATCAGGTCACGGGATTGCAAAATGATTAAGCAAACTAAAACATCAGTTTGACATTTGACAGAAGTATTCCTCATGTTATAACTATAAAAAAAATGACTCCAGAAATACAAATGATGAGAGCCTTGAAAAAAAAAAACAACAAAAAGAAGACGTTATTCAATCATGAAAAAGTTTCAAGTGAAAACAAGGATCAAAAAACTTTCAAGGAAACTTGGAACATCTCACACGTAAAACAAATAAACAACCTAAATTAAAGGGTGCACCACAAAAAAAAGGAAATTTTAAATTTACTATACGATGAAAAAAAATTAACTAACATATAAAAAAAATAGCTATATATTTTACTATTTGAATGAACTTATAGAGGCATGTTAAGAGGACTGACCATTGTGGATCTTTGTTTACGGCTGCGTGAATAACATGACTACACAATTTATATTAAACGTAAAATACCACAAAGCATGAAATACAAGAAGAAGGAACAAAAGGTTTTAAAACAAACAACATTGTATTTATTTGTGTGTTGATGTACATGCGTAGAAGTTAAAGATCTGATGGAGTTATGTCTCTTAGACTGGTAATATTTTTACCGGAGCTCACGAAGTTGGATTAATCATTAAACTGTAGTTTTAGAAGAATAAAGTTCTTGTTGCATATTTGGAAATGTTCTGTATGTTTGTAATGTAGGCTGGAAAATTCCGTAAGAGTTCGTACGTACGTGAATGCGTGAATATGCTTCAACGTCTGGCCGCCATGGTCAAGACGATAATTCTCTGCGTCTACATTTTGCAGCAAGAAGAGAGAAAAAAGAGAAAATGGCAAACTCGTGTTTGCTATTTATAGATAATGTAACCACGTGACAGGATCAAAAGAACTTGACGGGAAACTTGACTTTGTCACGCGCTGGAAAAATATATTGTGCGTGGGTGGATTGCAACGCCCACTTGTGTGTTTATTGACCAATTAGAAGCTGATATTTCCTGAAAACATTTACTAAGCTGAAAAGTCTCTTGGGATCCGATTCTCCCAAAAGTGCACAAAATCGACTACATGAAAATATAGCGATTACAAAATTGTCGCATAGCTGCGATTTGTAAATTGTCTATTACAAAGTAGTGTTGATTTATTATCCAATAAATGCTTTGAATTTGAATTTGTGTAAGTATGTATGTATGTGTGTGGTGATGATGATGATCATCATCATCACAAACTAAAAATATTAACTAACATATAATTTTTTTTAACATTTTTTGTTCTATGATGCCACAGTTAAAATTTCAACTCGAGGCGATTGTTCTCTTTAAGAAAGAACATACAAACTTGGGGACTGAAAAAATGCCAAGAAATTCTGCCAGAGTTCTTTACTTGGTTAATTCGCATTACAATCCCCAAAAACCAATTGTAATGAATATTTTCCATTGTGGTGTGAAATTGTCTGATTATTTCGAAAATAATAATAAAAATTTGCGCTCGAATATCGTTTCGAATTTCGACCTTATTCACGGTGCATCTACAGCCCGTCCGCCATTACTAGCGTTGTTTACATACGCTTGCTTGCGCGGAAGCTTACTTAGTTAACGGCCTTTTTACTGATCTTCTTATCTTCTTACTGGTCTTGATTACTGCGCAATTTTCGCGAAATTTAATTTAAAATGCCCATACTTTGCTTAATGCGCGATTTTTTTTTGTAAAATGAAGCGTTAAATGAATTGGTTATTTTTTTTCAAATTTTTTATAAATTCCTTTGTCCAATTAAATTTTGATTAAATTGGTTAACCAAACAGTTTTTTTTGTTTTGTTTTTGTTTTGTTTTGTTTTTTTTGTTTTGTTTTGGTTTTTTTGTTTTTGTTTTTTTTTAATTTTTTGTTTTGTTTTGTGTTTTGTTTTTTTGTTTTGTTTTTTTGTTTTGTTTTTTTTTGTTTTGTTTTTTTGTAAAATTGAAGCTTTAATAAATAATGAATTCTTTTTTAGACTAATTTAAATTATTTAGAAAAACAATTGAAAGTTTTTCTAAATAAATGCAATGTCATGAGTGAACCCTTTTCCAAAAAAAAATAAATTAATGATAATGATAGTGTCTTAAGAATTCTTTTGGTTTAAATTTTGATTAACTTAAGACATTTCAATTATTTAAAAAAAAACAATGGAAAAAATATTCTTAAGACAACGGAACGTGCGCTATTTTGTTCTGGTGAAAAACATTGTTTTGGAAATTCTTGCAAAAATCAAATAATTGTCGGATTATAAAGAAAATTTCACGACACAATTTAAAAGAATATCGTTGAAAAAAGGAAAACATCATTTCTTTTTAAACTTTCAGGCACGTAATTTTTATTTTACTTTTCTTTTTTCATTTTTACTGATATTTTTGGAATACTAAGGCATTTTCTGTTGGGTTACTTTTAATATTTCTTTGTATAAAGGGGTTCAGTTCTCGTTATGTATATTTCTGTATATTTATATATTTATGTATATTTCTTTGTATAAAGGCGTTCTCTTCTCGTTAATTAACCTACTTAGGGAGCCTTTCCCCCTCCTCTTTTCCTCTCTCCTTTCTATCAAATACGAAAATGATTTTGCCATTCATCAAAATACGACATTTTTCATATGGGACAACCTAATACAATATATTGTTAAAGAGGCTGGAAAATGTATATATATATATATATATATATATATATATATATATATATATATATAGAGAGAGAGAGAGAGAGAGAGAGAGAGAGATATAACATTAGTGGTCAATATATATATATATATATATATATATATATATATAGCATAATGAGAAGCCACGTATACTTTCTTGATATGTCTGCACAATATGTCCTAATAGTGGATATATTGGCGAATCTGGAACTAGTTTTAGATTTCGTTTCAACAACCAC
>OZ038502.1:82608308-82663308 GCA_964036315.1 Acanthosepion esculentum
GTTAGCCCATATGCGTTGTGTTTTTTGCTCGACTATTTATATACACTGGTCAGTGATGCATTATGGGTAGGCCTATTGTATTATTCTAACAGTTTATTTCGGTTATGTTTCGAATTATATGTTATACATACAACACTATAAAATAGCCGCAAAACTGCATCCACATCCACAATTATTTGTACTCAATAGGCTCTAGAATAATTTGAAACATAACTGTTTCCACCCACCTAAATAACCGTTAGAATAATACAATAGCCCTACTCCTAATGCATCACTGACCAGTATATATAATCAAACCAAAACATAATGCACATGGCCTGATGATTGCGTTTAAGACCGTCATCACTGGGTGTTGCGTCCTGGGTATGACGATAAACTACGTCCAGCAGCAAGACCTCTGATCAGGAGGTTTTGAGGAGCGTGGAACCACCTCTTAATTGCTGGTGTTCCAGGGGTGGTAGCACCTGTTAGGGTCCCAGCTATGGGCAAATAGTTAACTCCGAAACTGGGGTAAAGGCACTATGAAAGTGTAAAGGTGGGCTTTAATTCCAGAAATACTATGTAAAAAATTATTACCAGCAATAAATTTTTGAAGAAAAAACCTGTTGCCATCAATACATTTTTGAAAAGAAAAACTATTACCAACAATACGTTTTCGAAAAAAAAAATATTACCAGCAATACTTTTTTGGAAAAAAATATTACCAGCAATACTTTTTGAAAAAAAATATTACCAGAAATAGATTTTTGACGAAACAAAATATTACCAGCAATAAAAATTGTCGGCATTAAATAACCCATTGAGGTTGATATGCCGTAAACCAAACCAAACCGGTGGGTGTTGACTTCAATGCCTACTTTTATACCTGTATAACATCCATACTGAATTCATTGCTTTTGAGATTGTTAAAATTTTCAACCGAATATATTTGCTGTGGCATTCACTACAGAAAGATTTGAAAGAACCCTTCCAGGAGTCGGGTATTTGTAAAATCTGCAATAACCAGAAGTATAAATGTATATCCGGTTGCGTGCAATACCAAAATAATCAATGATATATGCGCCAGTTTCAGCTTGGCTGTATCATCAACCAATGAGATTTCTCTGTTAATAAACACAAAATCTAAGAAACCCTATTGGACAACTCCGCCCGGGAATCCGCGTTATGGCGTCCAGTCAGACAATTCATATTATGGAAAGGGAAGTAATGAACAAAAATAATGTTTCTTTTTTCAATTAAACAAAACACACACACACAAGCATCCGGATATAATTCTTCGTTTTAATGACAACGCTAGAAATCATATCAGTGATACTAATCAATTAGCTTTACTATTTTTATAACTACTTATCAGCAAAAGGATGAGCCTACAATGCAAATTACAAATCGGGGATACTAAAATAAAAAAGATACAAATCTGGGAAGTATTATTATAACAGGGGGCGGAAAGTTCAACACGGAGACGTCTTGGGATGGCCAAAGATGCATTCCAAAAGCTAAGCAGAGTATTAACCCCTCCTCCGTCAATTATTTTGGTAAAAACGTTTCCTATTCAGAAAATGTTTTTATTTGTTTTTAATATAGTAACCAAGAAACTGAGGCACCTTGAAGTACCCGAGCGGTGGCTAGCACCTCTACCAAACGTATTAGTTGACAAGTGAACTCGTTTCAAGGTCAGTAGAACATAAAAAGACTCAAGATCGACGTATAAACACGTTTTTATGAACGTTACGTTTTGGACGTGTTATTGAAATTATTACGGAGTCGCTAACTGGGTGCCCTGTGATTGGATGAAAAACAACCAATCACAGGCTACCTTTTAGATTTTCCAAATCCCATGAGAGCGGTTTTTACAAATTCTCATCCTCTTTTGCTTGTTGGGACCTTCAGAGACAAGACGTTCCCCGTCTGCTCTCTCCGTCATCTAAATACCATGACGTGTGAGGATTTGCACAGCAACTGAAGCACAGAAGTCAAGGCTCTATTTCTTCAACCCAGCCAAAACGACACAGGAAATGTAAAACCGTTAAAAGGACGCATCTTTCAGATAAGTTCCGCAAACCCAACTGTTTGCAAGAAACTTTCCTCTCTTTTCCTACAATACAAGTATATTTTCAAACAATTCCAATTGTGTTTTTGTTCCTTTCTTCTTGCCGGCGTCACAATATTTTTGTTACCAAATATAATTCGGTAAAAACGTATATACACGGCTATGATGGCGAAGGGGTTAAGAGACAGAAACTAAGAAAAGAGTACTGAATTGTTACGTGATATCTGTCCTTCTATATGGCAGTGAATGCTGGGCAATCTCCTCAAAGATGAAGAAGTGACTTAACACAACAGAAATGTGGTTCTACAGAAGGATGCTGAGGATACCATGGACAGAACATATGAGCGACGAGTTTTTAGAGAAAATGGAAACAAAAAGGAAACTTATGCTTAACATCAGGAAGAAGCAGTTGAAATTTCTTGGGCACGTAACGAGGAAGGGAGGCCTGGAAAATCTGATACTCACAGGACAGATTGAAGACAAGCGGGAGAGAGGAAAACAGCGTGTAGGAGGAGGAAAGGGGGAAGAGGAGGCTTTCTCTTCCTCTTCCTCTCTTGTCGAACTCTCTGTCTTCGGGCGGAGAGGAATCCAGACGAGGTTATGCCGAAGGGCAGAGTCTCGTTTGGGGAGATAGACAAACATGACCTCGTGTATACGGGGTCTACGGGCAATTTTTGCCCAAGCCTACGGGCTCGGAACGCCACACTTTAAAAACTTGCCTTGTGGGGAGGATGGTAAATAGGAAAACAGCGTGTAACATATTTGATGGACTTAATTAAATGGATGGTAGAACTTGGTTTGGGAGAAATCGCAAAAAGACAAAACTTATTAAGGGCTACAAAAGACAGAAAGATGTAGAGGGCGATTATAGCCTAAGAAGATATATCTACTAGCTCCTATCTTAATAAAATAAAGCAATTTCTTTAGACATTATAAGAGGTAAAGAAATATAGAGGTAAGGAATATGGAATAGGCTGTGTCCGATATAGTTGACGGAATTTAAATCTTGAGTGTTGGTGTATTGCAGATGTGTTCATATGTAAACAATTAAAAAAGAAGCAAACAAAAACTTGGGTTTATACTTCTTTATGTGCCGTGTCCCTTTAGGACGTTGGCGATCATGGCTCTCCACAATTTTCTGTCTTCATAGCTCTTAATAAATCTTATTTTTTGTGAGTTCTAAACCCTGTTCCGCCATCCATTTACTCAAGCTCACTAAATATATTATACGTTGTTTTCCCCTGTTCCTCTTGCCTTCAGTCTGTCATGTGCGTATCAGATTTCCCAAGTCTTCCTTCCTCATTATGTCTCTTCCTGATGTTAAGTATGTTTCCTTCTTGTTTCCATTTTCTTTAAAACTTTGGCGTTGCTCACATGTTCTTTCCATGGTATCCTCAGCATCCTTCTGTAGAACTACATTTCTGTTGAGTCAAGTCTCTTCTTCATCGTTTATTCTCTTATTTTATATAAACTGTAGTGAAACTAAGTTCTCAATCTCTTTTGAGTATGGCCGTTTTCATTTTCTGATCCTGAAGTTAGGGTAAGTAAGGATAAACATCGTTATAATGGTCGAGATCAAGTCAGCCTTGCGCCGAGTTGGAACGACCAAAAAAAAGGTTGATTTACTTTATATTTGAAAATTTTAGAACACACGTGCGAACGCCATGCGTTGGAAGGTAAAAAGATTGTTCAGTCGTCAGTGGAACGCGAAACGAATGTGTTCCACCGGGGATGTCCTTCTTCCATGTCCTGATACATCCTAGAGTAAGGGGGAGAAAAAAGAGGAAGGAAATATTTTTCTTTTCATAGTCTTAAACAGCGCCACCGAACGGCGTTTGACGAATCTTATTGGGGTAATAAAATTTCCAGTTCCTTTATTACTAGCATCATGAGAAATAAATTTTCTACAAGTTTAATCCAACACGACAAATTGTTACAAAACGAAAAAATTAACCTGAAAACTTGTCATGTTCTTAAATATCCTCATCTGATCTAAACTTTCATATGGATGTCAAGCAATGGCAAAAAACTGGTTTAGAAATATCTAAACTGTCAGTTGTATACAACCGCTAAGATCAATGGCTAAAAAAATGGCTTTGAGTGAAGCCTGCGGATCTTGGCAAAAACCATTATTCTTCGAAGATTGTGAACTGGAGCTCCAGAATGACAAAGAACTGTACCAAATAACAGAAAATACATCAGTTGAGGACTACCAGCAGCAGCAACAACTAAAATGGATAGCATATGCAGCATGAAGAGAAAGCAATGGCATAATCAAGATTCTGACGTTCCACACTACTTCAAATGAAATGTTAGGAAGAAAAACCCCATCAATAATGGAAAGAACAATAACAGCTACTGAACTTGCGAAACGTATATTTTTGAAAAATATTTTTAAGAGAAATATTGTATAAATTTCAGCCAACAGCAGATCTGGCTGCTCGGTTAAAGAATCTCAAATTCTTCTTTTTCTCTGGGCTTAGGGTAGAACAGAAGAATCTGACATTCTTTACGTGTCCCAGAAATTTCAGCTGCCCCTTCCTGATGTTAAGTATAAGCTGCCTCCTTGTTTGCATCCACTCCAAAACATCATCGTTGGCTACACACTCGGTCCATGATATCCTTAGCATCCTTCTGTAGAACCATACCACCGTTGCCTTGAGCCCGCCATGTATGCCATGCATTGCTTTCCCTTGTCTCTCTTTGCATCTATTCGCCCTGTGTGTATCAGATTCTCCAAACCTTTCATTCTCATTACGTGTCCCAGAAATTTCAGCTGCCCCTTCCTGATGCTAAGTATAAGCTGCCTCCTTGTTTGCATCCACTCCAAAACATCATCGTTGGTTACACACTCGGTCCATGATATCCTTAGCATCCTTCTGTAGAACCATACCTCCGTTGCCTTGAGCCCGCCATGTATGCCATGCATTGCTTTCCCTTGTCTCTCTTTGCATCTATTCGCCCTGTGTGTATCAGATGCTCCAAACCTTCCATTCTCATTACGTGTCCCAGAAATCTCAGCGGCCTCTTCCTGATGCTAAGTATAAGCTGCCTCCTTGTTTGCATCCACTCCAAAACATCATCGTTGGTTACACACTCGGTCCATGATATCCTTAGCATCCTTCTGTAGAACCATACCTCCGTTGCCTTGAGCCCGCCATGTATGCCATGCATTGCTTTCCCTTGTCTCTCTTTGCATCTATTCGCCCTGTGTGTATCAGATTCTCCAAACCTTCCATTCTCATTACGTGTCCCAGAAATTTCAGCTGCCTCTTCCTGATGCTAAGTATAAGCTGCCTCCTTGTTTGCATCCACTCCAAAACATCATCGTTGGTTACACACTCGGTCCATGATATCCTTAGCATCCTTCTGTAGAACCATACCTCCGTTGCCTTGAGCCCGCCATGTATGCCATGCATTGCTTTCCCTTGTCTCTCTTTGCATCTATTCGCCCTGTGTGTATCAGATTCTCCAAACCTTCCATTCTCATTACGTGTCCCAGAAATTTCAGCTGCCCCTTCCTGATGCTAAGTATAAGCTGCCTCCTTGTTTGCATCCACTCCAAAACATCATCGTTGGCTACACACTCGGTCCATGATATCCTTAGCATCCTTCTATAGAACCATAGCTCCGTTGCCTTGAGCCCGCCATGTATGCCATGCATTGCTTTCCCTTGTCTCTCTTTGCATCTATTCGCCCTGTGTGTATCAGATTCTCCAAACCTTCCATTCTCATTACGTGTCCCAGAAATTTCAGCTGCCTCTTCCTGATGCTAAGTATAAGCTGCCTCCTTGTTTGCATCCACTCCAAAACATCATCGTTGGTTACACACTCGGTCCATGATATCCTTAGCATCCTTCTGTAGAACCATACCTCCGTTGCCTTGAGCCCGCCATGTATGCCATGCATTGCTTTCCCTTGTCTCTCTTTGCATCTATTCGCCCTGTGTGTATCAGATTCTCCAAACCTTCCATTCTCATTACGTGTCCCAGAAATTTCAGCTGCCCCTTCCTGATGCTAAGTATAAGCTGCCTCCTTGTTTGCATCCACTCCAAAACATCATCGTTGGCTACACACTCGGTCCATGATATCCTTAGCATCCTTCTATAGAACCATACCTCCGTTGCCTTGAGCCCGCCATGTATGCCATGCATTGCTTTCCCTTGTCTCTCTTTGCATCTATTCGCCCTGTGTGTATCAGATTCTCCAAACCTTCCATTCTCATTACGTGTCCCAGAAATTTCAGCTGCCTCTTCCTGATGCTAAGTATAAGCTGCCTCCTTGTTTGCATCCACTCCAAAACATCATCGTTGGCTACACACTCGGTCCATGATATCCTTAGCATCCTTCTATAGAACCATACCTCCGTTGCCTTGAGCCCGCCATGTATGCCATGTATTGCTTTCCCTTTTCTCTCTTTGCATCTATTCGCCCTGTGTGTATCAGATTCTCCAAACCTTCCATTCTCATTACGTGTCCCAGAAATTTCAGCTGCCCCTTCCTGATGCTAAGTATAAGCTGCCTCCTTGTTTGCATCCACTCCAAAACATCATCGTTGGTTACACACTCGGTCCATGATATCCTTAGCATCCTTCTGTAGAACCATACCTCCGTTGCCTTGAGCCCGCCATGTATGCCATGCATTGCTTTCCCTTGTCTCTCTTTGCATCTATTCGCCCTGTGTGTATCAGATTCTCCAAACCTTCCATTCTCATTACGTGTCCCAGAAATTTCAGCTGCCTCTTCCTGATGCTAAGTATAAGCTGCCTCCTTGTTTGCATCCACTCCAAAACATCATCGTTGGCTACACACTCGGTCCATGATATCCTTAGCATCCTTCTATAGAACCATACCTCCGTTGCCTTGAGCCCGCCATGTATGCCATGCATTGCTTTCCCTTGTCTCTCTTTGCATCTATTCGCCCTGTGTGTATCAGATTCTCCAAACCTTCCATTCTCATTACGTGTCCCAGAAATTTCAGCTGCCTCTTCCTGATGCTAAGTATAAGCTGCCTCCTTGTTTGCATCCACTCCAAAACATCATCGTTGGCTACACACTCGGTCCATGATATCCTTAGCATCCTTCTATAGAACCATACCTCCGTTGCCTTGAGCCCGCCATGTATGCCATGCATTGCTTTCCCTTGTCTCTCTTTGCATCTATTCGCCCTGTGTGTATCAGATTCTCCAAACCTTCCATTCTCATTACGTGTCCCAGAAATTTCAGCTGCCTCTTCCTGATGCTAAGTATAAGCTGCCTCCTTGTTTGCATCCACTCCAAAACATCATCGTTGGCTACACACTCGGTCCATGATATCCTTAGCATCCTTCTATAGAACCATACCTCCGTTGCCTTGAGCCCGCCATGTGTGACATGCATTGCTTTCCCTTGTCTCTCTTTGCATCTATTCGCCCTGTGTGTATCAGATTCTCCAAACCTTCCATTCTCATTACGTGTCCCAGAAATTTCAGCTGCCTCTTCCTGATGCTAAGTATAAGCTGCCTCCTTGTTTGCATCCACTCCAAAACATCATCGTTGGCTACACACTCGGTCCATGATATCCTTAGCATCCTTCTGTAGAACCATACCTCCGTTGCCTTGAGCCCGCCATGTGTGACATGCATTGCTTTCCCTTGTCTCTCTTTGCATCTATTCGCCCTGTGTGTATCAGATTCTCCAAACCTTCCATTCTCATTACGTGTCCCAGAAATTTCAGCTGCCTCTTCCTGATGCTAAGTATAAGCTGCCTCCTTGTTTGCATCCACTCCAAAACATCATCGTTGGCTACACACTCGGTCCATGATATCCTTAGCATCCTTCTATAGAACCATACCTCCGTTGCCTTGAGCCCGCCATGTGTGACATGCATTGCTTTCCCTTGTCTCTCTTTGCATCTATTCGCCCTGTGTGTATCAGATTCTCCAAACCTTCCATTCTCATTACGTGTCCCAGAAATTTCAGCTGCCTCTTCCTGATGCTAAGTATAAGCTGCCTCCTTGTTTGCATCCACTCCAAAACATCATCGTTGGCTACACACTCGGTCCATGATATCCTTAGCATCCTTCTATAGAACCATACCTCCGTTGCCTTGAGCCCGCCATGTGTGACATGCATTGCTTTCCCTTGTCTCTCTTTGCATCTATTCGCCCTGTGTGTATCAGATTCTCCAAACCTTCCATTCTCATTACGTGTCCCAGAAATTTCAGCTGCCTCTTCCTGATGCTAAGTATAAGCTGCCTCCTTGTTTGCATCCACTCCAAAACATCATCGTTGGCTACACACTCGGTCCATGATATCCTTAGCATCCTTCTGTAGAACCATACCTCCGTTGCCTTGAGCCCGCCATGTATGCCATGCATTGCTTTCCCTTGTCTCTCTTTGCATCTATTCGCCCTGTGTGTATCATATTCTCCAAACCTTCCATTCTCATTACGTGTCCCAGAAATTTCAGCTGCCTCTTCCTTATGCTAAGTATAAGCTGCCTCCTTGTTTGCATCCACTCCAAAACATCATCGTTGGCTACACACTCGGTCCATGATATCCTTAGCATCCTTCTATAGAACCATACCTCCGTTGCCTTGAGCCCGCCATGTATGCCATGCATTGCTTTCCCTTGTCTCTCTTTGCATCTATTCGCCCTGTGTGTATCAGATTCTCCAAACCTTCCATTCTCATTACGTGTCCCAGAAATTTCAGCTGCCTCTTCCTGATGCTAAGTATAAGCTGCCTCCTTGTTTGCATCCACTCCAAAACATCATCGTTGGCTACACACTCGGTCCATGATATCCTTAGCATCCTCCTATAGAACCATACCTCCGTTGCCTTGAGCCCGCCATGTATGCCATGCATTGCTTTCCCTTGTCTCTCTTTGCATCTATTCGCCCTGTGTGTATCAGATTCTCCAAACCTTCCATTCTCATTACGTGTCCCAGAAATTTCAGCTGCCTCTTCCTGATGCTAAGTATAAGCTGCCTCCTTGTTTGCATCCACTCCAAAACATCATCGTTGGCTACACACTCGGTCCATGATATCCTTAGCATCCTTCTATAGAACCATACCTCCGTTGCCTTGAGCCCGCCATGTATGCCATGCATTGCTTTCCCTTGTCTCTCTTTGCATCTATTCGCCCTGTGTGTATCAGATTCTCCAAACCTTCCATTCTCATTACGTGTCCCAGAAATTTCAGCTGCCTCTTCCTGATGCTAAGTATAAGCTGCCTCCTTGTTTGCATCCACTCCAAAACATCATCGTTGGCTACACACTCGGTCCATGATATCCTTAGCATCCTTCTATAGAACCATACCTCCGTTGCCTTGAGCCCGCTATGTATGCCATGCATTGCTTTCCCTTGTCTCTCTTTGCATCTATTCGCCCTGTGTGTATCAGATTCTCCAAACCTTCCATTCTCATTACGTGTCCCAGAAATTTCAGCTGCCTCTTCCTGATGCTAAGTATAAGCTGCCTCCTTGTTTGCATCCACTCCAAAACATCATCGTTGGTTACACACTCGGTCCATGATATCCTTAGCATCCTTCTGTAGAACCATACCTCCGTTGCCTTGAGCCCGCCATGTATGCCATGCATTGCTTTCCCTTGTCTCTCTTTGCATCTATTCGCCCTGTGTGTATCAGATTCTCCAAACCTTCCATTCTCATTACGTGTCCCAGAAATTTCAGCTGCCCCTTCCTGATGCTAAGTATAAGCTGCCTCCTTGTTTGCATCCACTCCAAAACATCATCGTTGGCTACACACTCGGTCCATGATATCCTTAGCATCCTTCTGTAGAACCATACCTCCGTTGCCTTGAGCCTGCCATGTATGCCATGCATTGCTTTCCCTTGTCTCTCTTTGCATCTATTCGCCCTGTGTGTATCAGATTCTCCAAACCTTCCATTCTCATTACGTGTCCCAGAAATTTCAGCTGCCTCTTCCTGATGCTAAGTATAAGCTGCCTCCTTGTTTGCATCCACTCCAAAACATCATCGTTGGCTACACACTCGGTCCATGATATCCTTAGCATCCTTCTGTAGAACCATACCTCCGTTGCCTTGAGCCCGCCATGTATGCCATGCATTGCTTTCCCTTGTCTCTCTTTGCATCTATTCGCCCTGTGTGTATCAGATTCTCCAAACCTTCCATTCTCATTACGTGTCCCAGAAATTTCAGCTGCCTCTTCCTGATGCTAAGTATAAGCTGCCTCCTTGTTTGCATCCACTCCAAAACATCATCGTTGGTTACACACTCGGTCCATGATATCCTTAGCATCCTTCTATAGAACCATACCTCCGTTGCCTTGAGCCCGCCATGTATGCCATGCATTGCTTTCCCTTGTCTCTCTTTGCATCTATTCGCCCTGTGTGTATCAGATTCTCCAAACCTTCCATTCTCATTACGTGTCCCAGAAATTTCAGCTGCCTCTTCCTGATGCTAAGTATAAGCTGCCTCCTTGTTTGCATCCACTCCAAAACATCATCGTTGGCTACACACTCGGTCCATGATATCCTTAGCATCCTTCTATAGAACCATACCTCCGTTGCCTTGAGCCCGCCATGTATGCCATGCATTGCTTTCCCTTGTCTCTCTTTGCATCTATTCGCCCTGTGTGTATCAGATTCTCCAAACCTTCCATTCTCATTACGTGTCCCAGAAATTTCAGCTGCCTCTTCCTGATGCTAAGTATAAGCTGCCTCCTTGTTTGCATCCACTCCAAAACATCATCGTTGGCTACACACTCGGTCCATGATATCCTTAGCATCCTTCTATAGAACCATACCTCCGTTGCCTTGAGCCCGCCATGTATGCCATGCATTGCTTTCCCTTGTCTCTCTTTGCATCTATTCGCCCTGTGTGTATCAGATGCTCCAAACCTTCCATTCTCATTACGTGTCCCAGAAATTTCAGCTGCCTCTTCCTGATGCTAAGTATAAGCTGCCTCCTTGTTTGCATCCACTCCAAAACATCATCGTTGGCTACACACTCGGTCCATGATATCCTTAGCATCCTTCTGTAGAACCATACCTCCGTTGCCTTGAGCCCGCCATGTATGCCATGCATTGCTTTCCCTTGTCTCTCTTTGCATCTATTCGCCCTGTGTGTATCAGATTCTCCAAACCTTCCATTCTCATTACGTGTCCCAGAAATTTCAGCTGCCCCTTCCTGATGCTAAGTATAAGCTGCCTCCTTGTTTGCATCCACTCCAAAACATCATCGTTGGTTACACACTCGGTCCATGATATCCTTAGCATCCTTCTGTAGAACCATACCTCCGTTGCCTTGAGCCCGCCATGTATGCCATGCATTGCTTTCCCTTGTCTCTCTTTGCATCTTTTCGCCCTGTGTGTATCAGATTCTCCAAACCTTCCATTCTCATTACGTGTCCCAGAAATTTCAGCTGCCCCTTCCTGATGCTAAGTATAAGCTGCCTCCTTGTTTGCATCCACTCCAAAACATCATCGTTGGCTACACACTCGGTCCATGATATCCTTAGCATCCTTCTGTAGAACCATACCTCCGTTGCCTTGAGCCCGCCATGTATGCCATGCATTGCTTTCCCTTGTCTCTCTTTGCATCTATTCGCCCTGTGTGTATCAGATTCTCCAAACCTTCCATTCTCATTACGTGTCCTAGAAATTTCAGCTGCCCCTTCCTGATGCTAAGTATAAGCTGCCTCCTTGTTTGCATCCACTCCAAAACATCATCGTTGGCTACACACTCGGTCCATGATATCCTTAGCATCCTTCTGTAGAACCATACCTCCGTTGCCTTGAGCCCGCCATGTATGCCATGCATTGCTTTCCCTTGTCTCTCTTTGCATCTATTCGCCCTGTGTGTATCAGATTCTCCAAACCTTCCATTCTCATTACGTGTCCCAGAAATTTCAGCTGCCCCTTCCTGATGCTAAGTATAAGCTGCCTCCTTGTTTGCATCCACTCCAAAACATCATCGTTGGCTACACACTCGGTCCATGATATCCTTAGCATCCTTCTGTAGAACCATACCTCCGTTGCCTTGAGCCCGCCATGTATGCCATGCATTGCTTTCCTTTGTCTCTCTTTGCATCTATTCGCCCTGTGTGTATCAGATTCTCCAAACCTTCCATTCTCATTACGTGTCCCAGAAATTTCAGCTGCCTCTTCCTGATGCTAAGTATAAGCTGCCTCCTTGTTTGCATCCACTCCAAAACATCATCGTTGGTTACACACTCGGTCCATGATATCCTTAGCATCCTTCTGTAGAACCATACCTCCGTTGCCTTGAGCCCGCCATGTATGCCATGCATTGCTTTCCCTTGTCTCTCTTTGCATCTATTCGCCCTGTGTGTATCAGATTCTCCAAACCTTCCATTCTCATTACGTGTCCCAGAAATTTCAGCTGCCCCTTCCTGATGCTAAGTATAAGCTGCCTCCTTGTTTGCATCCACTCCAAAACATCATCGTTGGTTACACACTCGGTCCATGATATCCTTAGCATCCTTCTGTAGAACCATACCTCCGTTGCCTTGAGCCCGCCATGTATGCCATGCATTGCTTTCCCTTGTCTCTCTTTGCATCTATTCGCCCTGTGTGTATCAGATTCTCCAAACCTTCCATTCTCATTACGTGTCCCAGAAATTTCAGCTGCCCCTTCCTGATGTTAAGTATAAGCTGCCTCCTTGTTTGCATCCACTCCAAAACATCATCGTTGGCTACACACTCGGTCCATGATATCCTTAGCATCCTTCTGTAGAACCATACCTCCGTTGCCTTGAGCCCGCCATGTATGCCATGTATTGCTTTCCCTTGTCTCTCTTTGCATCTATTCGCCCTGTGTGTATCAGATTCTCCAAACCTTCCATTCTCATTACGTGTCCCAGAAATTTCAGCTGCCCCTTCCTGATGCTAAGTATAAGCTGCCTCCTTGTTTGCATCCACTCCAAAACATCATCGTTGGCTACACACTCGGTCCATGATATCCTTAGCATCCTTCTGTAGAACCATACCTCCGTTGCCTTGAGCCCGCCATGTATGCCATGTATTGCTTTCCCTTGTCTCTCTTTGCATCTATTCGCCCTGTGTGTATCAGATTCTCCAAACCTTCCATTCTCATTACGTGTCCCAGAAATTTCAGCTGCCCCTTCCTGATGCTAAGTATAAGCTGCCTCCTTGTTTGCATCCACTCCAAAACATCATCGTTGGTTACACACTCGGTCCATGATATCCTTAGCATCCTTCTGTAGAACCATACCTCCGTTGCCTTGAGCCCGCCATGTATGCCATGCATTGCTTTCCCTTGTCTCTCTTTGCATCTATTCGCCCTGTGTGTATCAGATTCTCCAAACCTTCCATTCTCATTACGTGTCCCAGAAATTTCAGCTGCCCCTTCCTGATGCTAAGTATAAGCTGCCTCCTTGTTTGCATCCACTCCAAAACATCATCGTTGGCTACACACTCGGTCCATGATATCCTTAGCATCCTTCTGTAGAACCATACCTCCGTTGCCTTGAGCCCGCCATGTATGCCATGCATTGCTTTCCCTTGTCTCTCTTTGCATCTATTCGCCCTGTGTGTATCAGATTCTCCAAACCTTCCATTCTCATTACGTGTCCCAGAAATTTCAGCTGCCCCTTCCTGATGCTAAGTATAAGCTGCCTCCTTGTTTGCATCCACTCCAAAACATCATCGTTGGTTACACACTCGGTCCATGATATCCTTAGCATCCTTCTGTAGAACCATACCTCCGTTGCCTTGAGCCCGCCATGTATGCCATGCATTGCTTTCCCTTGTCTCTCTTTGCATCTATTCGCCCTGTGTGTATCAGATTCTCCAAACCTTCCATTCTCATTACGTGTCCCAGAAATTTCAGCTGCCCCTTCCTGATGCTAAGTATAAGCTGCCTCCTTGTTTGCATCCACTCCAAAACATCATCGTTGGCTACACACTCGGTCCATGATATCCTTAGCATCCTTCTGTAGAACCATACCTCCGTTGCCTTGAGCCCGCCATGTATGCCATGTATTGCTTTCCCTTGTCTCGCTTTGCATCTATTCGCCCTGTGTGTATCAGATTCTCCAAACCTTCCATTCTCATTACGTGTCCCAGAAATTTCAGCTGCCCCTTCCTGATGCTAAGTATAAGCTGCCTCCTTGTTTGCATCCACTCCAAAACATCATCGTTGGTTACACACTCGGTCCATGATATCCTTAGCATCCTTCTGTAGAACCATACCTCCGTTGCCTTGAGCCCGCCATGTATGCCATGCATTGCTTTCCCTTGTCTCTCTTTGCATCTATTCGCCCTGTGTGTATCAGATTCTCCAAACCTTCCATTCTCATTACGTGTCCCAGAAATTTCAGCTGCCCCTTCCTGATGCCAAGTATAAGCTGCCTCCTTGTTTGCATCCACTCCAAAACATCATCGTTGGCTACACACTCGGTCCATGATATCCTTAGCATCCTTCTGTAGAACCATACCTCCGTTGCCTTGAGCCCGCCATGTATGCCATGTATTGCTTTCCCTTGTCTCGCTTTGCATCTATTCGCCCTGTGTGTATCAGATTCTCCAAACCTTCCATTCTCATTACGTGTCCCAGAAATTTCAGCTGCCCCTTCCTGATGCTAAGTATAAGCTGCCTCCTTGTTTGCATCCACTCCAAAACATCATCGTTGGTTACACACTCGGTCCATGATATCCTTAGCATCCTTCTGTAGAACCATACCTCCGTTGCCTTGAGCCCGCCATGTATGCCATGCATTGCTTTCCCTTGTCTCTCTTTGCATCTATTCGCCCTGTGTGTATCAGATTCTCCAAACCTTCCATTCTCATTACGTGTCCCAGAAATTTCAGCTGCCCCTTCCTGATGCTAAGTATAAGCTGCCTCCTTGTTTGCATCCACTCCAAAACATCATCGTTGGCTACACACTCGGTCCATGATATCCTTAGCATCCTTCTATAGAACCATACCTCCGTTGCCTTGAGCCCGCCATGTATGCCATGCATTGCTTTCCCTTGTCTCTCTTTGCATCTATTCGCCCTGTGTGTATCAGATTCTCCAAACCTTCCATTCTCATTACGTGTCCCAGAAATTTCAGCTGCCCCTTCCTGATGCTAAGTATAAGCTGCCTCCTTGTTTGCATCCACTCCAAAACATCATCGTTGGTTACACACTCGGTCCATGATATCCTTAGCATCCTTCTGTAGAACCATACCTCCGTTGCCTTGAGCCCGCCATGTATGCCATGCATTGCTTTCCCTTGTCTCTCTTTGCATCTATTCGCCCTGTGTGTATCAGATTCTCCAAACCTTACATTCCCATTACGTGTCCCAGAAATTTCAGCTGCCCCTTCCTGATGCTAAGTATAAGCTGCCTCCTTGTTTGCATCCACTCCAAAACATCATCGTTGGCTACACACTCGGTCCATGATATCCTTAGCATCCTTCTATAGAACCATACCTCCGTTGCCTTGAGCCCGCCATGTATGCCATGCATTGCTTTCCCTTGTCTCTCTTTGCATCTATTCGCCCTGTGTGTATCAGATTCTCCAAACCTTCCATTCTCATTACGTGTCCCAGACATTTCAGCTGCCCTTCCTGATGTTAAGTATAAGCTGCCTCCTTGTTTGCATCCACTCCAAAACATCATCGTTGGCTACACACTCGGTCCATGATATCCTTAGCATCCTTCTGTAGAACCATACCTCCGTTGCCTTGAGCCCGCCATGTATACCATGCATTGCTTTCCCTTGTCTCTCTTTGCATCTATTCGCCCTGTGTGTATCAGATTCTCCAAACCTTCCATTCTCATTACGTGTCCCAGAAATTTCAGCTGCCCCTTCCTGATGCTAAGTATAAGCTGCCTCCTTGTTTGCATCCACTCCAAAACATCATCGTTGGTTACACACTCGGTCCATGATATCCTTAGCATCCTTCTGTAGAACCATACCTCCGTTGCCTTGAGCCCGCCATGTATGCCATGCATTGCTTTCCCTTGTCTCTCTTTGCATCTATTCGCCCTGTGTGTATCAGATTCTCCAAACCTTCCATTCTCATTACGTGTCCCAGAAATTTCAGCTGCCCCTTCCTGATGCTAAGTATAAGCTGCCTCCTTGTTTGCATCCACTCCAAAACATCATCGTTGGCTACACACTCGGTCCATGATATCCTTAGCATCCTTCTGTAGAACCATACCTCCGTTGCCTTGAGCCCGCCATGTATGCCATGCATTGCTTTCCCTTGTCTCTCTTTGCATCTATTCGCCCTGTGTGTATCAGATTCTCCAAACCTTCCATTCTCATTACGTGTCCCAGAAATTTCAGCTGCCCCTTCCTGATGCTAAGTATAAGCTGCCTCCTTGTTTGCATCCACTCCAAAACATCATCGTTGGCTACACACTCGGTCCATGATATCCTTAGCATCCTTCTGTAGAACCATACCTCCGTTGCCTTGAGCCCGCCATGTATGCCATGTATTGCTTTCCCTTGTCTCTCTTTGCATCTATTCGCCCTGTGTGTATCAGATTCTCCAAACCTTCCATTCTCATTACGTGTCCCAGAAATTTCAGCTGCCCCTTCCTGATGCTAAGTATAAGCTGCCTCCTTGTTTGCATCCACTCCAAAACATCATCGTTGGCTACACACTCGGTCCATGATATCCTTAGCATCCTTCTGTAGAACCATACCTCCGTTGCCTTGAGCCCGCCATGTATGCCATGTATTGCTTTCCCTTGTCTCTCTTTGCATCTATTCGCCCTGTGTGTATCAGATTCTCCAAACCTTCCATTCTCATTACGTGTCCCAGAAATTTCAGCTGCCCCTTCCTGATGTTAAGTATAAGCTGCCTCCTTGTCTGCATCCACTCCAAAACATCATCGTTGGTTACACACTCGGTCCATGATATCCTTAGCATCCTTCTGTAGAACCATACCTCCGTTGCCTTGAGCCCGCCATGTATGCCATGCATTGCTTTCCCTTGTCTCTCTTTGCATCTATTCGCCCTGTGTGTATCAGATTCTCCAAACCTTCCATTCTCATTACGTGTCCCAGAAATTTCAGCTGCCCCTTCCTGATGCTAAGTATAAGCTGCCTCCTTGTTTGCATCCACTCCAAAACATCATCGTTGGCTACACACTCGGTCCATGATATCCTTAGCATCCTTCTGTAGAACCATACCTCCGTTGCCTTGAGCCCGCCATGTATGCCATGCATTGCTTTCCCTTGTCTCTCTTTGCATCTATTCGCCCTGTGTGTATCAGATTCTCCAAACCTTCCATTCTCATTACGTGTCCCAGAAATTTCAGCTGCCCCTTCCTGATGCTAAGTATAAGCTGCCTCCTTGTTTGCATCCACTCCAAAACATCATCGTTGGCTACACACTCGGTCCATGATATCCTTAGCATCCTTCTGTAGAACCATACCTCCGTTGCCTTGAGCCCGCCATGTATGCCATGTATTGCTTTCCCTTGTCTCTCTTTGCATCTATTCGCCCTGTGTGTATCAGATTCTCCAAACCTTCCATTCTCATTACGTGTCCCAGAAATTTCAGCTGCCCCTTCCTTATGCTAAGTATAAGCTGCCTCCTTGTTTGCATCCACTCCAAAACATCATCGTTGGCTACACACTCGGTCCATGATATCCTTAGCATCCTTCTGTAGAACCATACCTCCGTTGCCTTGAGCCCGCCATGTATGCCATGCATTGCTTTCCCTTGTCTCTCTTTGCATCTATTCGCCCTGTGTGTATCAGATTCTCCAAACCTTCCATTCTCATTACGTGTCCCAGAAATTTCAGCTGCCCCTTCCTGATGTTAAGTATAAGCTGCCTCCTTGTTTGCATCCACTCCAAAACATCATCGTTGGTTACACACTCGGTCCATGATATCCTTAGCATCCTTCTGTAGAACCATACCTCCGTTGCCTTGAGCCCGCCATGTATGCCATGCATTGCTTTCCCTTGTCTCTCTTTGCATCTATTCGCCCTGTGTGTATCAGATTCTCCAAACCTTCCGTTCTCATTACGTGTCCCAGAAATTTCAGCTGCCTCTTCCTGCTGTTAATTGTTCTACGAGAATGGTTGCTAAAAGCCGAAGTGACATAAAAATTACGAAAGATGCACTAAACTCAACTGTTTTATTTAAACTGCCGCTCGCTCTGTTTTGATCCCAATATTCTCTAGTGGGACTGGAAATGCTTACAAATCATCATCATTGATATTATAAAACAGTTTCCTTATATGGAAATGGCCAATATTATAATTACCATTTCATTCTTTCTTTTTATGTGTCGTGTCCCTTCAGAACGTAGGCGATCATGGCTCTCCACTTCTCCCTATACCTTGTAACTCTCAATAAGTTTTGCCCCTTTGCTACTTTCTTAGGCCATGTTCTGTTATCCACTTGCTTAAACTGCTAGGTATGTCACGTGTTGCTTTCCCTTGATTCGCTTTCCCTCTATTTGCCCTGTGTGTATCAGATTCTCCAAGTTCTCGTTTCTCAATACGTGTCCCAGAAATTTCAACTGCTTCTTCCTGATGTTAAGTATAAGCTTCCTCCTTGTTTGCATCCTCTCCAAAACCTCATCGTTGCTCGGTTCATAATATCCTTAGCATCCTTCTGTAGAACCATACCTCCGTTGAGTCTCTTCCTCATCTTTGAGTAGGCAGTCCAACATTCGCTGCCATAAAGGAGAACAGATGTTACGTAGCAGTTCAGTACCATTTTCTTTGTTACCAAATCCTCCTGTCACGTAATAATCTACCTAGCTTTTGGAGTGCCACTTTGGCCATATGATGTAGTGAGATAGCCAAAGACAATTTCATTAGAGAGTCAATAAACTTACCTAGTTAATAAAATAACTGTTCTGTCTTAACTGGTGTTACTATCAGAGACTTGATATCACTACTAGATTATTTATGACATGGTTATTTATTTTTACACTGCATATAAAAAAAAAGTAAACCTACAAAGTTTCATAAAAACGTGTAAAGTTTTGGTATCTGTCTATATTTCTGAGATGAGGTATTATGTACACCATTTACATTATTCGGACTATTGTCCTCACCTTTGTCGCCATATTTATTACAACGTTTCGGCCTCAAGGACACATGGCACAGTGTATAAAGGCGTTGGTTAGATCCAATGACAGAACCCAAAGAGTGTGAGTTCAATACCCTGTTAAGGCAGTGGAGAACTTTCAGAGGGGAATTAACAGGAGATAATTGATATCCATTAAACATGGCACGTGGAACTAGAACAGTCTACGCCAGTGAGCGAAATAAAGGATTCAGTTCGACATTCCAACCACCTGAAGAAGGCCGGAGCGTACAACGGCCGAAACGTTGTAATAAATATGGCGACAAAGATGAGGTTAATAGTCCGAATAATGTAAACAGTGTAAAGTTTTATTTATTTTTAAAGTACACTTGTATACTCTTCTTCGTCACAATATGAAGTATAATTAAGGGAAATAAATTCCGTTGTTATCAAATAATTTGTGTTGTTGTATTTGATCACGTGAATTTTATCATAAGTAGATCCGTTCAGAAGCAGAACTATTTTAGAAGACAAACTATTTTTCGTCGACTTGTTTTCTCTCTCTCTCTCTCTCTCTCTCTCTCTTTCTCTCTAAATTCAAACGGAGAGAGAGAGAGAGAAAGAATAGAAGCTACAGTCATAAAAAAAAGGTATAGAATTAGGATAGCGAAGGAGTGATAAAACTAATTTCAACTATTTAAAATCAAAACTAGGATATGGATCGAGCGTATGAGAGGTCTTGCAGAGGATGCCAACAAGGAGGAGACTTATACTTAAAGCATCAGGAAGAGGCAGCTGAAGTTTCTGGGAAACGTAATGAGAAAGGAGGGCTTGGAGAATCTCATACTCACAGGTCGAATAGAGGGAAAGAGAGATAAAGGAAAGCAACACATGACATGCCTAGCGAGCTTATGCAAGTGGATGACAGAAGGTGGTCTTGGGGAGGTGGCAGAGGGACGAAACTTATTGAGAGCTACATGGGATAGGGGGAAGTGGAGAGCCATGAACGCCTACATCCTGAAAGGACACTGCACATAAAAAGAAAGATATGTGAAACTCGAATTGATGATGTAAAAAAAAAAACAAAAAAAAAACACCAAAATTAATCTTGATAGTTTACAAATATATAAAATTTGGTTTTCAAAACTTGTATATAAAAAAAAACAGTCCTGGTTTAAGGGATACATTTTGTAATTTTTTTTAAATCAATGGGGAAAGTAAGTTATAATCATAAAGTATCAAATTTCTGAGTCAATGTGTGGCTATTTGAAAAGTCTGGTTTGTGTGACAACGGAATTTGGCTTTCACAGGTGAAAGTTATTGCTAGTTGCTAAGAGCTGAACTTAGATGAAGAAAGAAAGCAGGATGATTTTGGCTTTCACAGATGAAAGCCATTGGACTGTTTCTGGGAGCTGAATTAAGTTGATGACAAAGTAACAAAAGGACAGGAAGAAACAGAAAGGAAGAAGTTTTTACAAATTTAGAGATATATACGATTATCTTTCTATAGTTGACACAAAATTAAAAATCCTGATTTTGAACTTTTTATGAAAATGAAATTGAGAGTATTGGTTATTAATAAATTTAAGGAGGTGTTTGGATAGAGAGAGGAACTGTCTTGGTCTTCTCTGCTCTCCAAAACTCACTATATGCATTAGTATATCCATGATCTAACACCTTAACAAGACTAAAGGAATGACTAAAATAATCCAAAGAATTACAAAAACATAAGTACACGCGCATAAATCATACTACCGTGCAGTAATGTGCAGAAAGTGTAGAGTTCAAATTCCGGTCGAGGTCATTACATTCACTTTCGCACAAATACTCCCGCAGAAAAATATGAATCAATTTCTTTACCCCCACCCGTTTTAGCTCTTGGGTAGCAGCCAGTCTAGAAGGATAAATCTGAATTCAAAGCAGGCTGTTCGAACTGCTTGTTAACCTTGACATCTTTGAGAAGAAAATTTAAAATAATGCAGAACCTATACTGGCAGAAAAATCGCCTGCACATGGATAGAAAATGAATTCAGTAGATATACAAAAATAGAAAGGGGTTTAAGACAAGGACGCGTCTTCTTGCCGGACTTATTCAGCTTATACAGTGAGGCAATTCTGAGAGAATTAGAAGTCATACCAGGTTTCATTATTGGCAGCCACAATCTTAACAATATAAAATATGCAGATGGCACAGTGTTGATAGCTGATACGGACAGGAAACTGCAAGAACTCCTACAGAAGGTAGTGAAGGAAAGCGAGATGAGAGGACTAAACCTCAATTGCAAGAAGATAGAATGCATGGCCGTCAGCAAAAGAAACAGCCCAACATGCAAATTACAAATTTGAAATACCAAAATTAAACAGGTACAAAAATTTAAATATCTGGTTTTAACAGAGGATGAAAAGTGCGACACTAAAATCCAAACGGTACAATGGGATAGCTAATTAACCCATAGCTGGGGAGAGAAGAGATGGATTTATACTTTTTCCAAGGGTATTTGGGTTTAAGTAAATACAGGGTATCCAAAACAACTTGACATCATTTTAAAAGCAATTATCTTAAAAACTACTAAGCCCAGCTCAATGAAATTGAATATTTTAGGTGTTGAACATCATAAGTTTATTATGGGACTGATTTCATAAATGTTCAAGAGGTGTCCCACCTGTGTCACAGCACATGTCAACTCGGTAGTTAAGCTCTTGCCAAACACGTTGTAGCATGTCTCCAGTAACATTACCCAGTGCGGAAGTGATTCTCTGCTTGGGTTCATCAATGCTAGCAGGAAGAGTGAGGGGGGACATAGACCAGACCCTTCACGTATCTCCATAAAAAGAAATCCAACAGGGGACATGTCTAGTGTCCACAGTGACCATTTCATGAGAGAACTGTCTTCATCTCTACCACGCCCGATCCATCTCTCTGGCAGAGAGATTAAGATAAGCACATATAAAATCTTCTGTTTCTATTCTTCTTATGCCTCTGGATTCCTTGGGGAACATAGGGCCGCAACAACACCTCTCCAATGGATGTGGTTTCTGGTGATTCTCTTCAGCTCAGCCCATGTTGTACTGGCTACCTTCACCTCTGCGTGAACACTTCTGCGCCAACTCTGTTTCGGTCAACCCATTTTTTGCTTCCCTTGTGGATTCCAGTCAAGTCCCTGCCTGGTGACACTAGAAGCAGGCTTGCAGAGTGTGTGGCCAATCCATTTTGCTGGTCTCGTATGGGGTTCTGATGTTCCAGGTCCCTATCCTGGTTGTCGACTCAGTCGTTAAAAGAGTTTCGGCGCACTGGCTTCCTGGGGGGATTTCACCAGCACACGTCATATGCTCCACTTTGGTGGACTCTTCCTCAGCCATGTCGTTATTTGAAGATATCATTGTGGTTTCTGTAACAAGCTAGTTTTTAAGTGAGTAGGTTGCTAGCCTATTGCACCACCAGTGTCCATCTTTTGTCTGGCTCCTACCCCACAGACCTGTTTAGCTTTTTTTAAAGCCCCCGTGCACATAACTCTGGGAGGTTGTTGAAGCAAGCAAGCCGTCCTACCATGTTAAGGTGACACACCATCAGGTCAGTCTGATTCTAGACATTTTGTGAAAATTTGAGGTTAATTCAACAAGAATTGCAAAAATTATTAGTCTGCAAAATGATGTCAAATTTTTTTGGACACCTCGTACGATGAACCCAAGTGGAATTGGAATCCGGCTCACTGATTAACAATTCCAAGCCATTGTCCATTACGCCAACTGCCCATTGAAGATTTAAAATATACATTAATTAATATTTAGTAAAACAAACTAATTAGACAGATTCAAATCCTAACAGACTCATCATCATAACATATTCTATTAGGTTGGTGCAAAAATAATGTCGTTTTTTGACGTTCAACTTCATGTGAGAAAACGACATTATTTTTGCACCAACCTAATATTAACAACTTTCAGACAAAATTAAAAAAAATTCTCTTCATAGAAAATTATTAAGACATGATATTCTTACCAGGCATTTCTGATCAGTTGATTCATTTTTTATGGTCTATCAACCCTTTGCAGGTTATTTAAAGCCAGTTTTTTTTTAGATTGTAAGAATTTTTGGAAACTGATAAATGGTTTCCTGATAAAAGTCCCATTAATTAGCTGTGACAAGAAGGGGTGGATTCATGCCTTTCCCAGGGGGTATTTGTGAATACAATGAACCTGAGTGGAATTAGAACTGCTCTCGGATTTCCAATTCCAAGCCATTATCCATTACACCACCCACACATCCACGCTTAAAGCACCTGGTATTTCCAAGCAGTCACCCATCAAGGCTTAATATTGCTTAACATCAGTGACTGCACAAGAACTAGTTTTTAAAATGTGATATGGCCGTAAGGCTTAAATTACAAGTAAGGATAAATAAAAATCATTATGAAATATGAGAAATGGAGAATTACTTACTGATATACATTTAAACAAACTTATTTAATAAGAAATTATAATAAAATAGAACATCTGAAATGTTCCAATGTACGCCTTACAGCACCTCGTATTCCCAAGAGGTTACCCGTCTAAGTACTGATCAGGACATTTGCTTAACTTCAGTGATCATACAGAATGCATTCTTTAATCCACTCTTGTGTGTGTGTGTGTGTGTGTGTGTGTGTGTGTGTGTATATATATATATATATATATATATATATATATATATATATATATATATATATATATATATATATATATATATATATATATATATATAGTGTGTATTTAGGCAGCATTTTTCCATTAATACATGTTTCATTAAATAATATAGATAAGTGTTGTCTATATATAAACACGTGCATATAAAACGCTGAAAGCGAAAATCGTTGCTTGGAAATCATCCATGTAAACAAATAATACTATCATCAATTTCTTGTTCGTGTATTGCATAAATATATTGTGTAATTGTCATCTTTGATAATGGCTTATGTAAGCCGAAAGCTCAGATTGGATTAAATAAAAAAAAGTATGTATCAATATTGTGATTTTCTTTCATTATTTAATGATAATGTTATTAAGATTATCAGACTATATGAAAAAAACTTACATAAAATATATAGACAACACTTATCTATATTATTTAATGAAACATGTATTAATATATATATATATATATATATATATATATATATATATATATGTATGTATGTATGTATGTGTGTGTGTGTGTGTGTGATAGAGAGAGAGAGAACACAAAATAAAAATTTATTTTATTTATCTTTATTTTCTTTTAAAACAATTACTTTATATACAAACTTTTCATTTTTTTTATTTTTATTTTTTTTATTCTTCATCAACGTTTATTCTTCGAGCAAATAGGCACAATTTGGTCCAAGTGAACGGCCTAAAGTAGAGCTGATTTGGTTTCAATGAAAAATCTTTTGTTTTTTTTATTTTTCTTATTCTTTCTTACATTTGATAAAATGGAGAAATATAGACATCTTTTTTTTGTTTCTTCTTCATTCAAGAATAGCCATTTTCTTTTTCCCTTCCAATAACCACAACAAAATAGAAAGCATGGAGCCTTGCAACCAATTCTTCTGTCTTCAGTGTGTGTGTGTGTGTGTGTGTGTGTGTGTGTGTGTGTGTGTGTGTGTGTGTGTGTGTGTGTGTGTGTGTGTGTGTGTACTTACTATTAGGAATGTATGGGTATATACACAAGCGTGCGCGTGCACACACACACACACACACACAAGTGGACATTGCTTTAACACAATCTTCAGGACATGACATGAAGATTGTGTTTAAGCATGAAACATACTGTCACTGCCAGTTGCTGACTTCTATGTCCACTTTTATATTTACATAAGCTCTATCACTGATATTGAGCACTTTAACCCATAAATATAGTGTATTTTATCATACATATACACACACACATATATATATATATATATATTTTTAAATTGGACAATGTCTGACAATGTATTTAAAGACATTTATGATATGTTTAACGTTCTTTTTATAGATACAAGTATTTAAGCAAATGCGCTGTTTTATAATAAACAGTATTAAATAACATTTACCGGCCTGAAAATTTTCTATGAAAATTTCTCGGACATTCAGGCTGGTAAATTCAATACTGTTTATTATAAAACAGAGCATTTGCTTAAATACTTGTATCTATAAAACGAACGTTAAACATATCATAAATGTCTTTATATATATATATATATATATATATATATATATATATATAGTACACAGCGTGTGTTGGTGGTAATAAAAAAAAGTGCTCAATGTAAAATAACAGAGCTAAAATTCATATTAATAATAATTATACATTTTATTTCTCACCATTTGACACTTAGTTTCATGCACGTGATAATCATCAGGCACAGATTTCAATCCATGCATGAAACTCAGAATTGTATCAAATGGTGAAAAGCAAAATGCATATTTATTATTATTAATTAGTATATTTTTTATTATTATTATTTATTATATATATATGCATACATACTTATACACTCACTATTTTTTTTTTTTTAAGTATTTATAAAAGTGACCAATTTATTTTTTTTAGTGTGTACATTTCATATACAATATTTGCACAATTGTGTGTGTAGGGAATTTTCAAGAATATTTTTATGCAGTTTTTATTTGCATATCACATGAAAATACACACACACACACACACACACACAACTGTATGCCTGAATATTGCTGTTAAATTTCAATTAAATTTTGGTTTATTTCTAATCTTCACTGTTAAGACCCCCACCCACCCAGAACATTTGCGGACAGACTTGACTCAACAAAACTCCATGTAGTCAAGGTTATAAAATTTAGTGACCAAACCAAACATACAGATTTAAACAAAGAGCTGGAGAACACATTTTTTCACTGAATATTAGCAACCATTCATCTCAAAGTTCCTCTAGCTCATTAACCATCACTTCATGACTATGTACTCTACATATATCTCTGTATAATTGTTTAGTAGTCTGTGACAAGTTGAAATTAAATACACAAAATTTCAGTGGTTGGGTATAAAGTACAGATGTCAGTGTGTGTGTGCACACATGTGTATGTCTGCAGATAAGCCTGGTGTACCCAAATGATTGCTTTAGCTCACCTATTTGTTACCTAAGTAAATGAAATGGAATTTGATGACCACCTTCATAACATGACTCACTTTATTTTATTAGCCGTATCTCATTGAACAATATGTATTTTTGTTTGACTTTCTTGTATTAAGAAAAAATAAAAAAAGAAGCTATTTTCTTAATTTTAAAAGAAGAAAAAAAAATGTATCTAGCTCATGTTAATCAAATATTGATCAACTAGAGGAATGTTTTGTATTTGTTCAGAGTCAATTTCATCGCTTAGAAAATAATTCAATGGTTTTGGAAGAGTAACAAAAAAATCTTTTATAAAAATCTGAATATGCCCAAGTACAAAGTCAAAATGTTATTTTTTTTTTTCAGAGTTCACAATATATGCAGATGTAAGATTTCTATAAGGCCTGTAAGTATCTTCTCAGAATACAAGTGTGCATTCAGCTCCAGACATCAATAATCAGTCGCATAACTTTTATCAGTAAATTTCCCACATTCCATTATTATTGACAGCAGTGTTTCATTTACATCACGAGCCATTCGTGTGGCATCGCTGAAAAGAAAGAAAAAACAAATAAAATAAAAAGAGAAGTATAAATTAACGCACAATAACGAAGACTCCAAGTACATTTTAAGATAGAGTGAGACAAAAAAAGAAAGAAAAAGAAAAGAAAAAGAAAAGAAAGAAAAAGAAAAGAAAAGAAAAGAAAGAAAAAAGGAAAAAGAAAGAAAAAGAAAGAAAGAAAAGAAAGAAAGAAGAGAAAGAAAAGAAAGAAAAAGAAAGAAAAGAAAGAGAAAGAAAAAGAAAGAGAAAGAGAAAGAAAGAGAAGAGAAAGAGAAAGAGAAAGAAAGAAAGAGAGAAGAAAGAAAAGAAAGAAGAAAGAAAGAAAGAGAAAGAAAGAAGAAAGAAAGAAAGAGAAAGAAAGAAAGAGAAAGAAAGAAAGAAAGAAGAAAGAGAAAGAAAGAAAGAGAAAGAAAGAAAGAGAAAGAAAGAAAGAGAAAGAAAGAAAGAGAAAGAAAGAAAGAGAAAGAAAGAAAGAGAAAGAAAGAGAGAAAGAAAGAGAAAGAAAAAGAGAAAGAAAGAAAGAAAGAAAAAAGAAAGAAAAAAGAAAGAAAGAAAAAAGAAAGAAAGAAAGAAAGAAAAGAAAGAAAAAAGAAAGAAAGAAAAAAGAAAGAAAGAAAAAAGAAAGAAAGAAAAAGAAAAAGAAAAAAGAAAAAGAAGAAAGAAAGAAAAAAGAAAGAAAGAAAGAAAAAAGAAAGAAAGAAAAAAGAAAGAAAAAAAGAAAGAAAAAAGAAAGAAAAAAGAAAGAAAAAAAGAAAGAAAAAAAGAAAGAAAAGAAGATTGCGTTGTGTATGAAACACTGAATCGTGTTACTGGTGAGGAAATTTTTTTTTTTTTTTAAGCATATCACCCCAAGCAAGGCTGGAAGCCACTAGCACGCAAGGGGTTACAGAAGATTTGGAGAAAGAGCAGGTAGGAGTGGTAAAGGAGAGGATGTGGAGAAAGATAGTGGATCGATCAAGGCTAGGGGGTTACAGAAGATTTGGAGCGAGAGCAGATAGGATTATGTATATTTATTAATATACTTAATAGCTCTATTACATCGAGCACTATTTTATCAACACCAGCACTCAATGTGTGATATCTATTATTATTAATAATAATAATTGTAATAATATATATATATATATATATATATGGAGAAATATAGTTTTAAGGTCTGCTATATTTATGGGATAAAGTGCTCAATATCAGAAATAGAGCGTATGTAAATAACAGGTCATCCCATAAGTTCTGTCCGAATTTTGAAACAAGTGACCAAATGTTACATTTAATTACAGATTCAATCAACAATGTATTTTCCCTGATTATCTATGACTTCCTTCCATCTATTAACAAGCTTACTAATTCCATTACTGTAAAATTCTTTTGGCTTTGATTCGAAGAACTCACAAATGTCAGTTTTAACCTCTTCCTGTGTTACAAAAGCTGTTTCTTCCAAATGATTCTGTAAGCTACGAAACAAATGGTAGTCTGAAGGAGCAAGGTCGGGAGAATAAGGTGGATGTGGAAATTTCTCCCAACCAAGTTCTTCGATCTTTGTGACGTGATTCTTGCTGTGGTCGCACATTGTCCTGATGAAACATCACCCGTTTTCGATTCACTAGAGCAGTTTTTTTTTTTTCCTCAAAGCTTGGTTCAAATGCTCTAATTGCTGACAGTATATTTGAGCATTAATTGTTGCATTAGGTGGTAAGAATTCAAAGTGGATTATTCCTTGGCAATCCCCCCAGATTGAAAGAACCTTTTGCCCATGAAGTTCCCTTCTCGGCTGTGGCTGGGGTCCTTCCCCTTTACCAAGCCATGGTCTACGACGCTTAACATTTTGATAAAAGATCCATTTTTTGTCGCCACTCACAAGTCTATCCAAAAAAGCTGAATCAAGTTGGCGAGAATGGAGAGAAGAGCAGATGTCAACTCGGGGTTTGAGGTTGTTCTCAGACAATTCATGAGGCACCCATTTTCCAAGTTTAGGAACTTTTCCAAGTTGTTGAAGATGACGATGAACATTTGTATGGTTTGAACTGAGAACCACTGCCAATTCCTCAACTGATAAAGCAGGATTTTCTTCAAGGGCAGCTTCAAGAAGCTTTTCATCAAACTCAACTGGACGTCCGGTTCGATCTTCATCTTCAAGGTGAAATCTCCACGTCTGAATTTTGCAAACCATCTTCTGCAAGTTCTTTCATTCACACATTCCTCTCCATAAACTGAGTGAATGTTTCTAGCCACTTTGGCTGCCAAGTTTCCTTTCTTGAACTCAAAGCATTATGTGCCTCAAATGATTCTTGGGTACTTCCATGTTAGCAGGGTTTTAATCAAACAAAATTTAATTTTATTGTTCTCTGAAATAAAATTTGATCAGTTTAAATGCATCTAAACATAAAAAATAATGTTCAGCTCCATTAAACTTTATAAAATACTCTTTAAATTTTGTTCATTTTAACAAAAAGTTAAAATTCGGACAGAACTTATGGGATGACCTAATATAAATATAAAAGTGAACACTGAAGTCAACAGAGGCAACAGGCTGTTTCATGCTAGTCAGCTGTCAATATACCTCATAACACCCTCGAGCGCTTAGCCTTGGAGCAGGTAGAATGGAGATCAACGTGTTTTAGTGGACTCAGCAGTTTTCAATCTGCTAGTCTGAATTGTCTTCAAGAAGCGAGAGCAAGATCTAAAAGGTCAGCCAATCTAACAGTGATCTCATCCCACAATCCTCACTCTTGCTTCATACGCGGCCTCCTTTGTAAATCACTAGCGGGTTTTAAGTGCTACTTAAGATTATCACACAAAATTTCATAACTGAATCAATTGGTTGTCAGATCCTATGTTGAAACCAACGGGAGAGTCCATTTTATATATATATATATATATTTTGAACAATAAAAGATATATTAGAAAATTAACATTTTCAGACACACTGGGTTACATATTAATAGTTTTTTTTGTTGTATTATTTAATTTAGGTTCCTATTTTCGGACAGCATGGCCATCATCAAGAGAAAAAAATTCCTGCTTGTTATTAGCAGTCAACTACAGGAATGAATGACTTTCTGAAGAAAACAAACTTTATCTGTAGTTTTCATTTGTTTATTTAATCATAATTTTGGTCAGTACTTGTGTTGGTCAAATGGCCTTTTTAAAGTTGTTTTACAGATAGAGGCTGGGGAGATTCATTAGTCACAGAATTCGCTTCTTTGTCATTTTGACAGTTTTATTGGTTGCTGGGAAGAGCATGTGTGTGTTAAGTGTATGTTACCTTTTAGATTTTTGGGTGTGTGTATGATGTATGTAAGTGTATATATTGGTATCACTGTGTGTATAAGCCTGTCTTGTGTGGTTGAGAAATGTGAGTAGAGCTCGATTTATGGTTATATATATATATATATATATATATATATATATATATATATATATGTATGTATGTATGTATGTATGTGTGTGTGTGTGTGTGTATAGTAAAGGTAACAAATCTATTGGTATATAATCCAAGTGGATTCTAGTAACATAAAATATTAAAACTGATCCACAAAAAGAGCTGAATGTATTTATTATTACAGAGCAAATAATTAGTACACAATAAGATCCCAATTTACCTCATATGGGGAATAGGCTTATTTCAACCGACGCGATTCATCGGTCTTCTTCAATAGATTGAGTTTGTGTCAGAATTAGAAATTTAACTGTGACAGCTTAAAAAACATTTTTTTTTTATTCCTCTCTTAGTTTGAAATTAACATTTCATTCTTCATATAACCCCAATTTAAATGTCATAAGGTTAATATCTGGGTTTAATTTCATAAAACCTCTTCCCTTTAAGACTAATACCTTCCACCCTACCTTGACCACTGCCTCGTGCCTTTCGTCTGACTGAAACATTGAAATAGATAAGTGTTGTATTAATTTTTCAACTTTTTTTTTTTAAGCTATCGCAGTTAAATTTCTAATTCTGACACAAACTCAGCCTATACCAGTGTTGAATAAAACAGACAAATTTTGTTCATTTAAATAAGCCTATTCCCCATATGAGGTAACTTGGGATTTTATTGTGTACTTATATATATATATATTATATATATATATATATATCTCACATAGAACATTATGAAATGAAGTTTCAGTTCAAAAATTAGCTAATGAATAGAGGCTACAAATTTATTGATTCACATGTATAAACTCACACTGAACAAACGTCAGCCTGTTAGTCTTACATAGAAGTATTGAGCCTAGAAGCACTGGAATTATTTGCAAACAAGTTTCACAGATGATACAAAATTAATGACCAACTCACCCACAAATATAAAAGTGACCACCAGATTCAATCACTTGCCACACTTCGTCTTTATTCTCTTTCAACAGATGCTGGACGTAGACTTTTTTGTCTGTGTCGCGAGAGAAAGCTACGTGCAGTTTAGTCAGCGTTTTGTTATTGCAATATTCTTCCAGTTCCTCACGGTAGAGAAAATCCTGTTCCTTATGTCGACAGCCAAAATAGAGAATTGTGTCGCCAACAACCTTTTCTATTAAAATAGAAAGAAAGAAAAAAAATCACATAAAATAAAAAATAAGGAAAGAAAAGCTTGAAGGTGTGCTGTTAAAGTAGACACTACAAAAATAGAATTAAGAAGCCAGACTCAAAAAGTCGTTAGCAGGTGTATAAATCATTCTCTAATTTATATAATTACTTCTAAATTCTCTAACTGAATTAATCGCCTGACAAAGAGATTAAAAAAATATCACAAATGCGGAATTTCAAATTTACTAAGCATTGGACTAATGAAATGAACAACCATAGCAGCTTATTTTCTTCCCTCCCTTATTCAAGACAACCAACTGTGATGAAAAATAAATATCAGTCAGAATATATGAAGTCTGCAGTTGAGAATAAGCAACTTAGAAATAAAAAGTGTAAAAAAAACAAACTTTAAGGAACCGTTATCATAATTCTCATTGGCATATTCACAATGTTTTGACCAGTGTACACTCTGATCTTCTTCAGGTTATTGGAATTTCGAACCTAGGTAGATAGTTCTAGTTCCATGTGCCATGCCTCTTCCGGATATCTCAGTTATTTCTCTTTAACTCAACTCTCCAAATTTTGGTTCACCGCTGCTATGGCCTGGAATTGATCTTAACTCTTTGGGTCTAGTCACTGGATCTAACCAACGTCTTTATCCACTGGTCTATGTGTCCTTGAGGAAGAAGGCCGAACCATACATGAGCAAAAACATTGTGAATATGGCGATGAAGGTGAGGATGACAGTTCAAATAATGTAAATAATGCAAGTAATCATAATACCTCATCTCAGAGATATAGACAGAAATTTAAGGAAATATATAAAAGTGAAAAAAAAAATAAATTAAAATATAAAATATATAAAAGTGAAAAAATAAAATATATAAAAATAAAAAAATATAAAAGTGAAAAAAATTAAAATAATATAGAAAAGTGAAAAAAAAAATAAATTAAAAAATAAAATATATAAAAATAAAAAAATATAAAAGTGAAAAAAATTAAAATAATATAGAAAAGTGAAAAAAAAAATAAATTAAAAAATAAAATATATAAAAATAAAAAAATATAAAAGTGAAAAAAATTAAAATAATATAGAAAAGTGAAAAAAATATTAAATTGAAAAAAAAAAAAAAAAAGAAACTGACATAAAATTAATGGACAAATTTGGGTTCCACAAATTCAGTAATTTCAAGGTGTTAAGCACTTATTTTCAAGAGATAAAATTGTCCAAGAAAAACAAGAATTCTGAACAGTATTTTATATAAGCAAAATTGTTGAACCGTCATTGTTGTAAATGAAGAAACATTACAAAAGATTCATTGACAAAAAGAATTTTTGAATGGATTTTTTTTCTGATATTATTTCTTTATTACTACCAATATATGTAATAAATATATAATATAAACATATAATAAATACATGTAATAAATATATAATATAAACATATAATAAATATATGTAATAAAAATATAATATAAACATATAATATATGTAATAAAAATATAATATAAACATATAATATATGTAATAAATATATAATATAAACATATAATAAATATATGTAATAAAAATATAATATAAACATATAATATATGTAATAAAAATATAATATAAACATATAATATATGTAATAAATATATAATATAAACATATAATAAATATATGTAATAAATATATAATATAAACAATAAATATATGTAATAAATATATAATATAAACATATAATATATGTAATAAATATATGTAATAAATATATATAAACATATAATAAATATATGTAATAAATATATAATATAAACATATAATAAATATATATAATAAATATATGTGCCCACTAAAAATAACATTGAAACAGTGTGCATCAGAAATAACTCCCACGTCATGGTTAAGACATAAGTGGCAAGTGGTATCTTCATCTAGCTAATGGCTTACCATTATGGGGGAGATATTTCTGCCACAGCCGTACAAACACAAAATTAAATAAAAGCTGCTACTGGTCAAAAACCCATTTTGGCATGTATTTTCTTAAAATTCACAGGAAAAATGAGGGGATTTGAATTATATTTCTCATTTTTGGAGTAGATAGGTTCCCTACGCCCAGTTTACACACCTCCCCAGTCTTTTAAGCAGGAGTAGAGGTTTATCCCTTGTTTTCTGTTTAGGATTGGGTTTTGGGTCCTTTCTAAAGTTTTTTTCATTCTTTTTCACTCTCACTTGCGTCTTAGCAGCATTATTGCCTTGCTTGGGGGTGGAATTGATTTAAAAAAAATTTTTTTACCTTGCTTTTTGAGGTAATCTCGTTCTTGAATAAATCCACGGAAAGGTGCTATACCAGTCCCGGGACCAACCATGATGATTGGTGTGGAGGGTTTGAATGGGATACGGAATTGGGATTTACGGACATAAATGGGGACTCTTGCATTATCATTGGATGGTTTCTGAAGTGAAAGAAAACCTGTGGCCACGCCTTTTGTTGGTCGACCTGTGGGTGTGACATAATCAACAAGAACTGCGGTGATATGGATTTTGGTGGGGTGCACCTGAAAAGAAAAATTCAGAAATTATCTTTTGGCTCTCTTTTTCACAACCGATTACTTATTTTCAGATTATATATATATATATATAATAAATAAAAAGAAAGAACAGTAAGATATATAATCCGGTGTTCTTATAGATATTTTTATTTTTACACAATAGTGCTCTATGTAAATTTACAGAGCATTAATATTATAAATTAACTGACTTAAAATATGTTTTTTTCGCTACACAGTAATAACCATGTTTCAAAAATGGAAGCTAAAAGCTTAGAGTTTAATTTTCTCATCAAGTGAAATTCGCTTGATGAGGAAATGGAACTAATGTCTTTAGTTTAATAACAAAATTAAACTCTAAGCTTTTAGCTTCCATTTTTGAAACATGGTTATTACTGTGTAGCGAAAAAAACATTTTAAATCAGTTAATTTATAATATATATATATATATATAGCAATAAGTATTATTATTACTAGTACTTTATTATGACTTATTCCATTTTATTTTGTATGTTATAGTATATTATTTTATTGTATATTTATCATGATATACTTTGTTACTGATATCATTAGTCTGGTTAGGTTAGTATTATAATTAGAATTTTGTTGAAATATAGAGCAGCCCCTCCCCGACTTCCTAGCACCCCTTCTTTGTTTATTTCCATTTTCAAAACCAGCATCTCCCTAATTTAGATTTGTATTTCTTATTTCCAACTTTCTTTTCAATCTTAAAAATTAATCTAAGCTTAAATTCAAATTTAAAATGAAACTAAAATTCTTTTAATTTTTTTTAAACTCCAATAATATTCCACCCCAACAATAATATATCTCGTGTGATCCAGAAAACATTTTTAAAGGAAAACTGGTGTTGACCCAACACACAAATAAAAATAAGAATAAATATCATAATTCCAACACTTGAAAATTGTGTAATTAATGTAAGATATTATGCATATTGCTCAATATATATATATATATTATATATAATTATAAATTAACTGATTTAAAATATGTTTTTTTTTCGTTACACAGTAATAGCCAAGTTTACAAAATGGAAGCTAAAAACTTTAAATTATATAATTAATTATTCAATTAATAAGAAAAGTTAGAATATGTAGGCCATTAAATGACCCATGTCCTTTGTGCATACATGATAAACTATACATTACTAAGTTTATAAAAAATAAAAATTTACTGAATCAGAGAAATGAAATAGCTATTTTTGCCATCATTGCCAAAAGTTTTCCTTAAATAATATTTAAAAATAAAATTAAAAATGGGAGCTGGTAATATACATACTTATATTTGATATGAAATAATAATTTTAAATAATGTAAGTAATTCTATTACATTTACTTGTTTTTAAAAAGAAATATAGTGTATTAGTAATTAAGAGTAAAAATATTTTAAAATTGTAGTTAAATAAAACGTATTCTAACACAAACAGACATAAAAAGAATCTTTTAAGTATACAAGTAAGAAAAAAAAGCCGAAAAACTTTTTGCCGTTAATAAAAAAAAAAACCCCAGACGACATGCGTTTAACGGATGTCAGAATTCGTTGAAAAATACACCCCTACCCTCCCTAAACTTAACCTCTTTTTCGGACGTAACTCATAATTGATACAACAATAGTTAATAAAAATGAACACGCTACCTTGTCTGAAGGATTGGATTTCTCTGTATCCTTGGAAACAGGAAATTATGAATTTATATGTGCATTTAAAATTCAGTAAATTTTAAAAGTTATTCCAATATTTTCTTGAAGATGAAAAGGAAATAATGCTTTTAATTTAATTATATAATTAAATTTAAAGTTTTCAGCTTCCATTTTTAAAACATGGTTATTACTGTGTAGTGAAAAAAAAATTTAAATCAGTTAATTTATAATATTTATGCTTTGTAAATTTACATTGAGCACTGTTTTGTAAATATAAAAATAAAAAATATCAATAAGAACACTGGATTATATATCTTACTGCTCATTCTTTTTATTTATATTTACACACACACACACACACATATATATATATGTATGTATATATATATATAGTGTAACCCGGATATAAGAGATTTTCTCTGGTCCCAAATTAGAGCCATACTTACCTAAACAAAATAGACCAAACCCGGATATAAGAGAAACACGGATATAAGAGACTTCTTCTCCAGTCCCGACAACTCTCTTATATCCGGGTTACAATGTGTGTGTATATATATATATATATATATATATATATATATATATATATATATATATTAAATAGCTCTGTTACTTTATATTGAGCACTGTTTTTTTCTTACACTATAGAGTATTTATATGTATTTTTATACGATCGATCACTTGCTCGTATACCTATGTATATTTACCCATTCAGTTATATATATTTATTTAGGCAGTCTATCTTCATTCAAGTAGGTTCCATTAAATAATATAGACATATATCTATTTAGATTTTAATAATCCTTTCTAGTTCTCTAATTTGCTTCTTGATGTTAAGCTGAAATTTATCGAGGGAGGCACGTAGTTCTTGTTAACCCAGGTACTTTCGATCCCCACTGAGATCATCGTCAGGGGTGAATTGCAAAGACAAACTTAATGTAACTGATCATTGTGATGGTGGTTGGTTGAACACGCCCTGTTATAATTATTTTTGAAATAACTGTTGTAGTAACAATGTTTTTTGTAAACAAGCCTTCCCAATGCAAAGAGGGTGACCTGAGACGTTAAAATGCAACATGCATTAAATGTTAGTCAACTCAAATGCATTTTAAAACATTGCTACTGCAGTTGTAATGAAGATAATTAGAGAGCTAGAATAGATTATTATAAAAATAACTATATATATATTTTGGCAGCATGTTTTCATTGAGACATGTTTCATTGAATAATTTAGACTTATTTTCAATTGTATCCTTTCATATTCACAGATAAGCTTTTTGGTGTGAAGAACGAGAGAAAAATTGCTGTGTTGATACATAATTCTTTTATTCTGAGTACTTTCGACATAGCACGTCATCATCATCAGAGTATTGCTTATTACAAGACAAATATTGCAGTATTCATTATTGTCGAAGACACAATTGTTGTGTTCATCTGAAAGTTAAATTTCTTGCATGTGGAGTGAGGAACGCTGAGACAGTGTGAGATCGCTGACGCCGTTTAAGGGGAGGTAACTAAGTAGGGCTGTGGAGAGTTTTTTTTTTACAAAATAAGTAGAAAAAAAACTATTAGTTAAAACCTAGATATTTTAAACTATCTATTTTACACATTTTAAAACATTTGTGGAGTATTCATATTATTAAGGTTTGGTTTCAATTTTTTAATGTAGATAGCTTCGAGGGCTTTTAGTTTATCTGTGAATATGAAAGAATCCAATTGAAAATAAGTAGACAGAATATGTCTAAATTATTCAATGAAACCTGTCTCATACATATATACATATATATATATATTTAAAGACATTTATGATATGTTTAACGTTCTTTTTATAGATACAAGTATTTAAGCAAATGCTCTGTTTTATAATAAACAGTATTAATTAACATTTACCGGCCTGAATGTCCGAGAAATTTTCACAGAAAATTTTCGTTTTCCCAAAAAAAAAGAACATTAAACATATCATAAATGTCTTTAAATAAATTGTCGGACTTTGTCCAATTCAAAAATATCTTTCAATCCTGGCTTGAAGCATTCGGATGTCTAGTTGCACTGAGGAGCTGTGATACAGTGAAACAGTACTGTCTGTAAATCACATAATTTAGCTCTTGAAAATACATTTCAATTGAGCACTGTTGAGTGATAAGCTAATTCTCTAAACAACAGCCACCTGCATTAATGCAAGGCTCTTCAGTAAAATGAATGGAGCACTTTGGTTGATTGGCATTTGTTTACATTTGTAAGAACAATACGCTAGATTTAGTTGTGTAACTCTACCGAGTGAAGATAGCTCTGGCTGACACCAAATTAGTTGTGTTTCAATCCTGGCTTGAGGCATTCGGATGTCTAGTCGCACTGAGGAGCTGTGATACAGCGAAACAGTAGTGTCTGTGAATGACATTATATATATATATATATATATATATATATATATATATATATATATATATAATGTTTACAAATAAAACTTGTCACTTAGCTGATTGATGTTATATTCAGCACCTCAACTCCAGAATTTTGTAGATTAACCTTTTTGTAATTATCTGATTCACTCATCAACTGACTGCTGTTTTTCTTAATTTACCAATTTTATCTTTATACCAAGTTTGATGTAATTAATTTATGCATCAGTTATTGGTGTTATGTTGATTTTTTTTCCACTTTGTGTGTGCGTGAGAGAGAGTGAAAATTAATAGTCTGAATGTAAATACAAAAAGTTTCATAATTTATTGAAACCAAACAAAGTTTCTAAAATATGAAACTCTTAGCGCAATGAAATTAAAATTACACTCGTTTTTAATAACAATTTTTTGCATCTGCTTTCAAAAAAAATATTTAAGTTTGATATTTCAGAAATATAATTACAGAATTTCTATTCCACATTGTGATAATAGAGGACCTGTGAATGCACAGGGAAATGGTACTTATTAGTATCAGACGCACAAACACTCAAAAACATGAACAGATTGAGAGAAACTCACAAAGAGAAAGAGTATGGGACATACCGAGACACACAGCCAGCCACCCATACAAGAATGATGACATGTTGCAAGAACCTGGACACAAAATTGTACAAGGCATATACACATTATACAACGATACACACACACACGGCCATACTGTGAGATGCACAAAACCAGAAATAGACAGAAACATACAGGAATGCTATATAGACAGGTGTACGCACACACACACAATGTGAATGCACAGGGAAATGGTACTTATTAGTATCTGATGCACAAATACTCAAAAACATGAATAGATTGAGAGAAACTCACAAAGAGAAACAGTATGGGACATACCGAGACACACAGCCAGCCACCCATACAGAAAATACTGCTGAAAGAGGAAGCAGAGAGAAGAAGCACAAAAGAGAAAAACCTCAAATCAGTTGGGTATAACGTGAGCTATGGAGGAGGGTGATGTTGATTATGAGACTGTGTGTGGACGAAACAAAGACTGACCTTTGCTGATGACGAGATAGAATAATAACGAGCCTGGAGTCTGGGCAGCAATTCACACAAATGATCCGGAGCCGGCTTCAGAGAATGAATGTCCTCTAAGATAGCAACAATGTTCCTATGATCTTTTACTATCCACTCATTGTATAATTGCTGAAAATAACAATAAAAACATGGACAGGGGTCAGATTTGTGGCAAGGACATCAAAGAGACAAAAGCCATTATTGCAACCTTTGAAATTTCACATGATGCTCTTTAAATTTTCATAATTGATTAAAAAAAAAAAAAAAATAATTTGCAAAATGATTGTTGCTTAATCTAGTCAACCTTAAAATTGACATCAAAAATGCTAAAGAAAATGAGACAGAAAATTAAATTAGAGATCCAAGATAATAGATTTGTCCCATAATAGTTGAGACGTTTCGTGTATGAAATGTATATGAAAATGTAATGACTATTATGAGACAAAGTTAGTATTAAAACAGTTACATTTTTATTAACAATTACTTTAAAATAACAAAAAGAAAAAAAACGAACAAAGAAAAAGTAAACATCAGTCCAAATGCTAAAATAATTAAAATTCCAAATTATCTTTAGTAAACCTGGTAACCAAGTGTCAAAGTTGGTATCTATTGTCAGTTCATTCTTCACTGATTTCATGAACATTGAGGAGTGACAAAATTTGATTTGTTCAACAGTATAATAGAAATACAAAGATCACTGAAAGAGGAGGAGGAAAAAGGAGGCGAGAGAAGAAAAGGAAGACGAGGAAAAAAAAAGGAAGATGAGGAAAAAAAAAGGAAGAAGAGGAAGAAAAGGAAGAAAAGGAAGAAAAGGAAGACGAGGATAAAAAAAGGAAGACGAGGAAAACGAGGAAGAAAAGACGAGGAAAAAAAAGGAAGACGAGGAAAAAAAAAGGAAGACGAGGAAAAAAAGGAAGAAGAGGAAGAAAAGGAAGAAGAGGAAAAAAAAGGAAGAAGAGGAAAAAAAGGAAGAAAAGGAAGACGAGGATAAAAAAAGGAAGACGAGGAAAAAAAAAGGAAGACGAGGAAAAAAAAAGGAAGACGAGGAAAAAAAGGAAGAAGAGGAAGAAAAGGAAGACGAGGAAAAAAAAGGAAGACGAGGAAGAAAAGGAAGAAGAGGAAGAAAAGGAAGAAAAGGAAGAAAAGGAAGAAAAGGAAGAAAAGGAAGACGAGGATAAAAAAAGGAAGACGAGGAAAACGAGGAAGAAAAGACGAGGAAAAAAAAGGAAGACGAGGAAAAAAAAAGGAAGACGAGGAAAAAAAGGAAGAAGAGGAAGAAAAGGAAGAAGAGGAAAAAAAAGGAAGAAGAGGAAAAAAAAGGAAGAAGAGGAAAAAAAGGAAGAAGAGGAAGAAAAGGAAGAAAAGGAAGACGAGGATAAAAAAAGGAAGACGAGGAAAAAAAAAGGAAGACGAGGAAAAAAAGGAAGAAGAGGAAGAAAAGGAAGACGAGGAAAAAAAAGGAAGAAGAGGAAAAAAAGGAAGAAGAGGAAGAAAAGGAAGAAAAGGAAGACGAGGATAAAAAAAGGAAGACGAGGAAAACGAGGAAGAAAAGACGAGGAAAAAAAAAGGAAGACGAGGAAAAAAAAAGGAAGACGAGGAAAAAAAGGAAGACAAGGAAGAAAAGGAAGACGAGGAAGAAAAGGATTCACAAAAAAGAGGGGAGAGGAATGCCATCATACACCCAAAAAGGTGGGGAGGAGCAAGAAAAATCCAAAAGGAGGATAAAATACAGAAAAGGAAGAAAAAAAATTAAAATAGTTTATTTTCAGTTTTATTGCTTCATTAAATTGGGGGGGGGGGAATGGGAAAATATTTTTTTTTTTTAAATGGAAAAATCAAAATGGAAAAATCAAAATATGGGGAGGAAAGAAAGAAAAAAAAATGGAGAAAAAAAAGAAAAAAATGGGGCGGGGATGGAAAATAATTTTTTTAAATCTCAGTATTTTTTTTTAAACTCATTAATGTCAAATTCCTGTAAAAGAAAAAAGTATTAATTTTGAGTTGAAAAAAAAAAGAAAAACTATCTCATTAATTCTTGTCTTTCAATCGAGGTAACCTTCAGGGAATCTTAAAATTAACCCTTTATTTAATATACATAGGTCGATGGTTTTGGTCCTCTTGTCTAGTGATTATCATGCTCAGTTATTGTTAGTCCAGTTTCCACTGGAACAAAGGGCCTAGAGTTGATTAAGAGAGGGATTAAAGAGTTGGTTCATGATTTTGAGTGCCATAGGAAAAAAGAGTTCAATCCCTGGGTCAAGTAGCATGGACTCAGTGGAAACAGAACTAGCAATCAGGGAGCAGTACTAAAAACAGAACAAAATGATATATCCGGAGACATGGAGAGCAGAATCTACTACTATGGATTTAATAAATTAATTTAATTCCTTGAAGGTTACACAGATCAACAGACATCTGAAGAAGGTCAAAGGGTGCAATGGCCAAAATGTCTGAATGCAAATAATGATAATTCCTTGTCGCAGTAAAACAGACATTTGTTGTCTGTTACATTTAACAATATATGTTTGAACAATGATCTGATGCCCATATATATATATATATATATATATATATTTTGTCATCCACAGACAGACTGTTTTGCTGTTTCACAGCTCATCAGTGTGGCTAGACGTCCGGTTGCCTCTAGCTAGGATCGAAACCCGACTGAATTTGCGTCAGTCAGAACTTCTACCAGTAAGCCGTTGGCGCACGGCAGGGATGAAGGTGAATTTCAGCGTGTTTATTTTTAGATTTAGATAAACACACAGTGACTGACAGTGACTCAATTCTGCCGAAGAGTCATGCAATATTAGCTTAAATAGTCACTGTTTACAAACTCACACCTCAAACCAAAGAGCTCAACCGAAATTAATTTTTCAGGGTGTCCATAAAGTTCGTATGCACTTTAAAAAATTTATAACTTTATTTGTATTTGCGATAGAAATAATTTGTAAAAACGATTAGAAAGAAGTAAATCTATATTTTTTAAGGTTTTATTGAAATTTTATTTAAGTTTCCACATGCCCTCCATCATTAGCAATACAAAGGGTAATACGATTTTGCAGTTCACAGAAAACATTTGCCAACTGATTTACAGTAATGCCTGAAATCACATTAGTTACTTTAGCTATACTTAAAACTAGGTACATTAAACTTTATAAAATATTTTACAGATTATTTCTATCGCAAATGCAAATAAAGTTATAAATTTTTTAAAGTGTACACAAACTTTATGGACACCCTGTGTGTGTGTGTGTGTATATATATATATATATATATATGCGCATGACCAAGTGGTTAGAACGTTCACTTTCTGACCATGAGACCCAAGCTTGAATCTCACCATGGTCAATTTGTCAGGAAGGAGACTTCCTGATGTTATGGGACTGGATCAAGGTTGATCCCAGCGTGTGGCACCTTTGGAAATTGCCTGAAAACCACAACACAGGTTAACCCATGCCTTGTGAGTGAAATTGGGTAGACAGAACTATTGTGGGCCATCAATAGTTGTGCTAGCACGAAGCCACAAGTCATTGTGGCTGAGGACTTGAGTGTGATGGCCTTGTTCAAATTGCTGATCACGCTAGATAACACACTCTTTCCCAGAAACTGTAACTAAGATTGGCTCAGCATAGTTGCAGCATAAACCACAGGTGGGCTCTTTGGGTGTTGAGAAAATACAAATGTGCCTGAGTGAGCGTCTGCAATAGGGATTGGCTATCCACCCTAGTAGATTTACTATTGTCGTCACTCTTAATGTTTGATAATGTCATGTATGGTGACCTGCACTTACAAAAATCAGCATGTTTAGCCACTAATAAAAAAAAATTCAAAATTACTTTTAAAATCTTAGTGCATGATGATTTGTATTAATTTTTCCATTTATGATTAGTAAATTTAGTTTTCGGTTAATAATGATATCAAAACGGCTAAAATTAATAGAGAATTTTAAAAGATTTAAAATTTAATAAATTTTTCTAATTTAAAAAAAAAAAATGAAAACAATTATTGTAAAAGTCCATTATTCACTGAAAAAATGTTTTTCTTGTCAGTAATGTCCTTAAAATATCTTATTTATAAAAGCAATTAAAAGCTTTTCTGATTAAATCATGTCAGTTGCATTTTTTATTTTAGGATTTGTTAATGCTCTTTCTGTAAAGGGTACTTTTGGTAAAACAAATTGATGATTTAAATTCTACAAAGAGTCCTGCTTTTAACTAATATAAATACAAACATCCTGGAATTTTAATTTCCTCAAATTTCATAAAATTAAGTGGGGCTTGATAGATGTAAAAGAAAAAGAAAATAAAAAATATATATATTTTTACCAAGCTTTTGTAAAAAAAATATTTGAAAAATAATTTCATTCTTTTGTGAATAAGTCCTGAAAATTTCATAAAAATCCAAGAATTATTTGATTTTTGCAAGAATTTTCAAAACAATGTGTTTTTATCACAAAAAAAGATGTTAAATTTCACATACTAATCTTTGGCCCACTTGCAGATGCAAAAAAAAAAAATTTTAACCAGAATTTTGAACGTGCTAGAAAGGATTCAAAAATTTAATAAAATTAAAATTTTTTAATCTTTCCTCTTAATAATAACAAACATTTTCATGATAAAACTGTTTGGAGGTACCTATATATATATATATATATATATATATATATATATTTTATATATATATATATATATATATATATATATTATATATATATATATATATTATATATATATATATATATTATATATATATATATATTATATATATATATATATATATATATTATATATATATATATATAAAAAATGAATTGGGACCAAATATGGATTAGAATCTGACAAATTTCATCTTATCAGAACATGCAAACTACATCAAAGACATCAACATTCATCCCATCTATAAACGTTTCCGACTTGTTCTTTACATATGCATGCATGCATGCATGCGTGCACACACACACATTCTCTATAGTATTATTCAACTTTTCTATATAGGTTTAGAATGTATTATCCCTGAACTTTCCAAGCTGGAATAAATTAATATTTGGGATTGGAAAACCTGGACAACGATATCAAAAAGGAAATAATTGGGGGCGTATGGGGGGGAAGGGGTTTGCAGTAGAGCAAGAGAATGTGAACGATTAAAGACAACATCTGGGGAGAGGAGTTTTAAAAAAAATAAATATCATATAGGAGAAAACTGGAGAGGAAGAGATGTGCATGGCACGGGTGAACAATTAAGGGAGGTAAAAAAAAAAAGGACTAGAGAAAAATTAGTCAAAATTAACCAACAAAAAAAAAAAAAAAAAAAATATGGATGGAGGAAATTAAAAAAAATAAAAAATAAATAAATAAAAATCCTTACCCTGCCTTCAGCTGAAGTGGATGAAATCTTTTCCATAAATTCTTTGTCTTTTGGCTCTTTGGCATAATCTGAGAGTTCTTTCAGGACATGGCTTTTCAGGGGGTTCATGATGTCAACATAATGAGTCAAAGCCACACGATATGTTGTAGGGCAGGGGAAAGGATGCTTTTTATTGGCTTCAACTGAAGTAGAAAGAAAAAGACCTAAGAGATCAGACACAGATAACAATTTTCATAATTTTACTTCCATGGAACCTTGGCCAGTCAGTAGACAAAAAAATAAAAATAAAAATTTAATTAAAAAATTATCTAATTATTTAATTTTTTTAAAAGTGGAATTATTTTCCATCAAGTAATTTTGCAAGGAAAATAAAAAAAAAAACTACTATTATCATAGTCAATGGCACTTTCTTTCCTCCTCCCCCCGCCCCGCAAAAAAAAAAAAATTTTTTTAAAAAATCACAAAATATCTCTCAGCTCATACATGAACTATTGAAATTTCTGGAAAGTTAATCTATGTGCCATGTCCCTCCAAAAATGGGTTGATAATGGCACTCCACAACATTCTATTCTTTGTAGCTCTTACTAACATTTGTCTTTCTGCCATCCATTTACACAAATTCATCAGGTAGGTTTACCTCTGTCCCTCTCACCTTCAATGTACTGTGAGTGTCAAATTTTCCAAGCCGCCTTTCCTCATTGTGTCCTAGAAATTTCAATTGTCTCTTCCTGAATTACAAGAGTCCTTCTTGTTTCCTTTTTCATTAAAATTTCTTCATGTTCTGTCTCTAGTATTCTCAGCAGTCTTCTGTAGAACTTCCCTGTTGTGTCAAGACTGCTCTTCATTTATAAGGCAATTAGCTGCCATATAGGAAAATTAATATAATAAGGAAGTTTAGCACAATTTTCGTTTTATACTATTTACATCATTTGAACTGTTGCCCTCATCTTTATTACCATATTCACAACATTTCAGCTGTTGTATGCCCAGCTTTCTTCAGGTGATGTACATTGGAATTTCAACCCAAACCCTTTATTTAGTCTATAGGGGTAGATTGTTTTAATTCCATGTACCTTGATTTTTTGAATATCTCGGTTTCAGTTATTTCCCTTTAGTAACTCAACTCTCCAAGTTTTTGTTCACCTCTGCTGAGGCCAGGGATTGAACTCACAACTCTTTGAGTCAAGTCACTTTTTGGATTACTTCAACCAATGCTTTTATCCACTTGGCCATTTGAACTTAGAACAATCTACCCCCGTGGACAAAAAGCGTTCAGTTCGAAATTCCAATGTATATCACCTGCAGAAGCCTGGAGCATACAACTGCTGAAACTTTGTGAATATGGCAATGAAGATGAGGACAACAGTCCAAAGGAGGTAAATAGTTATCGTACCTCATCTTAGAAATCTAAACACATTTCTTTGTTTTTAATGAAATTTTCCCATTGCTTAATACTGTGCTTAACTTTTGGAAATCATTTTACTATTTACAGATTATATTTGTTTTTTGGGTTTTTTTTCACCTGTAACTGTCTAAGATCGTGGTGGCACCACATGTACTGTAACCATGGTGTCTCCTGGGCAAGATAGCCTGACAGAGCTCAATCCTCAACAGGCTGGTTTTGAATTTTGAGATTTTCCTTCTCCTAGACTGGATGACACCCAAGGCTATAGGACCTTTACCTACAGTTGGGGAGAGAAGAGATGAATTCATACCTTTCCCAAGAGTATTAACACATAAGGGAATGTAACTTGAAATCGGCTCTCCAATTCCTCAATCCCAGCTGCAATTCATTACTCCACTGTGCCTCTTCAGGCCAGAAGAGTTGGGTACATACCGTTCCCAAGAGTATTAGCACATAAGTGAATGGAATGAACTCAAGTGGAATACAAAATCGGTTCTCTGATTCCTCAATGCAAGCCGCAATTCATTACTCCACCGTGCCTAATGTTACTTGCACATAAACTATGTCTATAATTCTGTAATATTAAATGTAAGTAGAGGGGTGGGGGCTATACAATATCAGAAACTTGTTATTTTGAAATTGTAGAAAATAGGTAAATAATTTTTTTTTGTCAAAATTCTAGCATTCACTTTCCCAAAAAGAATTGGAGAGGCCATTATTAGCATAAAAATCAGATCTTCAAGCCAAGTTCCAAATATAAATGAAGTTGTTTGCGTTCATTTCATGCCAAGTCCCCTTGGCAAAGGTATGAAACTGTTTCTCCCTGTACAGTGATTCCTTATTAGTCTTGTTACCAGCATGTCACAATGGATGAGGAAAAAAAAGAAAGAAAAGTGAAAAAGAAAAGCGCGAAAAAGAAAAAAGCGAAGAAGAAAAAAGCGAAAAAGGAAAAAAGCAAAGAAGAAAAAAGCAAAGAAGAAAAAAGCAAAGAAGAAAAAAGCAAAGAAAAAAGAAGCAAAGAAAAAAGCAAAAAAAAAAGCAAAGAAAAAAGAAGCAAAGAAAAAAGCAAAAAAAAAAAGCAAAGAAAAAGCGAAAAAGAAAAAAGCGAAAAAGAAAAAAGCGAAAAAGGAAAAAGCGAAAAAGAAAAAAGCGAAAAAGAAAAAAGCGAAAAAGAAAAAAGCGAAAAAGAAAAAAGCGAAAAAGAAAAAAGCAAAGAGGAAAAAAGCAAAGAGGAAAAAAAAGAGAAGGAAAAGAAAAACAACTGCAATGTCCAGGCACTAAATGGTTAAGTTATTGTTGGAAGCAGCAAAGGTCGCATGAAAATTTTAATCAGCTTTTCTTCTTGTTGGACTTCAATCAAAAAGGCTTGGTTCGTTATATTTGTGGGAGATGGGGGGGATAAGACACGAACAAGACATTTGAATTAAAGACACAGAACTGGAGAGAAAAAAAAATTTCGCACAAATCTTTTGAGAAGGCAAAGGACAAAAAAAAAGATAATATTTACCATCGACATTATTCAAGGTGAACACAGTATCAAGATCGATTTCTAAAAGTTTTCCAATTCGTTCAACAAAGTTAGGATTATTGCTTGGGAAGACTGCCACATGATCACCAGCATCATACCTTTATAGAAAAAAATGGAAAGATAAAAATATACTGTAAAAGTTTGTAAAGCTTCAAGAATTATTTTAAGAAAAAAAATCTCTACTTTTGTTGCCTGGCTATACAGTAATTAATTGATTCATTCATTCATTTTCTACAGATTATCAACTCTCTGCAAGTTATTTAAAACCAGAATATAGTTTTAGATTGTAAGATTTTTTGAGATAATGGTTTAGTGATACAAGTCTTACTAATTAACCCATAGCTGTGGGGAGAAGAGGCAGATTCATACTTTTAAATCATACCAGTGAATCTAACAAGCCGAACAGGAATTGGAATTCTCTCCAACTGACAATTCTGAGCCATTACAACATCCACACATCCAAGCTTACAACACCTGGTATTCCTAAATGGTCACCCATCTAGGTACAGACCAAGGTTGGTGGTGCTTAACTTTGGTGATCATACAGGGACTGGTGCAAGCCACACTAGTTAAAGTACAGGTTACAGAGAAAGACAGAGATGCAGATGACTAGGAGTATGGAAAACCAATTTAACACAATTGGAACCTCACCCAATTGATTGAGGGGGTGAAAATTTGGCCTTGGAAAAAAAAAAAAAAAAAAAAAAAAAAAATTCATCGATAATTAAAAAAAAGAAAGGAAATGAAAAGAACGTATAAAAGTGTATATCCAAATATTCCAGAAATAGTTTTTTTTCGGGTCCAGTTTCTTCTTGGCTTATGGCCTTGATCCCAAAAGTTCTTATTTATACAATTTATTATTACCGTTTCTCTCCTGCTGAACAATCAAAATTAAGCAATGTTGAGTTTGGTCACTACCTAAATGGGTGACCACTCGGGAATACCAGATTCTGTAAGCTTGGATGTACAAGTGGTGTAATGGATAACAAACCTGAATGGGAAATCGGAGAGCTGAGTTCCAATTCCAGTCGGGTTTGTTATATTCACTGATATGCAAATACCCTTAGGAAAGGGGCTATAATGCTCGTATAAATTCTGGTTAATAGTTTTTTTTAGTAAAACAGTGGAAAGAAAGATTAGTGAAAAAAAATTTAATCACATGAGGGACATGGATTAATAATACAATAGTGAATACCGTAGTTTAGTGCAGCAATGCTTACAACTTAATGCTACCCCTGCAGCCAATTTTCCAACCCCTGTTCCTAAGAGCAGATGTCCTACTCATAGTGAATTGATGAGTCTATGTTCAACAATTAGTGTAGAGAAGGTAGGTTGTCTTTCTACACAACAGAAAGTTATGAATCCACCTCTTCTCCCTCTAGCTATGGGTTAATTAGACTTGTATCAAGCAAATCATTATTACCTACAAAAAATTCTTACTTGCATTATTTACATTATTCAGACTCATTTCATTGCGATATTCACAACATTTCAGCCATTGTACGCTCCAGTCTTCTTCAAAGGTACATGGCCCAATGGATAAAGACGTTGGTTAGATCCAGTGACTAGACCCAAGAGTTGTGAGTTCAATACCAGGCCCCAGCAGTGGTGAACAAGAATTTGGAGAGTTGAGTTAAAGGGAAATAACTGCGACATCTGGAAGAGGCATGGCATGTGGAACTAGAACAATTTACGCTGGTGGACGAAATAAAGGGTTCAGTTCGAAATCCCAGTCACCTGTAGAAGGCTGGAGCATGCAACAGCCGAAACATTGTGAATATAGTAATGAAGATGAGGATAACAGTCCGAATGATGTAAATAATGCAAGTAATCATAATACTTCATCTCAGAGATATATAGAGAAAAAATTCTTACAATCTAAAACTATTTTCTGGCTTTAAATAACCTGCAAAAGGTTGATAAACCATAAAAATACACACAAAAAAAAAGAAACTTCAAACAAAGTTTTTTTTCTCTGACAATGAATATAGGTGATACACAGGAAGATTTCTTATTGACTTTGTCTTGTACTATTATATCCAATTACTACAGCTACCAGTTAAACTGTTACTAGTGTTGTCAAGGCGTCTGCTTGGACGCAGTGGTTATTTAATACACTTTCCTTTTATTTAGACATGGACATAATCATAGACACAAAATATGCACAAATATTTGCTGCATTCTGCTGCTTATAAGATGCATTTTTTCCCTATAAAATATCGCCAAAAACCATCCTATGCCCTATAAAGTGAAAGTCAGAGAAAGGAGTTATTAGTTTGGGACCAGCACCAGCATCCCAGTAACATTTAATTCTGAGCCTTTGAAAATAAAAAAAGTGCAGGGTTTCCAAATTAACTTGACAACATTTTGAGAGAAGTTATTTATGCAATTGGTATAAACTAATCTAGATAACTGATAATGAGGATTTCAAATCCTAAAAAAAAAAAAAAAAAAACTTCTGTGATAAGAAATATAGGTAAGACAAATGAAGATTTCTTATTGACTTTGCCTTGCACTATTATATCCAGTTACTAGTTAACCAGTTAAACGGTTACAGTTACTAGTGTTATCAAAGAGAGTCTGCTTGGACCAACTAGTCACATAATACACTTTCCTTTTATTTAGAAATCAGGCATGGACATAATCGTAGACACAAAATATACACAAATATTTATTCTATTTTGCTGCTTATAAGATGCATTTTTTCTTCTATAAAATATCTCCAAAAACTACCATGTCCTATAAAGCAGTGCTACTCAAAGTGGTGGCCTGCAGACTGGTGCCGCTACGCAAATCAACATCTACGAATGAAGCCAGTGTCCAGGCTATGTTAAGGAATCATTTGTAAAGATTAAGGTTATATAATTTTTGTTTTTGCGCTAATAAACTGTTTATTTTTTTATTATTTTTTAAATGTTTTGATATTGAATTATTTTTTTGCAAAATAAATGGTGTGACAGAGAGAGAGAGAGACCCCCCACCACCACCACCACCACCAGGTGGGTTTATTAATCAATGGTTCTAAAGGATTGGGATGAAGGTACTAATTAGTTGGGCAGAAGGGATTTCGGAGTAATTCCAGAAATTTTTTTCTTTTTACTTAGTCGTTTCTGGGATTGAATTATTAATTAACTGGGTGAATTAATTCCAGAGTAATTAATGGACGGGTTCGTTAAGTAAAGCTTGTGATAAATGGTGAATTGGATTTTTGGGTGGTCTGACGGCAAAATCCAGCCATAGCCGTCAGACGAGATAAGTGCTTTTCGCCGGGCTTAAGTAGACGTTGTCAGTGGAAAATCCAGAAAATTCCGATTTTAGTACCTCTTGAAAACTGGGTTCCCGAGGAGTTTGGGAGAGCAGGCGGGAACACATGGTGGTCCAGGCGATTTGCATATTAAAATTCATGGGCGGTGCCTAAAAACTGTTTAGCTCCGCCTCTCTCTATATAAGCGGCCTGCACGCTTGAGTTGGGCAGATGAGATCGGAGATCAGATCGAATCGGATCGGCGAACGCGTCAGAACGCGAGGAAAGCGGTAGAGAGAGAGAGAGAGAGAGAACGGGAGAGACCGCAGATCAGAGAATGTGAAGGAAAACGCGGCAGAAACGGCTTAGTGGGTCTTGCTGATCTGGCCAGTTGGTTGCTGGTGAATCGAACCCGTGCGAATCCTGATAACTTCGTCAACAAAGCTGAGAAAAGCCGACTGCTATATCGAGGGGGGGGGGGCGGAAACAAAGAACCACAACTCATCTCCCTTAGACCAGCCGAATTCTATCGGCATGATTGTGTCTTTCTCTCTCGGTGATGTTCCGACCCAAACGAGTGAACCTCGTTAAGACAGTTTGTATTCGTGCAATTTCTTTGATAGTGACCTAAAAACAGTAGCCTTAAAGGGCTCTTTGTACAGGAACCGAAAGTGTTGCTTAATTCTTTCTTCTTTGTGCCCTTGCAGTTACGACAAGAACTTTTCTGCACGAATAGCAATTTCTTTCAACGTGGAGCCCAGCCATTTAATTCGTCCTACCTCCGGATCGTCCTGAAGGATCGAAATCCTGCTGTTCAGATCAAAAATACACAACGTGCTGGATAGTGGTGGTTCCTTCAGTTCACCGGAGGAGGACCGGGTGGTTTACTTTTCAACTAGAACCACCGGAGAGACAGGACAGAGCTGTAGCCGGCAGGGCTTCTACATCAGAATGGAAGATAAAAAAATAGTCAACTTTTATTATATTCATTATATATATCGTTTCCGGTATAAATTAATATTACCATGAAATATTACAGGTACGTGACACATTGAGAAAAAAATGCTGGTCTACCATATCAGATAGTTTGAGAAGCATTACTCTAAAGTGAAGATTAGAGATAGAAGGTATCAGAAGCTATTTATGCAGTTGGTATAAACTTGTATAGATTACTGGTAGAGGATTTCAAGCGATAATACCAGTATAAGAATTCAACAGTACGGTAAGCTTTAACTTACACATAAATCAAACCTAAGCTTATTTCTGCCATCCTGGGTATGACGATAAACTACATCTGCATCCTGGGTAAGGCAATAAACTACATCTGACAGCAAGGCCTCTGATCAGGAGGTTTTGAGGAGCATGGAACCAGCTCTTAATTGTTTGTGTTCCCAAGTCCACCTTGACCTAGGGTGGTAGCACCTGTTAGGGTCCCAGCTATGGGCAAGTAGTTAACCGCCAAACTGGGGTCAAATGTGTAAAAATAGGTTTTAATACCAGTAATACATTTTTGTAAATTATTACCAGAAATACTTTTAAAAAAAAAAAAAGTATTGCCAGCAATAAAAATCTGGTCGGCATTAAATAAGACATAAAAGTTGATATGCTGTAAAACAAAGCAAACCAAACCATATTTGCGTTTCTAAATGTAACTTAAAATTAGTGCTCATCCTGGATTGTGATGAATATGTCAAAATCAGTGACGATATCAGGCTGCACTAAGGTTAGGTTCCAATAGTAAAATGCAGTCTAACTTCTCTTCTAAATCATTACATTCTAAATAGTTACTATAAATTTGGTACTTCTTCTCAATCTGTGATGAATTTGTCAAGATTAGTCAGGTTTTCAGGCTAAAATATGCTATTCAGTCGGTAAAATTGGGTATAGTGGGGAGAGCCATGAAGTACAATGAAATTTTTTACCCCAATTTTTTCTTTCTTTCTTTTTATGGGGATACGAGGGAAAGGTAGTACTGGCTGACATTGTACTGGTAGCACTCAAAGATAAGTAAAATAAAGCAAATAAGTAAAATATTTAATAATTATATATTCGCAGATAGGTCACATCAGTAGATATGTCACACTTTTAGGTTGTCAAAGTGGGTATTTGCGGTTGACTCATAGATAGGCCACACTATAATCTGGAGAGTTACATGGCCATTTTTTAATGTAAATAAAACTAATATTTGTTAAATATTTTCAAATATTCACCTTTATTTCAAAACTTTGCTAACATATATTAAAACATAAAAGTTTTTATTCATTTAGATATAGTTATTAAACTTCATCAGGACTGAAACCCAAAAAGTAGGTACCTCCATTAGGTCACATAAAAACAGCATAGAATGATGAAAAAAGGCCTCAAACTCGATAAAAACAGTTTTGTTATCAAAACGTTTATGTTATTATTAAGAGGAAAGACCAAAGTATTTTTTGGTTATTTTTTTTTTTAATTTTTTACTCCATTCTAGCATGTTTGAAATTTTGGTTAAAAATCTTTTTTTTTACGACAGCGGCAAACTAGAGAAAAAAAGGTTTGTTTTATTTGGTGCTTTTTCTGAGGAAAAATGCATTGATTTGGAAATTGAAGTAATTGTTGGATTTTAATGAAACTTTCAGGACATATTAAGAAATGAATTAAATTATTTTGGAAAAATTTTTTTTTTTTTTTAAATATTTGTAATTTTTTTTTTTTTTTAACATATGTTACCACCCACTTACATAATTTCATGAAATTTCAAGAAATTAAATTTGGGGGGGGGGGGGTTACGAGTTAAAAACAGGACTCTTTGGAGAAGGTAAACCATCAATTTTTTTGTAAAACAGTTACCTGTTTCATCAAAAATCTGCTCTGAATTGTAAAATAAAAAATGCAATTAAACTATGACATTACTTAATTAAAAAAGCTTTTAATTGCTTTTGTAAATAAGTTATAATATAGATACTATTGTCTGAAGAAATAAAAATTTTTTGATGAATAATGAATTTTTACAAGAATTTTTTCATTTTTTTTTAAATTTTAATTATAATAATATAATAGTTCAAAAATCATTTAAAATTCTTCATTGCTTTCAAGATGGCAATTTGGTGATATCGTGCAAAGTAAATTTACGAATAGAAATTTGAAAAGCTCATAACAATCATTTGTACCTGAGTATGTATTTAAATAATTTTAAAAATAATTTTAGTCAAAAAAATGTTCCTAATTTCTACCTATGGGAATCTATACATGACATAATCCTTAAAAAGGCCACTTGATTTAACGCACTGCAATTATTTCACTTTTAATTCAGTTCTGTTTCATCTTTGCAAATCATCCCTTAAAAATATCAAAAAATGTTTTACTTTTCTTAATTGCTATTTCCCTAAATATTTTTATTTAGTGTATTTATTTCAGTTTGGGTCATACTTTAATTAATTAATTTTTTGTTTAAGGTAATAACCATAAGGACATAGAGACAAAATGCAAATTTCATAAAGCTTCTTAAAAACCTAACGAAAAATAAATAAAATATTAAATATTTGCTAAAAATATATTTGTAAAAATTACAAGGTAGTAAAAAACTAAAAAAAAATGCGTTCGCTTAGTTTTCGTAAATGTGTCATTTCTGGTCATCCATAAGAGCTGTCATCACCTTAAGAGCTTCTCGATACATCAATAAAGATCAAAGAAAGAGGAACCCATCATTAAGAAATGTTTGTATATTGTTTTTTTTTATGTAATAAGTAATATTTATTTCAAATCAGATTAATTTAAATTTTGTAATTTTATTCAAATAACGTGTCACAGATCTATAATTTAATTTTTAAAGAATTTAAAACTCAATAAATTTGTTTACATATTTCTTAAAAATTAAGAAAATGGCCGCTTTAAAAAAAAAAAAAAAAAAAAAAAAAAAAAAAAATCGATTTGAGATTCCAATCTATATAATTTCTATCTGATATACACCAGAATATTTTACTTACTTGAAATGATAAATTTAATCATTTAGCTTTAAATTAAAACTAGAATGAAATCTTCAAGAATGCTTTTTCATTTTTTAAATTTAATTTTAAAATTTAGGTATCGAAAATTCAGTGGAGGTACCTACCGAAAGTTATTCTTCATCATCACTGTCAAACATTCTTTTCATTTGTCCATCAGTTATGTGTGATGAATAGTGGCCAAGTCATAGTAGTTGTGACTACTCTATTGTGATGGGTTGTAATTGCATGATATTTACTTATAAAGTACAGGGCACCTCTGATTGTTACGAAAATTTGGATACTGGTAATCACTTCAGTCCAAAAATCACATGAAAATGATAGTCTTTTGTCGTAAATCAGACCGAACACTTTTATTCAATGTGTGATGTGGTACTGTTGAACGAGGCGATTGTGTTAAATGGAAATGTCGTGAAGAATTAATTTTTTCCCTCGCTCTCGCTTATGCTCGAGCCCAGGGCACTCACCTGGACTACTGATACGCCACAGTCTACTCAAGATTCTGCCGAGTGAAAAGGTTGCACTCTTAATTTTTATCACAATTTTGGTGAACAAAAGTGCAACCTATCCTCAAGTACATAT
>OZ038502.1:82668308-82705808 GCA_964036315.1 Acanthosepion esculentum
TGTGCCTAATCTCAATTTGCTTATGTGGGTATGTTTGTGTGAACTATAATGCGTACACATGTGTGTGTGTATATATATATATATATATATATATATATGAGTATCATCCCAAAATGGACGCAGAGGAGGAATTCCCCCTCCCACCACCAAACATAATCAAACACAAGGAAGCATAAATAGATTCAATTTTTAAAAAAGTAAACCAATTAGTCTGATGATCGCAAAAGTGAGAAACCCAGGGTCACAAACTCATATATATATATATATATATATATATATATATATATATATATAATAATTGGCCACTCGATATCGAGGACACCCGTTGCAATGCACAGCTAGCTAGCGCATATTGCAACATTTGCACAGGCATTTTTGCAATTTCCCAACTGGGAAATGCCCACAGAGCCCACCTGCAGTTTATACTGTTATTGGCGTGTGCAGAGCCAATTAACAGTTTTAGAGCGTTGGTGCGAACCCAGCATGATCATAAATGAACAAGGCTGGCCACCTCAACTCGCAATCAATATATACACACATGCATACATACACATTTATATATGTTCACTGGGATACTATTTCATTTCCTAATTGGGTTTGGTGATATAAGTATTAATTGTAGGAGTTTAAATTTATAATTAAATTTATTTATTATTGTCAGAATTTATGTGCATATGTAATTATACACTTGTGCATATGCAAACATACACATCTATGTGCATGCAGATTAAGGCATACGTATACCTAAGTCTGTGCTTTGTTAGTAATAAACTAGTGCATAAATAGTGAAGTTATTTAATTTTTAAATTATCATTTTTTTTACATGTAATATACACTTCTGCACACACACACACACACACACACACACACACACAAAAATATGTAATTGTTAAATAGTGTATGTAATTAAAATAAGTGTATGTATATATCATGATATTTATTGTATATTTAACGTTTAGTAGTTTATTCATTTTTGCTTAGGTATTATATATTGAGCTATTAATTATGAGAGGTTAGGTTTGTTCATTCTTTGGTGTTTGACTGTGTGTATGTCCATGTGAACATACACACACAGAGGTGTGTACTTTAATATTTGTTTGTTTATTTGTTAATAAATTAAGTTTATATTATATTTGTTTCATTTATTTAATTAAATAAAGTTTGTATTATATAATTTTTTCATTATTTTTTTTTTTATTATAATTTTTTATAACATGGAATTTCGGCAATGTTTAATTATATTTAATCATTATATATATATATATATATATATATATATATATCTCCTGTGACCCATAGAGTGGTAGGGGCACCATTGTGTACTGCAGCCACATTAGAACTGGTGTTTCTTGGGCAAGATAGCCTGACCCTCTCAAGGCCGGTTTTGAATTCAGAGTTATTTTTACTTTTCCTCAGCCGGTTGCCACCCAAGGTTATAGAACCCAGTGTGTCCTGCTATTTACCCATAGCTGTGGGGAGAAGAAGAGGATTCATACCTTTCCCAAGGGTATTCGCACGTAAGTGATTGCAATGGATCTGACAGGAATTCAAATATATATATTACACACACTAGCAAATAATATATATAAGGTTATACAATACAACATATATAAAATTTTAAAGAACGTCTTCCAACAAAGTGCTTAATATAAGATTAGAGAAATTATTATTATTACAATATAAGTAAAAACTTTCAATATCTTTTCAAGGGTTGAGACAAGATTCAAATATTATGAAACACTACATCAGCATTCAATAAGTATTGAAGGTTTTATATATATATATATATATATATATATATATATATATATATATATATATATATATATTTTATACACACACACACACACACACACACACACAGGGTGTCCATAAAGTTTGTGTACACTTTAAAAAATTTATGACTTTATTTGTATTTGTGATAGAAATAATTTGTAAAAAGGATTAGAAAGAAGTAAATCTATATTTTTTAAGGTTTTATTGAAATTTTATTTAAGTTTCCACATGTCCTCCATCATTAGCAATACAAAGGGTAATACGATTTTGCAGTTCACGGAAAACATTTGCCACCTGATTTACAGTAATGCCTGAAATCACATTAGTTATTTTAGCTTTACTTAAAACTAGGTACATTCAAATTTATAACATTTTTTACAGATTATTTCTCTCGCAAATACAAATAAAGTTATAAATTTTTTAAAGTGCACACAAACTTTATGGACACCCTGTGTGTGTGTATATATATATATATATATATATATATATATATTAACGTATATTAACGTATATTTATGCAGCAACCTTTCTTTTAAACATCTTTTGTTAAATACAACAGATGCAGAAAATTTAATTTTGTTTTTTTTTCTTATTTAGTTTTTCCACCATTGTTATGTTTTGCCATTTTGTAGGAGTAAGGAAATACAAAAACTTTCTATAATTTTCATTTTTCCAAGAGCTTTCAGCCACTTTAGCCATTTCCAAGGTGATTTTGTTTTTGGTATTGTTTGTTTTTCCTCATATTTTGACTGTTTAAGTTGTATTTAATTTTTGGGCTGTTTTGAACATGAGCACTTATTCTGAGCCTTTGCATTTTGAGCATTTTCAAATGAGCATCTTTCTATATATGAAAAAAATTTTAAACTCCATTCCCACTGTTAAAGAAGATGAAGCTGATAGGCGAGAGATGTTTCATATACAGTGCTTCTCTTACAGTGAGATGTTTTCATTAATGAGATTTATATAGAATTTTAGTGTTTTTGACCATAATTTTTCTTAAGGGTTTTTGTAAATTATGGGTAGATAGATGGTTTTTATATATGTAGGTAGATAAGATAAATACCAAATATTTATCAATCTAACATGTTTCACATTTATCAACTTCAGAGAATGAGATATGGTTTGTTTTTTTATTTTGATTTTTTTTTAACAGCATATCAACCTCAATCGGTTATTTAGTGCCTACAAAATTTTCATTGTTAGTAATAATTTTTTTTCCAAAAATCTATTTCTGGTAATATTTTTCCTTCACCAGTAATATTTTTTTTTCAAAAAATGTATAGCTGGTAATATTTTTTTTTTTAAATGTATTTTTACAAAGTATTTCTGGTATTAAGACCTATTTTTACACTTTCATAGTTTTTTTACCACAGTCTGGGGGTTAACTATTTGCCCATAGATGGGACCCTAACAGGTGCTACCACCCTCAAAACCTCCTGATCAGAGGCTTTGCTGTTGGATGTAGTTTATCGTCATACCCAGGATGGAAAATGAGATATGGAGTAAAAGAAGAAATTCTAGCACGCTTAGTTTTGTGTGGTTTGATTTTTCATTGGTTAATCAGGATTCATGTGCATTCAACTTGTTAAACAAATGTTAGTACAATTTGTGATGTTCCAAATTCAAGATGAGATGTTGCGTCCCTTTGAAGTTCCAAGAAAATAATAGATTTCAAGTCCAACTAAAAAAAAAAAAAAAAAAAAAATGTAAATATTGCTTTATGTATGTTAGTGTATAATAATTCTAGTTTGCTTGTAGGATTCAGACATACGTTTAACGGATGTCAGAATTTGTTGAAAAATACACCCCTACCCTCCCTAAACTTAACCTCTTTTTCGAACGTAACTCATAATTGATACAACAATAGTTAATAAAAATGAACACACTACCTCCCCTGTCTGAATGATTGGATTTCTCTGTATCCTTGGAAACAGGGAATTATGAATTTATATGTGCGTTTAAAACTCAGTAAATTTAAAAACAAGTTATTCCAAAATTCACTTGAAGATGAAACAGAACTAATGCTTTTAATTTAATTATATAATTAAATTTGAAGTTTTTAGCTTTCATTTTTGAAACATAGTTATTACTGTGTAGCGAAAAAACATTTTAAATCAGTTAATTTATAATATTTATGCTCTGTAAATTTACATTGAGCACTGTTTTGTAAAAATAAAAAATATCAATAAGAACACTGGATTATATTTCTTACTGTTCTTTCTTATATATATATATATATATATATATATAGAATCATCAAAAACAAAACAATTAGTATAATAAAGTATTTTCAGCAGATGTTCTTATTTCAAATTCCTGACGACAGGCAGCACTCATGTGTTTTTCCCAGTCCAACACCGATTTTGAATTCAGACTTGTTTACATCAGTGCTCTGCCATTGACATTCTTTCAATTACATTTTAATTGTGATTTAGAATTCATTTTTTCTAATGGCTCTGAATTAAAGTCCCAGTGCAAGTACTAATGCTGAATGTAAAGCTATATCGCTGGAAGATAAGGTGGAAATTAATTATTTTGTTTAGAATACTGTACGTACATATCATAAATACTGTAATAGGCAATGGGGAGTGCTTATTTGTGGTTTATAGTGCAATTATTTCAATTTAAGTCATTTTTCAACCTAAGTCGTGACCTCTGGAAACAACAACATAGGGCAAAGTATACATGTATATGTATGTGTGAATATTTGGTGGTTTTTCACATGTCAATTTGGGAATGTTTTTCCATATAAGTAGGTAAGTAGATAGGTAGGTATAATGATGGGTAGAAATCTTTTTTGTGTGCATGAAGGAGAAACCCAGAAAATTAAAAACAAAACAAAAAGACTTTAGAAAATTAAAATTATTTATCTTACGGTTTCTGCAGCTTATAGGAACCAAGTCGACTCATTTCGCCATGGAAATATTGGTCAGCAGCAAGATCATCATGGACAGTTAGTGTGTATTGACGTATACTAGAAATTAGAACAAATGTAAAAAATATGTAAGACTTAATACCCATGTTTGTTCACAAGTGTATATGCACCTGACTCAAAAGCTATGAATCATTTTAAAATCTAATATTAATCTTTACAAAGAGATCGACAAACACAAAGATAATTTTCATTTTTTAAAAAATGAAGTCTCAAAAATTATGCCTCCCCCTGTGATCCCAAGTTTCCTCATCTCCTCCCCTATTTATTTTTTTTTTTCAGGTCATTATACATGTGGCTAAAACATATGATTGAAATTCTTCAGCAATTTCTCTCCTGGCTAAAATACCTGTTAGATTTGAAATTCCTCATTTTCAAAAGCTGCCATATCTATTGGGTTGGAACAAAAGTTTATCGTATCTTTTAAATTTCAATGACAATATTTAATGAATGACTTAAGATGGAAAATATAAAATGTTAAATTTGCTTATCAAAACAGATCCACATTCACAGCAGCTTGTGAGACTGTAGGGCACTTGTACAAGGAAGTAAACTGAGACAATTTCTAATTTCAAAAACTAAATTATTATTTCACTCACTGATCGGATGCCCTCCCAATATGGATGTCAGGGGTAGTACACCATCTGCCCCCCCTTCTTCACGTGACTCCTTCAGAGTCTTAATTGCTGTAAGGTGTTTATCTGGCCGTCTTGAGGCGCATACACATACTCAGGATTCTGAAGAACATGTATCATTTTTTGTTGACTGTGCAACATTTCTTTTCATATCAGGTTTGTTGGGTTTTATGGCATATCAACCTCAATGGCTTATTTAATGCCGACAACTTTTTTTTTCTGGTAATATTTTGTTTTGTCAAAAATCTATTTCTAGTAATATTTTTTCCTCAAAAGTGTATAGCTGATAATATTATTTTAAAACATGTATTGCTGGTAATATTTTTTTTTTTCAAAAAAATGTATTGCTGGTAATATTTTTTTTTCAAAAATATATTGCTGATAATAGTTTTTTTTTCAAAAAAATATATTGCTGATAATAGTTTTTTTTTCAAAAAAATATATTGCTGATAATAGTTTTTTTTTTAAATATATTGCTGATAATAGTTTTTTTTTCAAAAAAATATATTACTGATAATAGTTTTTTTTCAAAAAAATATATTGCTGATAATAGTTTTTTTTCAAAAAAATATATTGCTGATAATAGTTTTTTTAAAAATATATTGCTGATAATAGTTTTTTTTTTTTTTTCAAAAATATATTGCTGGTAATAGTTTTTTTTACAAAGTATTTCTGGTATTAAAACCTATTTTTACGCTTTATAATGCCTTTTACCTCAGTTTTGGGGTTAACCATTTGCCCATAGCTGAGACCCCAACAGGTTCTACCACCCCGAGTCAGGGTGGATCCGAGAACACCAGCAATTAAGAGGTGGTTCCACACATCCCAAAACCTCCCGATCAGAGGCCCTGCTGCTGGATGTAGTTTATTGTCTTACCCAGGACACGGATGTAGTTTATCATCATACCCAGGGCGCTTTCATATCAGGAAATGAAAGAGTATCTCATTCCCTCACCCCTTTTCACTTTCAAGGTAGAAACATTTTTAAAAATTTACAATCACAGGATTCGTATAGAGAGGTGTTGTAATGTCACTTTTCAGACTATGTACATGTATCTCAGTATGCAAAAGGATATGATTTTTATCTATTTACCACTTCAAATCGAGTGTCGCCATATTTCCTGCAAAGGTTAAACAGTTACTGCATTTGCTTCATTTTTTTATGGAAGAGTGAAAAAGCTGATGAACCAGAAGTTGGTCGTAATTGGACTATAAATGCTGGAATAGTTGCAGTGTGTTAGGCATACTCTGAGAAATGTAACAGACGTATGCCCAAGTCGCCATGGAAAGGGAGCATGATTTTGAAAGACCCAAAACCCCTGTTGATCCTCTGCTAAAAACATCCCTGATATGAGCCAAAGTTTCAAAGTGATGAATTTCACAAAATGTCATAAAATTCAGTCACATGTGAAACAAAATCACATGTTCAAATGCCACTTACTGAAAAGTCTACAAACTTTGTTCCAACCCAATAGCAATGAGGAATTTTCCTCTCAAAAGTCAAGAATCTCCAACTGCTTGAATATTAAAATATTTACAGACTGCTGGCCAAAATTTACTTAACATATTGAACAACTTACCTAATGTCATCCCCAACTGCCTGAATATTAAAATGTTCACATACTGCTGGCCAAAATTTCTCTCTCCAACTTAAGAAATCTTCTTCAATGCTAAAAATATAAAAAAAATAAAATAAAAAAACGAAAAAAATAAAAAAAAATAAATCAACAATATTTACTGACATCGTAATGAGAATCATTGCACATCTCTCAAAACATGACCAGGGCTTAATCTGAAGTTATGATTTGGCTTTGAACACAAAGGGAGACAATCGTGCATATTGTCAGCCTCATTCTGTCATCCCAGTCTTCCTGGATCCAGAAGCAGAATATTGACAAGATGTCTGGCAACAGAGCAGGATGCACTTTTTGACCAGATACCTAAAAGCTACATTACTTCCACGAGTTCAAACTGTCGAAGCTGGGACCTGCCATGCCACATACACAGGACTAAATTATCCCCATTCTGAAGAAGGAAGTTCCACTGAGACAGCTTCTTCCTGAGAATCACTACTTTGTAGAAAAAAACTCCTGAGAGGATGCTTCCCTGATCACTACAATCTTAACCACTTCCAGTCTAGAGTCAACCATTATCTCCCTTTGTAATGTGTTCTTACGTCTTCCTATTTTGCCCAACAAGCTCATTCGTTAACTCTCTACTTTGAGCGTAAAAAAATGCGGGGGAAAAAGGATGTGGACAAAAGGATGTGGGGGAAACAAACGCGAGAAAAAGAAAACAGTATTAAAGAGAGAGAACATTAAAAAAAACAAGAATTAAGAAGATAAATTACGATTGACACTGCATTTAAATTTTTCAAGATCAAAGTTGACTGGAAAGCAAGAAGCTGGAAAAGGAGTTCCACAAGCGAGAAGTGTGATAGAAAAAAAAAAAACATTAGGATAGAACTTACGGTACATCTAACCATTTAAAAAATGATGAGAACATGTCGCCAATCTGATACTGCATTTAAATTCATAGGTACCATAGCAGAAATTTTATCAAAATTACCATTAAAGTATTTATAGAAAAGGCACAGGGAATTTGTTACAATAGTGGAAAAGTAACTGAAGCTGAAATGCCAGGTCAAGGCCAATAACATTGCAGATTCTTTGGATTTTATCAAGAATCGCTAAATAGATAGCACAAGCACAAGGCCATATGTGGCAGCAATATTCAAAGCAAGGATAAATGCTAGACTTATATCCAAGATGGATTCTGATGAGAAAAATTTTCTAACTGGACTGAATTTGAAAAAATGCAATCTAAAAATGCACACAAGAGTGTGCATTATTTTAATTACATGCTAAGTTCTAAACTTATGCTCAAAAATTTATTACTTTTACTTTGTGAAGGGTTACAGCTATTTTATGCACATGTGTATGCACACACCCACAAAAAAACAAAACAAAAAAAACAACAAAAAAACAAAAAAAAGCAAACAAAAAAAACAAACAAACAAATAAGTCGATATTAGTTGAAAAGTGGAACTTACTTAGCATCGTCATCTCCCATTCCCAATTCAAAAATTCTAGTTCCTCCCAGTTCTTCAAGACGTTTGTCTACATAAATTCCCATTGACTGGTAATGCTCATAAGTTTTATTGCCAAGACCAAACACCTGAAAAGAAACAGAAAAAAAAGAAACAATTAACATATTACCAATATAATGACTATGCTTTTTCAATACACCCACAGAAAACAATATTAACTCTTTGGGACATAGACGATCATAGTCCTCCCCAACTTCCTATCCCTTGTAGTTCTTAATAATAACATTTGCCTTTTTACCGTACCTTTCACTCTTTGTTCCACGATTCATTCACACAAGCTGTTCAGGTAAAATGACAACAAAAATAATAAACACTATTCGATTGTTGATTTACTCTATGGTGGAGTAATGGATAGCAGCTCGGATTGAGGAATGGGAGTGCAGGGTTCAAATTCCGGTTGAATCCATTACATTTACTTACATGCTAATACCCTTGGGAAAGGTATGAATCATCTTCTTCTTCTCCCCCTAGCTATGGGTAAATACGACAGACTGGGTTCTATAGCCTTGGATAGTAATTGGTCTACCACAGAAAGAAATGGCAACCTACTGTGGGAAAAAAATATGCCTCGTCAGTCATGTATCGAAAGATACATGATCACCTAAGCGTGTATCACATATGGCACATAACTGATATTATACTGTTTATTGGAAGGGTTGGCAAAACATTGACTAATTTCTAATGGATTCAAATTTTATAAAATGGTAATTAATAAAGATTTCATTATAGTTGGTTCACATATTTTAATAATTGAATAAAATGTTTATAAATTTATGAATAAAAATGTTTTCTCATTTATTTCTTTATAAAATGATAAATTGGGATTTCCTTACAGTTGGTTCACATATTTTAATAATTGAATAAAATGTTTATAAATTTATGAATAAAAATGTTTTCTCATTTATTTCTTTATAAAATGATAAATTGGGATTTCCTTACTGTTGGTTCACATATTTTAATAATTGAATAAAATGTTTATAAATTTATGAATAAAAATGTTTTCTCATTTATTTCTTTATAAAATGATAAATTGGGATTTCCTTACTGTTGGTTCACATATTTTAATAATTGAATAAAATGTTTATAAATTTATGAATAAAAATGTTTTCTCATTTATTTCTTTATAAAATGATAAATTGGGATTTCCTTACTGTTGGTTCACCTATTTTAATAATTGAATAAAATGTTTATAAATTTATGAATAAAAATGTTTTCTCATTTATTTCTTTATAAAATGATAAATTGGGATTTCCTTACTGTTGGTTCACATATTTTAATAATTGAATAAAATGTTTATAAATTTATGAATAAAAATGTTTTCTCATTTATTTCTTTATAAAATGATAAATTGGGATTTCCTTACTGTTGGTTCACATATTTTAATAATTGAATAAAATGTTTATAAATTTATGAATAAAAATGTTTTCTCATTTATTTCTTTATAAAATGATAAATTGGGATTTCCTTACTGTTGGTTCACATATTTTAATAATTGAATAAAATGTTTATAAATATATGAATAAAAAAATGTTTTCTCATTTATTTCTTTATAAAATGATAAATGATAAATATTGCATTAGTTCTAACTGTATTAGTTTTTAGAATGTTGCAAATATAAAATTATATTTTAAATATATAATCTAATAAATAGTCTTTAATATTTTTGTTGTCAATTCTCAAGAACAAAACAAAAAAGGTATAAATTTACTTTCATCATGTGTTTAGGTTTTCTTATAAAACTGCACACAATGTCAACTACAAAATGAAGAGGTCAACATCAAATAAGTACAGAAGTTTTAATATCTGGGAAATGTTTTAACAGAGGACAGAAAGTGTGACACTGAAATCTGAATGTGCATTGCAATAGCAAAAAAATACCTTCCAAAAGCTAAGCAAAGTACTAAGAAACAGGAAAATCTTGTCAAACTTGGACAAACACGCCCACAATAAAACAGTGTCAAAAGTGAGCTTTTTCACGACACCCACAAGGGTTGATATGCTGGTAAAACAAACCAAATCACATGACACTGCTTTTTCAGCTACCTTCACTCTTTGGTAATGTTTATTGCTTTAAAAAAAAAAAAAAAAAAAAAAAAAGGAATGGTACTAACCTCCAGGAAAGTGACTCATTGTGCCTTCTCAGGCTAACATTCTTGGCTGACATTAAGTGAAAAGACTCTACTGAATCCATTGCTAGATCAGCTGCTAAGAAAGTTGGTTCACTGTATGATGTTAGACAATTTTACTCTCCAGAATCTATCTTACATAAGTCTACCATTTGTCCAGGTTTAGAATATTGCTGCCATATATGGTCTGGTGCACCTGCTATTTATCTAGAGCTCCTTGATAAGATCCAAAGTCAGCAATATTATTGGCCCTGATCTGGCATCTCAGTTTCAGTCACTTTCCCATCATTGTAAAGTTGCCTCCCTGTGCCTTTTCTATAAATACTTTCATGGAAACTGTTCAGATGAACTCTTCACTATGGTACCTAGACTTTATGGATTTAAGCACTGTATGAGGCTGGCAACAAGGTCTCATCAATTTATGGTCGAGTTGGCTAGATGTAACTGCAAGTTCTATGCTAACAATTTCTTTTCTCGCACTTATCACTTGCACAACTCTCTTCCAGCTCCATGCTTTCCAGTTAATTTTGATCTTAAAAAGCTTAAAAGCAATGTCGATCGCTCTCTACTGTCATCCCGATTACTCTTTGTTCTCCTTGCTCCTTAGTAAGGTTTCCGTTTTCTCATTCTTCTACACACAGTTACCCTTTGTGTCTTAGTGGGTTTACTACCTTGCATGTGGTGAATTCGATTAAAAAGAAAAAGACAAATAATAACAAATACAAGATTTCAACCATATTTCAAAAGGAGATGACCCAACTTCCTTACCCTATCCTGTATCAACAAAACTGGAGAAAATATCTCATTCTAGGCTAGCAATGTCTTTACTTTTCAATATATATATATATATATATATATATATATATATATATATATATATATATATATAGTGCTGTTCGATAAAAGTGACTCACCTGATTTTTTTTTTTTTTTTTACTTAAAAATTTTTTTGCCTATTGTTTTTGGGGTCAAACTAATTTTTAATCTTACTAATATAAAGACCCCTTCCCGACCACCTAGTAAAAACCTTAACTCACCCTAAGGTATTCTATTGATAATTATAATTTTGGATATAAATGAGATTTAGGGAAAAACTCTGTGCAAAAAAAAAAAAAGTGACTCATTTATTTCCTGCAACTAGTAATCAATAGAAACATAACCGAACAGCTTTAAATAAAGAATAATAGAGGTATAATTTATTTATAATAGGTAATATAGTTTGAAATATTTAATAATCTATGGGTCCTCCTTTATTTTGAATAACCTTTTCAACCCTTTTTGGCATTGACTTGATTAGGTTCTGGCAAATCTCATCTCCAAGCATTGAATTCCATTCGGATATGAAATTCACAATCAAATCCTCTTTGTTGCTCAACTGCTTTCTCAAGAGCCTGTACTTTATAATGCTCCATAAGTTTTCTATGGGGTTGAGGTCAGGAGATTGGGGCAGCCATGTCATAACACTCACCTGCTTCTCATCAAAGTATTCCTTCATCAATTTTGATTTGTGACAGGGAGCATTATCCTGCATAAAAATGAGCTTGGTGGGGTCGATTTGCACCCTTTCAGCAGAAGGGAGTAGACAAGACTCTAAAATTCTCTTGTACTGCTCGCTCCTGAGGGTCTTTTCAATAGGTTTTAAGAAACCAGTTCCATGAAAAGAAAAGCATCCCCAGAACATTATACTGAACGGATGCTTGACAGTACTTACTGCTAAATTCAAAGAGCTTTCAAAGCTTCTTCTTCAGATTTTAGATCGCTTATCCTTTGAATTTAGCTCAACTTTCACTTCATCGGAGAAGAGAACATTTTGTAAAGAAAAAAAAAAAAAAAAAAAAAAAAAAATCACTTTTATCGAACAGCACTGTACTTATTTTACACATCAGAGCCCCTCTCCACAGAAAAAAAAAAAAACCTTGCTAAAAAGTTTAATAGAGATCTTTTTGTAATCAGCATCTGATTCATAACAAAATTGAATAACAGTATTTTTGAGACTTGTTCTAGGATAAAACTCATAGCAAAGTAGGTGCTAAAATAAATTTCAGTTGGAGTGGGGGGGGGGATTTCACATGCATATTTTGATATAAAGAATGACCCAATTCAAGAAGGGAGAAAATATATTCATGTGGACACAGATAGGTGAAAAAGGACAAAAAACATTTATGGGCGTTGACGTTAGAAAATGATCTCTGGTGATGGTGCGGGCAGGGGTAGATTGCACGTGTTGCTACTATATCTGGAGTAAAAAAGAAGAATGGGGATTTATTGTCCAATCCTTTTATAGTCTTGAAAGAGAGTCACTTAGAAAGCATCTTAGAAGACAAGGTGACAGTAATTCTCACAAACTAAAATTTAAAAAAAAAATGAATATAAAAAAACATCAGAAAAAAACATAAAAACAAGTAAAAAAATTTTTTCCAGAAAATATGAGTAAAGATAAAAGAAATTATAGTTAACATGCCAATCAGATCATTTACAGAAACCTGTGCATGTATTTATATATATATATATATATATATACACACACACACAGGGTGTCCATAAAGTTTGTGTGCACTTTAAAAAAATTATAACTTTATTTGTATTTGCGATAGAAATAATTTGTAAAAAGGATTAGAAAGATGTAAATCTATATTTTTTAAGCTTTTATTGAAATTTTATTTAAGTTTCCACATGTCCTCCATCATTAAATACAAAGGGTAATACGATTTTGCAGTTCACGGAGAACATTTGCCAACTGATTTACAGTAATGCCTGAAATCACATTAGTTATTTTAGCTATACTTAAAACTAGGTACATTAAACTTTATAACATTTTTACAGATTATTTGTATTTGCGATAGAAATAAAGTTATAAATTTTTTAAAGTGCACACAAAACTTTATGGACACCCTGTATATATATATATATATATATATATATATATATATATATATATATATATATATATATATATATATATATATTGAATCCATTGTTAGGTCAGCTGCTAAAAAAACTTTTTCACTGTTGCACTAAACAATTTTTCTCTCCCGAATCTTACATATCTATGTCTACCATTCATCCATGCTTAGACAAATACAAAGAAGAATCAGCAATATTATCAGTTCTCATCTAGTAGCTTGGCTTCAGTCACTTTCCTACTGCTGTACGGCTGCATCCTAGAGTCTTTTCTATAAACACTTTCATGGTAATTATTCCGATTAGCACTTTGCTATAGTACCTAGACATTTTTCATTTAAGCTCAGTACTTGACTGGCATTGAGATCTCATCAATTTACAGTTGAGCTGGCTAGACATAACCATAAGTTCTATGCTAAGTTTCTTTTCTCACACTTCTTGGTTGTGGAACGCCCTTCTTGCTCCATGCTTTCCACCTGACTTTAATCTGCACAAATTTAAATGCAATGTCAATTTCTATCTACTGTCCTCTTCATTACTCTTATCTTCCCGCTCATTATCGATGTTTCTGTTCCTAATTCTTCCACACACATAACCCCTTGTCACCTAGTGGCTTTATTGCCTTGCATGGGGTGAAATTGATTAAAAAATAAATAAATAAAATTATATATTATTATTATAAGATATTACAAAAAAACATTTGAAATAGCTACACAAAAGCTTTCATGTTTCAATACTATGATTGTACTTCTTCAGGCGACGATAAGTAATCATTTAATCACCAGTTAACTTACCATCACCTGAAGAAGTACAATCATAGTATTGAAACATGAAAGCTTTCAAAATGTTTTTATTATAATCTGTTATAATAAAAAATATAATAATATATTGCTCTACTTTGTACTAAGCACTTTATTAAGCTACAAGCAGCAGATTTTTACTACATCTGCTCTTTCTCTCATTTGGAGATTTTAATACATACATACACACACACATTATATATATATATATATATATATATATATATATATATATATATATATATATATATATATATATATATATATACACACACACACACACACACGGCCAAGTTCAAATCTCACCATGTCCGATTTGTCAGGAAGGAGACTTTCTGATGTTATCGGACTGGAGAGTTGATCCCAGTGTGCGGCGCCTTTAGAAAGTGCCTGAAAAATCACCACTTTGGGGTGGCACAAGCCTTGTGAGTGAAATTGGGTATACATAACTCTTGAGGGCTGTTGATAGCTGTGCTAGCATGAAGTCACAAGTCATCATGGCTGAGGGCTTGAGCGTGCTGGCTTTGTTCAAATTGTTGATCACACTAGATAACACCCTCTCTTCCAGAAACTGTAAGGTCTGCTCAGCATAGATGCAGTATAGATTACAGGTAGGATCTGTGAGAGTTGAATAAACACAAATGTGCCTGAGCAAGCATCTGCAATAGGGATTGGCTAGCTGCTCTTGTAGATGAGTATCCTTGACTATGATACTAGCTATACTGAGATAAATAAAAAGAAAGAAACAGTAAGATATATAATCCGGTGTTCTTATTGATATTTTTTATTTTTATTTTTACAAAACAGTGCTCATTGTAAATTTACAGAGCATAAATATTATAAATTAAACGATTTAAAATATGGTTTTTTCGTTACACAGTAATAACCATGTTTCAAAAATGGAAGCTAAAAGCTTCAAATTTAATTTTGTAATTAACTTAAAAGCATTAGTTCCATTTCATTTTCAAGCAAATATTGAGAATAACTTATTTTTAAATTTACTGAGTTTTAAACACACACATAAATTCATAATTCCCTGTTTCCAAGGATACAGAGAAATCCAATCATTCAGACAGGGGCAGTAGCATGTTCATTTTTATTAACTATTGTTGTATCAATTATGAGTTGCATTCGAAAAAGAGGTTAAGTTTAGGGAGGGTAGGGGTGTATTTTTCAACAAATTCTGACATCCGTTAAATGCATGTCGTCTGTTTTTTATTATTAACGGCAAAAAGTCTTTCTGCATTTTCTCCTACTTCTATACTTAAAGATATGGGGGGGGGGGTTAGGTTAGAATACATTTTATTTAACTATATATATATATATATATATATATATATATATATATATATATATATATTTAGGGGGGATGTTTAGGTTAGAATACATTTTATTTATATATATATATATATATATATATATATATAAAAATAGGATATAAAATCACAACAGTTTTGAAGAAATATGAAACTAGATTTGATAATCTGTTTCACCTTTCTAGGCTTCATCAGGTCAAAAACTGAAAAAAAATGTGTGTGTATGCGTAAATAATAAATCAGAACTACTCCCCCCCCCCACTGAGCTGGTGTTTCTTGTGAGGAAAGAAAAGAAACAAAATTTAAGGTAAATTCTTATCAATCCATTCTGAAAAATTGTATAAGCATTTACACCCTTGGGCAAATTAATTGAAACAACCGCTTTAGTTTCCTTTCTTTCACCATACGGTCTTTTTTAGACCCACTGGAGTGACAGGGTGTAATCGATTTCTATTTTTTCCTGGGCAGGGATGGAGGAAAAAAAAATAATATTTAAAAATGTACCATCAAGGAAAGTTCATCAGAACAATTATGATAAAAATATTTATAGAAAAAGGCTCAGGGAAGCTATGTTACAATGGTGGGAAAGTGACTGAAGCTGAGATGACAGGTCAAGACCATCAACATTGCAGATGATTCTTTGTATTTTATCAAGAATCTCTAAATTTATAGCAGGAGCACCAAACTAAATGTGGCAGCAACATTCAATGCATGGACAAAAGGTAGACTTATAAATGTGTAAGATAAATTCTGACATGAAAATTTGGTTAATTTTCAGTATAAGCATCAAAAGCCCACGGTAATAAAAATGTTCCACTATGGTGTGAAATTGTCCGATTATTTTGAAAATGACAATAAAAGTTTGCACTATTACCCTTTTACTATTGGGCCAAATTGGAATCAAAGGGCGTAATAGGGCCAAAAGTATAAAACGCCTAATAGAAGTAACTGAAAATAGTTCCATGTGGATATGGAACAAAAGAAATATTCCGTGGAGTGTTTCAGTGAACATGACGGCATGACATGACTGATCGTGAACGCGTAATGAGGTTCACGTTGAATTCTCAGAACGCTAGGTTTGCCGTTTTTCGGAATTTTTCGTAAATCAAATTTCGCCATTAGACAGTTGAACTAGTTTATATACAACACACTTGTATATCGATATAATGGGGCCTCACATCAGTGAGGGGGGCCGGTGTGCAAGTGAAACCGTTGAGAGGAAGGCCCCGAAACGGTGCACATTCTCTCCTGATGACCCCAATTCAAATATAAATTCGAGAGGAACATACCAAAAGAGATTCAGTGAAGTCATATGCCGTAGAGAAGCTTGGTGGAAATGTCATTGGCATAGGGAGCATTACACATTCAGCTCGCTTCAGGTGAGTTTCGATTACTTTCCAGTAATTTCCTTCTTTAGGAGTTATGGGCAATGTAAGTTTGAATTCTTTCACATCACATCGACAAAACGGCTGCCATTACTGGCTTTGTTTACATATGTTTGCATTGAGTAGTAATGCATCTTGAGTACTGCACAATGCACAAAGTTTCAATGCACACTTCCAAATATAGCAGAAAAAATGAAAAATAAAAATAAAAATTATGTGCCTGACAGGATGATGATAAAAAATAAAATGAATTTTACTTTTTTTTTTTAACAATGTTTTTTTTATACCAATTACATAAAAACTTTTCATTTAAAGCTTCATAAAAAAAAAGTACATTTTAAAATAACTTTCATGAAAACTGCCCAGTAATCAGTAAGAAGATACAAAAAGCAGTAAAAAGGCTGTTAACTAAGTAAGCTTCCACACATTACTACTTGAGGCAAATATATGTAAACAACGCCAGTAATGGCAGTTGGACAATGCGAAAGAGATCGAAATTACATTATTCATAACCTCTAAATGGTAATCAAGCACAAATTTTTATTGTCATTTTCAAAATAATCAGGCAATTTCATGCCATAATGGAGTATTTTCATTACCGTTGGCTTGTGGTGCTTATACTGCAATTTAACTGAAAATGTGTCTAGCAAGACACAGTGAACGAACATTCCTAGCCAACAGACCTACCAATCGATTTGATATAATCTTTCCTCTTCATGTCAGTGAAGTGGAAACAAACAGTGCAAGGAAAAAACATGGACGTGAATTAGGCTGGGGAGTATTATTATGTAACATTAAATATCCCCTAATTATGAGAAATGGAATGAGAACAATCGGCACCTGTGAATTGAATAAAGGGTTTGGTTCAAAATTCTAAGAATGCTCAGTAAAAAAAAAAATAGAACACCTGAAGAAGGTTGGAAGATGGGCAGAGGGTACACAGCTGAAATGTTATCAATAACAACCAAGATGAGACGAATATTTTGAAGACATCAATTTAACAGGGATACAAGAGTCAAAGTGTTTGGTCATTACAGCAGTTTCAGAAATCTCCGAAAAAGACTAGAGTAAGAATTTCTTTTAAAAAAAGTACTTACAGCATATTTCAGGCCAGTTAGGTCAATCTCTCCAGTTTGTAGGATGTTGTAAAATTCCTGAGCATTGTCGGTTGGATCCCCTTCCCCATATGTAGCCATGCAGAATATGGCTAGAGAGTTCTCAATCTCAGAAAAGTTGGATAAATCCTCCTAAAAATTAAGAGGATCAATATTTTTTAAAAGTTGATTATGACAACAATTTGATAACAAAAAAAAAAAAAAAAAAATTAAAAAATGGCCCAAGAACATCTTTTATTATCATTATTTTTTTAAATAAATTTTTTTAAATTAAATTTTTTTTAAAATTTAAACTTTCTTTTCAAACTTTAAAAAAAATTTTTTTAAATGAATTTTTTTTTTAAATTTTTAAAATATTCTAAATTTACAATTTTCTTTAAATTTTTATATGTAAAACTTTTACAATTACAATTTTTTTTTTTTTTTTTAAATTTAAAAAATTATAAATTTTAAAGATTTTTTAAATTTGAAAAAATACAAATGAGCAGTGAATCTAATTTCACAAGGTTGTAACCTTGTGAAATTAGATTCACTGCTCATAATCCCAGGTTATGGTGAAAGTCCTTTCTAATAAAAAGGGGCCAATTGTATGTGTCTATTCAGTGACGGAGATAATCTGCTTCCACTTCCCTCTCAAGAACAATATCTCTTCAGGGTGTAGGTGATCATGGCCCTTCACAGTTTCCTTTTCGTTCACATCTATAAACTGTGTATCAACATAACAATTGTTGAGAAAGATTGTGAAGCGATTTCCAATAGTGTCCAGTTTTCAGTTCAGTATTATCCTTCTTAGACTTGTTACCAAAGAGGGACCAGACTGCTTCATTATTTAATCCATTGTTAGGGGGCATCAGAAACTTACCTTAGATGGTGTTGGAATTCACCTCACCAATTCCATTAACCATTAATTCAACTAAATCTTGCTCTACTTGCTTAAACTGCCTAGAGATTAGCAATTAGAGATTAAGCCACCTAGAGATTAAGCCACCTAGAGATTAAGCCACCTAGAGATTAAGCCACCTAGAGATTAAGCCACCTAGAGATTAGTGGTATACAATCTTCCTATGCATTAAGACACCACACAGGTGTCTTTAAGGCTGACGATAAACTATATCTGGCAGCAAGGCCTCTGATAGGGAGAGTGGAGGTTTTGAGGAGTGTGGAACCACCTCTTAACTGCTATTGTCCTCAGGTCCACCCTGACCTGCAGGTGGTAGCACCTGTTAGGGTCCCAGCTTTGGAAAAATAGTGAATGCCCAAACAAAAATCAATACATTTTTATAGCAAAATGACAATACAACACTAAAGTAAAAAATACATTTTTATAGTAAAATTACCAGCAATACATTTTTTATAAAATAAAAGAAATTACCAAAAAATACATTTTTGTATTGAAATTACCAGCAATACATAAAAAAAAGATATATTTTATTATCTACAAACTATATACCTAAAAAACATTTACTCTGAAAGTATAAAATTATTTACCAAATATTTATAGTTGAAAGCATAAAATTACGTACAAAATATTTAGATTTTGGCATTAAGTAACCCATAGAGGTTGATATAGCACAAAACAAAATCAGCAGATGGAACAACATTTTTATGATTTATCAACCCATTATGGGTTATTTAGAGAAAGATTCTGCTTCCTATCTCACAAACTGATAGCTTATTAATCATAATTCCTCCACCATAATTTTACAACATCCGTACCATATTACATTCTTCTGGATCCATTGGTATTCCTTTCATCCCATAACGCTGACAGTCTTTGGAGAGACGACAAGCAAATTCTTCAGCAGTGCCGGTTTGGGAACCATAAAACACAACCACGTTTTTTCCCTGGAACAAAAAGAAAAGATAATAGAACTGAAAGAAAATAATAAATAAAATAAAAATTACCTGAATTTGGCTAAGATTACACAGAATTAAGGTAATGTATTTAGTGAGGTTTAAACTCACAAGCAGTGGACAGTATCAGATTCTGAACCTGTTCAATGAAAAGCAGTCCTGCAAAACTGACACTGAGAAACTATGTTGTCAGAATTTTTCCTTTAACCTAACTGTAAGTGACTATTTTCACCAAACAAAATGTTAATCCTGCTAATACAAGTTTAATTTTAATTTCTTGGTTGTGTAGTCATATCCTTCTATGGCAACACCTAAAATGATCTTGACTGAAATTGAGTGCCTGGCTACTGCAATTTCAAATATATAGAACTAATATATAAAATACTATATTTTGAGGGGATTCCATATGCAGTAAAAGGGGGGGAAGTAATATTTAGAAATGATGCAAAGTGCAAAATGTTAATTAAAAATGCCTTTTTTTTTATCATTTCACCTCAAGCAAGGCAATAATGCCACTGGTGTGCAAGAGGTTACAAAGAGTGAAAGAAAGTCTTTAGTAAAGAGAATTTAGGAGAAAGGACAATAAAGGAACAGGATTTGAAAAAACAGATGGTGACTGATGTTGCATTGAAATTTTGAAGATTGTAGTTGGCAAGGAAGCAAGAAATCAGAAGAGAGTTCCACAGGTGAGAAGTGCAAGAAAAGAAATTAATAGAATAAAAGAGTTGCATCTCACTAGTTCAATAGGTAAATGCCAATCTAGTAGCATGCTTAAATTCAAGCAGTCGAGGCACTAAGAAAAAAATGTTATTTATTAAACAGTGTATATTACATGGTTTTCCCTAAAATCCAGTCCTAAACAGGAAATAGGGGATAAATCATTACTCATGTTCAAAAGACCAGAGAGGAGTTGGAACTGGGCGATAGACAAACCTATCTACTCCTATTGAGGAGAAGGAAAAAAAAAAAAGAAGGAAATAATTAGCAAATAAAATTTCAGAGTTTAAGGTGGAGGCATTAGAAATGTAGAGTTGAAGTAAACTTTAGAAGGAACCGGAAACCCAATCCTAGACAGGAAACAAGGAATAAATCTCTATTCCTGTTTAAAAGACTGGCAAGGAGTGCGAACCAGACGATAGACAAACCTATTTACTCCTATTGAGGAAGGCAGGGAATAATTAGCAAATAAAATTTCAGAGTTTTAGGCAGAGACATTGGAAGTGGAGAGTTAAAGTATACTTTAGAAGGAACAGGAGACCCAATCCTAGACAACAAACAAGGGATAAACCTCTATTCCTGTTTAAAAGATAATGGGGGGGAGGAATATGAACTGGATGATAAGTGACCCTATTTACTTCTATTGAAGAAAAAATAAATAAATAAATACATAAAAATAAATGAATAGCCTAAAGAAAGATTTAGCAGCCATTTTGTTCAATTTCTAACTGAAGCACGACATTTTTTTAAACTAATTTTATGGTATATCAGAAAAATAGGTCTTTCTCAAGTGATGCATAAGAACAAACTGAAATACAAGCTGACTGAAGCTTCCAGAGACTGTTTACGCTTTCTAATTGGTCAATATATATCACATGACCCAGAAACACTGGGTGGACTTACATAAACTCAGTTCTTGTTATTTAATAGCCATACCTTATATACGAGTCTTACATAACAGGTTATATTTTAAAAAGGTCATGTTTTAACCCTAGAATACTAACCATCAATTAAAGTTACACCACTACAAACCATGGGTATATCATACCCAATTTTGAAAATATCAAAAAAAAAAAAAAAAAATTAAATATAAATCTTTATTTGAAATATTTTACATGCAGGCACTTTGTACTTTAACATTAATAGGAACTGGAAAAACACTATTTAGGTAAGAAAATCAGGTACTGAAAATTGTAATTAAAAATAGGAAAATTTGCGCTGGGTACTATATACCCTTGGTTAGTGTTCTAGGGTTAAAACAATTGCTCCAAAACTATACCCTAGAATATTAAACTAAACTAGCTGAACCCATAGAAATTCTACAGTGTAGAGTAGAAATGGAAGGTCTCATTAGATAATCAGAGGGACTTCTGCAGGCAGACATAAGTTACCTCGTCCAGCGTTATATAAACAGCTAACTGGCCAGGGGCCAGATATATTTTTGTATTTGTATCTTATTGGTGCGAGAATAAAGAAATTGAGAATTACTGCTACCATTGTGGTTATTTTACATATGGTTGACTTGTTCCTTTTAATCATGTCTTTTACTGCATTAATATTTTTATTAGTGTTTTCATTGAATTAATTAAATTTTGTCTTAATAAGTTCTTTTTTAAGAGTCGAATATATTAATAAGGAGTCAGTGTTTTTGTTGACTTATCAATTTTTCTTACAATGCTTTGGCCAAGACTTCCTCAAATATGGAGGTAAAAAGAAAAAGCATTCAGGTGATTTTAACTCCTCTTTAGTGCAATTGAGATAATGCATTTGCAGTCCTTGGCATTAATGGTAATAATTATGCTTACCAATTTTTAGTACTAAACAGAAAATGTATCAGAGACTGTAAAATACCTGTCTTCATCTCTCGGATGAGAAGTTAGCATTATTTACATTCTGACAGATGTCCTCATTTTTGTTACCACAATGTTTCGACCAATGTGCTCTCTACCTTTCAGGTGTGTCTCAATCTGGATAACCTTCAAGAAATTTTGAACTGAAACCTTTTAGTTAATCTGTTGGGGTAGATTGTTCTCATTCCACTGTCTAGGTATACTATCTCTCCTGAATTTGGTGACAGCGAGTTCACTCCCCACATTAGGTAGTAGATTTAGATACTGCTTTTTTTTTCTCCCAAATAAACTGTCTTCAGAATAAGTCTTATACACTGAAAATTATGACAATACTTTTTTTTTCTACAAACAGACCTTACTACTATCTTAAACCCAGCTGCCTATAACTTTTTTTTTTTTTTTGCACTGACAAATATTTCTGGTTGTAAGGAGAACTAATTTTGTGATTAAGCTGAATTTTGCAATTTTTGACCAAATTTGAATTGTTATTCTAAATAAAACAAAAAAAAATAAGAGGGGTGGCATTGTCAAAGTTCAGGAATTAATGCAAATGTTACTGACAAAATACAGCTTATTACATGTTACGGTTTTTTGGGGTTTTATTTTCTTTTCCCCATGCCAAAAATGTTGACATTTTGTTTCATGTGAGGATTTAAATCCACAGCCGATTCGTCATAACAAGGGAGATAACTCTAGTTGCCTCATTTGCACTTCAAATCTAAACGTTTGTCCTCTGACCATCTTTCCCTGTGTTTACACATTCATTTACACAAACTAATTAGGTATGCTGAACTGGTGACATTAAAAGTTAGACAAGAAATCGATAGATATAATTAGCCTATTAGGACCTTAAATGCATTGTTAGTGATTTTACTATGAAAAATCAATGAAAATAAAGAGGAAAAGGATTGTCATTGGTCAAGAATGAATCCAAATTTTAACTACTCAGAGTAATATTCTTTTTTATGAGTGGAAATATTTTTGAAAGTATTTTTTTTTTACAATGATGTTCACCCTGTACAAGGCTCAAGAGCCTCTCAAGATAGAGGGTTACAGAGTAAGAGAGAGTTTATACAGATATTTGGAGGAAGATAACAGTTAACCCTAGACTTGAACAGGTTTAAGAGTGTAGTGATTAAGGAAGCATCCTCTTGGGAGTTGGTTCCACAAAGCAGCGATTTGGGGGAATGAAGCTGCTTGACTGAAATATATTTCTCATCAATGGAATACAAAGGGAATGAGGGTGGTACGCTACAATGTGTGTAGCATGGCAGGTCTTAGTCGTGAAGGTAAGAACCAGTGGAATGAAGGAATGTAGTTTGTCATCAAGGGCTGCAGATCCTTGGTTCAGTCCTGTCTTTTTGCATTGACAAAAACGGAAAAAGACAAAAACTGTTATAGAATAAGATCAAGACATTTTATAATCAATGCAACCATCCTTATGCAAATGAAATGGTTGGTTTCTGTGACAAGTTCTGTCTATAGATAAACCAATGTCAATACATTACTGATACTTGTTTATTTTCTTTTTAATCAGTGTGAAAACTATTTTAATTTCTTCTTTTGACAAGTGAGGAGCGATAACCGGTTAGCTCATTAGTTTTTCTTTCTCTTCATTTTTTTTTTCTTTTCGTATTGCCAATTTCTGTAGTTGAAGTTTTCCGCGTGTCTCTTTTAATGATGTCTATTTTTATTGCTTTAATTATAGTATTCTGTTTATTGATTAATCTTTATTACACTATTTACAATCAGACTATTGTCCTCATCTTTGGCGCCATATTTATTACGTTTCGGTTGTTATACACTCCGGCCTTCTTCAGGTGGTTGGAATATTGAACTAAACCCTTTATTTTGCTCACTGGAGTAGACTGTTCTAGTTCCACGTGCCATGTTTAATGGATGTCAGTTATCTCCTGTTAATTCCCCTCTTCAAGTTTTCCACTGCCTTAACCAGGTATTGAACTCACACTCTTTGGGTCCTGTCACTGGATCTAACTAACGGCTTTATTCGCTGTGCCATGTGTCCTGACTAATTCCTGTGAGCAAAATAAAAGGTTTAGTTCAACATTCCAACCACCTGAAGAAGGCCAGAGTGTACAACAGCCGAAACATAATATGGCGACAAAGATGAGGACAATAGTCCGAATAATGTAAATAGTGTACATAATACCTCATCTCAGAAATATAGACAGATACTGAGAGACCGAAACGTTGTGATAAATATGGCGACAAAGATGAGGACAATAGTCCGAATAATGTAAATAGTGTACATAATACCTCATCGCAGAAATATAGACAGATACTAATCTTTATTAGCATGAAAAATATTTTAATTTCCTCGATCGAGTTCTGACAAGTGACAAATGTTAACTGATTAGATAATTCTATAGTTTTTTTTTCGTATTGCCAATTTCTGTAGTTGAAGTTTTTCTCTCGTTTCTTTTAATCAGGTCTATTTCTATTGCATTTATGATTTTACTTTTTTTTGCTATTGACCTAAAAGTTTGTTGTTTTTTTCATATATTACTATCAATTATGCACTCCAGATTACAAATTTAACAAGTTTTCTTTTACATTTTAAGAGACAACATTGTGTTAGCATTTGTTTTGGCTTCTGTAGCGGTTCAGTTTATAATGAATTTACATAGCAAACTGACCCCACCATGCCTTATAATGAAGCGGGGGAACAATTTATAAATAAGTTTACATAGCAAACTGAACATCCCCCTAGTAACTTTTATAAAATTTAATAAAAAAAATTTGTTTTCACTAATTCATGATTTGGTGTGTGTAATCTAAAATGACATGAAAAAAACATTTTGAAACCAAAGTAGTCATTATTTCTTGTCAAAGCGTCGATTGTACAACTCTACCAATGATTTTAATAAAGAGTTCAGTCTGGTGCCTTACCGAAGATTTCATTTTGCCAATGAGACTGGAATCTGTAGCTTTGGAAATATGCCTGGAAGAAGAAAAAAAAAAAATGTTAGAATTATTTTTGTTTTTAACAACTCGGCTTTTACAGAGGAAACACATATAACTTAAATTTTAAATACGTTATCATTAGCAAGAAAGTTTTTATAATTCCTTATTTGAACAACATTTTTACATTATCATATTTAATGTCATATAAGCCAAACACAAATATATATATATATATATATATATAAAAAGGATATTAAAACAAAAACATGTTAAAAAAAAAAAATAATAATAATAATCATCGCTTCACAATTACAATTATGTTCCAACACTACAAATGTATCTCCTCGGGCGATGTTAAACTACTGGCCAATAATTTAATTTAAATATAGAATTATTTGGAAAATTAATATGCACCTGTTGAATAAAGATTCTTCATATAAGATGTTAATAGCAATAACCAATCAATGTAAAATGTCAAAAATACCAACCAAATACCAATACATCCATACAAGATGTTACTAATACTACCAGAAGATTAATACAAAATTATATTAAATCCAACTTAATCTTACAACTAGAAAGATAAGTCATATATGGTGCAACTCTGTAAAACTAAAAATATAAAAAAAAAGCATAATTAAATTCCAAAGTTTAACTAAATTGTATGGTAAAAGGTAAACTTTACAATTTACCGTTAATTCACTTTGATTTAGTAAGAAATTTTTGTTAAATCGGATAATTTCCAATTTTTCATGTAAGCACAGAAAACAGGGTTCATATAAAGATCTACATGTCCTTGCAGTTTTTAAAATTTTCCATTTCACCTTATGGGTCTTTTAAACTCAAAAATATTTAGAAAGTCATGTATTATTTCTGTAAGTAATATTGGTGAAGGACAAGATATGGTGATACCACCTTGTCTTGAAAAAATTCTCACTACTACTAATAAAAGATTTTTCAACTGTCAACAAATTATCCATTGTTTAAACTAATACGTCTACCAGGTAGTAATCTTGTCTTAGTTATATATATTCCATGGGGTGGAGAGGTAATTTAACAAAATGCTAAACAAGTTGTTTTGTGAATTTCCAACATAAAATTTTTTTTGGAGTTGATAAATAGAAAACTAGTAAATAATTTAAATGTATAGAATTATTTGGTAAATTAATATGCAATTGTTGAATAAAGATTCTTCATATAAGATGTAAATAACACTAACCAGTCAATGTAAAATGTCAAAAATACCAACCAAATACCAATATATCCGTACAAGATGTTAATATTACTCTACTTTGTATTGAGCCCTCTTAAATTAAATGTTACGAACGTTGGAATTGTACGCTATTCTTTCTCATCTTACCTGGAGATATATATATATAAATCCGAGATGAGGTATTGTAATTATTTACATTGTTTGGACTGTTGTCCTCAACTTTATTGCCATATTCACAACATTTTGGCTGTTGTACTTAAGTAACCTATTTTACCAGAGCTCATATTGCAATTTTGTTGTCATTGCTTTTCTCTAGCACTCCATATTACTGGCTACCATATTGTATTCATTTCTATGCTTGGTCAGCTCAGCAGATTTTTGTGGCCTAGCATAAGGAATCAGCACATATGCTAGGACACAAAAAACTAAGACATTAAGTTTATAAGTCCCAAAAATTCATACACTGATGTCTTCAAGGACAAATGGCCCAGTTGGATTCAGTGACTTAATCCAAAGAGTTGTGAGTTCAATATCTGGCTACTGCAGAGTGTTGAGTTAAAGGGAGATAACAGAGACATCAGAGGCATGGCACATGGAACTAGAAGAATCTACCCCAGTGGATGAAATAAAGGGTTCAGTTCAAAATTCCAATTATCTGAAGAAAGTGCATACAACTTTGTGAATATGGCAATAAAGATGAGGACAACAGTGTGAACAATATATATATATATATATATATATATATATATATATATATATATATATATATGTATGCAGGTGTGCAGTGAAATAGGAAAGAACACGTTAGGTAGATAATCCGGTGTTCCTTAATATTTAGCTTTATTTTCAAAAGGACAGTGCTCCATACAGAAGTAGAGCTTATATTATAATAATATTTTTAGTTTTAAAAATATGATTCCTCCGCTACATAAGAGTTCTCATGTTTCAAAAGCGAGAGCCGAGACCCCTAACATAATTTTTTAAGTTATGAAGAGTTAAGGCGTCTGGACCCGCTTCCTTGTCAAGCGAGATTCCCAAATTCTCGCTTGACAAGGAAGCGGGTCCAGACGCCTTAACTCTTCATAACTTAAAAAATTATGTTAGGGGTCTCGGCTCTCGCTTTTGAAACATGAGAACTCTTATGTAGCGGAGGAATCATATTTTTAAAACTAAAAATATTATTATAATATATTATATATATATATATATATATTCGTGTGTGTGTGTGTGAAATGTATATTTATTATATATATTTATATATGCGTGGTACTTATTGGAAAGCATTCAATATCAGTGATAGAGCTAACATATTTAGTTGTATTGATGCAAGTTTGTGACCCTGGATTTATGTACATACACATTTCAAATCCAGGGTCAGAAATTCACATCAATCCAACTATATAGGAGGGTCATTCAATGAATAAGGTGAATTTTTTGGTATAAGGACTTCGAATACAGATAGAAGCTTAATATTTCTTTTTGTTTTTTTTTGTTTTACTTCTTTTTCACATGGATTTAATTTCTTTTGCAGATTAAAAAAAAAACTGAGAGTTTTGGCGATTAACAAAGATGGCCGACCAAGAAGCATGCTCCAGGATTGAAAAGCGGTCATTTATCAAGTTTTTGGTTTCTGAAGGGTGCAAACAAGTTGAAATTCATGGGGAAATGTCAACTGTGTATGGTGCCACATGTTTCAACCAAAAAATGTCTACAAGTGGGCTAAATTGTTTAAAGAAGGACGGAGCAGTGTTGAGGATGAAGACAGGCCTGGGAGGCCTACAGAAGTGAGGTCTCCTGAGGTGATCGAATCAGTCAATGACCTCATTCAGTCTGACAGAAGGGTGACAGTGGATGACCTTGCAAGGACTTTGAAAGACATAAAGGACAAACGCAGGGGTCATCAGTCAGAAGGAGTCATCTTGCATCATGACAACGCAAGCACAGCAGCCCAAACGGTGCAGACCATGAATGAGCTGGGTTGGGAACTGCTCCCTCATCCCCCTTACAGCCCAGACCTTGTCCCTTCAGACTTTCACCTGTTTGGTCCCTTGAAAGCGTTCATGAGAGGCACAAAGTTTAAAAGTGACAATGAAGTCAAAAGTGTTGTGAGCAACTGGCTGAGACATCAGTCCAAAGATTTTTACGCTGAGGGAATACGGAAGCTTGTGCACAGATGGGAAAAGTGTGTGACAGTGCTGGGAGACTACATTGAAAAATAAAAAAAAAAGTAAGCTTCTATCTGTATTAGAAGTCCTTATACTGAAAAATTCACCTTATTTATTGAATGACCCTTATATATATATATATATATATATATATATATATACACACACACACACAGTTTGACAAAAAATGTATACAGACACTTCAAATAATATAGATAATTAAATATCACAAGATTAATATAAGTTGGTTAGTAGCAACTGTTAGGATCCCAGGCAAATAGAGACCCCCCCCCCAAACATACAAAAAAAAAAAAAAACTATGAAAGTGTAAAAATATATTTTTATAGTAAAAATATCAGCCATACATTTTTCTGTAAAAATTACCAACAATATGTTTTATCTGTAGTTGAAGTCATAAAATTGCGTTCAAAACATATTTACTTGAAGCCATAAAATTGTCAGAAATATTTAGACTGTGGTATTAAATAACCCTTAAAAGGTTGATATACTGCTAAACAAAATTAAATACAAAATTAATACAAGTTATATGTGGATGAAGAAGAGATGCTCAAAATGGCGGCCTTTAGCTTCCAGACATTTATTAGTTTGGCAAACTACTGCTTGGGCAACATGTCCAGTGAAATTACTGTACAGGTATTTTCAATTTCTTGTCTAATGGCCACCAATGAAATGCCATCTCTCCAGAAAATATACTATCATCAAACTTAGCAATTGCTTTATAAATGTATCCACTTTTACATCCCTGGTAGTACACTGAAAAATTGAATTTCAAAAACGTCAAAATAATTATGATCTGAAGTGGGTCTTTATGTTGCCTGTTTTATCCCTTCATATCCACGGCTAACATCGATTGAATAAATACAGGCTACTTCTGTTATATCAGTAACTGCATTCATTCAAAATATTTTCTAATGAAAGTACTTTAAAGTAATTGAAGATACAATTTACTTTATAATATATTATAAAGTAAATTATATATATATATATATATATATATTATAAAGTAAATTATATATATATATATATATATATATATATATATATATATATATATATATTATAAAGTAAATTATATATATATATATATATATATATTATAAAGTAAATTATATATATATATATATATAATTTACTTTATAATATATATATATATATAATTTACTTTATAATATATATATATATATATATATATATATATATATATATATATATATATATATATAATTTACTTTATAATATATATATATATATATATAATTTACTTTATAATATATATATATATATATATAATTTACTTTATAATATATATATATATATATTTACTTTATAATATATATATATATAATTTACTTTATAATATATATATATATATATATATAATTTACTTTATAATATATATATATATATATATATAATTTACTTTATAATATATATATATATATATATATAATTTACTTTATAATATATATATATATATATAATTTACTTTATAATATATATATATATATATATATAATTTACTTTATAATATATATATATATATATATATAATTTACTTTATAATATATATATATATATAATTTACTTTATAATATATATATATATATAATTTACTTTATAATATATATATATATATATATATATAATTTACTTTATAATATATATATATATATATATATATATAATTTACTTTATAATATATATATATATATATATATATAATTTACTTTATAATATATATATATATATATATATAATTTACTTTATAATATATATATATATATATATATAATTTACTTTATAATATATATATATATATATAATTTACTTTATAATATATATATATATATAATTTACTTTATAATATATATATATATATAATTTACTTTATAATATATATATATATATAATTTACTTTATAATATATATATATATATAATTTACTTTATAATATATATATATATATAATTTACTTTATAATATATATATATATATAATTTACTTTATAATATATATATATATATAATTTACTTTATAATATATATATATATATAATTTACTTTATAATATATATATATATATAATTTACTTTATAATATATATATATATATAATTTACTTTATAATATATATATATATATAATTTACTTTATAATATATATATATATATAATTTACTTTATAATATATATATATATATAATTTACTTTATAATATATATATATATATAATTTACTTTATAATATATATATATATATAATTTACTTTATAATATATATATATATATAATTTACTTTATAATATATATATATATATAATTTACTTTATAATATATATATATATATAATTTACTTTATAATATATATATATATATAATTTACTTTATAATATATATATATATATAATTTACTTTATAATATATATATATATATAATTTACTTTATAATATATATATATATATAATTTACTTTATAATATATATATATATATAATTTACTTTATAATATATATATATATATAATTTACTTTATAATATATATATATATATAATTTACTTTATAATATATATATATATATAATTTACTTTATAATATATATATATATATAATTTACTTTATAATATATATATATATATAATTTACTTTATAATATATATATAATTTACTTTATAATATATATATATATATATAATTTACTTTATAATATATATATAATTTACTTTATAATATATATATATATAATTTACTTTATAATATATATATAATTTACTTTATAATATATATATAATTTACTTTATAATATATATATATATATATAATTTACTTTATAATATATATATATATATATAATTTACTTTATAATATATATATATATATATAATTTACTTTATAATATATATATATATATATAATTTACTTTATAATATATATATATATATAATTTACTTTATAATATATATATATATATAATTTACTTTATAATATATATATATATATAATTTACTTTATAATATATATAATTTACTTTATAATATATATATATATATAATTTACTTTATAATATATATATATATATATATATATATATATAATTTACTTTATAATATATATATATATATATATATAATTTACTTTATAATATATATATATATATATATAATTTACTTTATAATATATATATATATATATATAATTTACTTTATAATATATATATATATATATATAATTTACTTTATAATATATATATATATATATAATTTACTTTATAATATATATATATATATATATAATTTACTTTATAATATATATATATATATATAATTTACTTTATAATATATATATATATATATATAATTTACTTTATAATATATATATATATATATATATAATTTACTTTATAATATATATATATATATATATAATTTACTTTATAATATATATATATATAATTTACTTTATAATATATATATATATATAATTTACTTTATAATATATATATATATATAATTTACTTTATAATATATATATATATATAATTTACTTTATAATATATATATATATATAATTTACTTTATAATATATATATATATATATAATTTACTTTATAATATATATATATATAATTTACTTTATAATATATATATATATATATAATTTACTTTATAATATATATATATATAATTTACTTTATAATATATATATATATATATAATTTACTTTATAATACATATATATATATATATATATAATTTACTTTATAATATATATATATAATTTACTTTATAATACATATATATATATATAATTTACTTTATAATATATATATATATATATATATATATAATTTACTTTATAATATATATATATATATATATATATATATATATAATTTACTTTATAATATATATATATATATATATATATATATATATATAATTTACTTTATAATATATATATATATATATATATATAATTTACTTTATAATATATATATATATATATATATAATTTACTTTATAATATATAAAGTAAATTAAAAATATTGAAATTTTTATAGCATTCCATAATTTTTAGGCTCAAAAATGTTAATTACAATCTTATTTCCTGAAGCATTCAGAGTAACCATTGTGGTCATCTGACATTTCACATGACAAATTAGTTGAGTGGAATCTAGGAATTTTTCTTTTTTTAAGAATTATATGAATCAGGCAAAATTAGATTTTAAAACTTACAAAATTATTTAAACAAGTGGGAAAAATAGTGAGTTTTCTGAATTAACTGTTATTAATAACAATACTAATAATATTAATATTAGAAAATTATTAAAATGTTTACCTCATGTCAGTTCTATGTAGGTATTTTCAGAGTAGGAAATTCAAGTGGACTTAGTATAATGCCCCCCCTCCACACCCACACCCACACACAAAACTGAGAAAATATCTCACTTGAAAATATTATTCATACCAAGATTTAAAAATTAAAAAGAATTTCTATTACAACTTTGTTTTCTCTCTCCATAGGATGTGTATTTGACTAATAGTTTAAAGAAGATAACCTTGCCTGTGCTAGATCTGCCTTCAATAAGTAATTATTTTCAACCTAATTACAATTAACAGTAGATAAAGTAGTAACAATAGTTTGATTATACAGATCTAATTGTCAACAAGGCCCGAAGAGTGCTTGCCAAAATATTGACTATTTTAGTAAGTTTGTCTTATTCTATTTATTAACGTGTTTTCTTCAAGTCATAGTCTTCCTCCATGACTGTGTGCCCGGTTCATGGTAGCCATGCGTGGCTATTATGTAAAGTTATGCTCAAGATTAATTTTTTGTTTTGCTTTTAATTGCAGCATTATCATTAAAATGATTTTTTTCTGGTCTCTTTGTTGTCCATTTTGTCAAAAAAGTTCTTTTCTCAGCCTGTGAAGGTTCTTTTGTTGGACATTGGCATTCCCTAGATTCCTGAGGAGAAATGGGTCATTACCCTATCCCACTGGCCCAATATATTTTGGGAGGGGTAGACGTGATACACTTGAGAGATAAGGTCTCTTTCTGATTTATGATCATGCATATTGCATCACTATTTCAGTCAATGAGGTTTATTTTATTTAGTTAACTGTTACTTTTTTTTTCAAGTTGTTGTCTACCTCCAGGATCCTGGGCCCACTAAAACAATAGTCAAGTCACTTTTTTTTTTTTTTTAAACATAGATACGCTGAATTTAAATGATATAATTATCAGATAAATAAAGTATATAATGAAAGTTTAGCCAACACCACTTTTATTGTGAAGACATTGATTTGCATATTAAAATTATTCAAGTAATTAAAGGAATAATAATAATAATAATAAAGAGGAAAAAAAGACAAAGAAGAAATGGCAGCAAAGAGTAGTATCTATTCTCATCTTTATGCGTTTCAGCCTGTGAAGGTTCTTTGTTGGATGTAGGCCCTCCTTGAAATAAATGTAGTCTCACTTCTTATTTTTATGGGTAATGATAATATTAACAGTTTCCTTATAAGGAAACATTTGGCATGTATTGAGCAAGCAATGATTGCTGCTATTGGTTGAAATTTCTGTTATTTGGCACAGTTCTTTGTTTGTGATAGTATTTGGTTATATTGCTAACTAGCAGTATAACCCATCTTTGATCTTGTCTTTCATTACTGGGAATTTTTACCTTTCAATTAGAGCAGTTTAAATTTAAAATCAGCCCACCCGAAAATCAATATTAGTAACAATTGGGTGCAACAGAGGCACATCCCCAAATGGGGGGTGGGTAACAATTTGAATGAGGGAGTTGCCCTGAAAAGGGCCATTTTTGTGTTCTCAATCTTGCAAGGAAGGAACCTCTTCCATGGACCATCATTACAATAATATAATTTTTATTTATATTTTTTTTTATAATTCTAATAATCTTTTGCGTTAGATTTCAACTCTCTAAATTGATTGTATGCTGTTTTTTTTACAGGTGTAGAGTGAGTCTGCATGTCAAACATGTTGTAGTGTGGCTTATATAATTATATACGAATTTTGATTGATCAGGAATACAATTCCTTAATGGGCATTTAAATTCGTTTGACATGCAGACTCACTACACCTTTCTGACAATAGCTCAATTAGATCTCATTTAAATATTCATGGAGACCTACCAAACACTATTCGTAACATACTTGTTGACAACACAAATAGCATCATTTACATGCAAAAAAAGGCTAAAAATAATGGAAGCCTTATTAATAAAAACAAACAAACCAACATTTAATAATATTAACTTCAAACATGGACATAATATCTTGACTGGGTTTTGAAAAATGAAAACATTTTATAAAACATACATACAACAAACTATTTATTTTAACCGTTAAAATATAATCCTTGAAAATGGTTAAATGTATAGCTGAAAGCACTCAGATAAACAACATCCGGACAGTTTTTATATAATTTATCATCCGAAAAGAAAAAAAATTATTAAACCACATGAGAAATTGTATAAAAAAAACTAAATAAAAGCACCTTGTCTGTCGTTTTCAATGAAATGTGCACGAAAGAAAGATTGCTGCCTAAATACACAAATATATATATATATATATATATATATATATGTGTGTGTGTGTTGATTGCGACATCTTGTCAGATGATTGCCACTCCTCCATTGACTTGCATATCTTGGAGCAGATTTGACACTTATAACCATTGGCATTGGTTGAAACAAAATAAAGTGGATGGTACTATCTCTCACATTATATATATATATATATATATATATATATATATATATATATATATATATATATATGCACACACTTTTTTGTGAATTATAGATATAGATTCCCTGGAAGACTACAAAAGGCACCTAGTGTAGTTCTTTGTCCAGAAAGCTTTTAGGGAAAAAAAAAAAAAAACACAAACTGTAAATATGACATTACGAAGTTGATTAAAAGACAGATGGTAAATATGCATTTTGGTCAATCGTAATGTAGCTTCCGTTATTTTCTATAAATACTTTCATGGTAATTGTTCAGATCAGCTATACACTATGGTATCTAGACTGTATGTATTTAAGCACAGTACCAGACTGGCAACAAGGTCTCATCAATTCACAGTTGAATTGGCTAGATGTAGTAGCGTGCAGAAGGGGGAGCAGAGAGGGTGCAATGGCCCCGGGGGGCATCCATATCAGGAGGGCATCCAATCAAAGAGGGAAATAAAAATTTAGTTTATATTTAATTTAAATAAAGTGGCTTTCATCTGTTTTTATATATTTAAAATGTCTTCCATTCTCACATTTCTCAGTACTAGGCCCTATAGACCCCCCCACGAGTCTTAGGGGCATACAATTAAGGAGTTGGCTCCAGGCATCACCAAACCTCTGCATTTCACTGGGTAGAAGTACTAGGCTGGCAACAAGGTTTCATCAATTTATAGTTAAATTGGCTGATGTAACCTTAAGTTCTATGCTAACAGTTTCTTTTCTCACACTTCTTGCATGTGGAACTCTCTTCTAGCTCCACATTTTTGTATAATAAATATCACTCATTGCGATGGTACCTAGACTTTTTGAATTTAAGTGGAGTAGTAAACTGATGTCGAGATCCCATGAATTTACAGTTGAGTTGGCTAGATGTAAACATAAATTCTATACTAACAGTTTCTTTTCTCACACATCTCTCTGGTGGAACTCCATTCTGACTATGCTTTCCAGCCTACTTTAACCTTCAAAAATGTAGATGCAATGTCAATCGTTATCTACTGACCTCTTGATTATTCTTCTATTGTTCTCACTCCTTAATAATGTTTCTTTTTTTTTTCTTATTCTTTCACACTCAGTAACCCCTTGTGTCTTAGTGGCTTTACTACCTTGCATGGGGTGATAGGATTAAAAAAAAAAAAAAAAAAAAAAAAAAAAAAAAGAAGCATCCAGTCAAATGTAATTGCCATTCTACCCTGGCTGACATGAGTTCAGCCTTTCAATGAACAGAGAAAACAAGAGTTTTATAAGATGGCTCAAGCTGTTCTGAGAGTTATCAGTTCTCGCACCTTGTGACCATTGCAGAATTATCATGTGCTAGTATTAATCTGTACTGTCACCTCATTACAGACAATACCAAGCAGGTAAACAAAGATAAAAGAAAAAAAAAGATAACCCATCAAAAATTAGTAATAAAATATTGAGTTAGCCAAAAAGTGTTCAGTTTATTAACTTGGTTTGTTTTACAGCATATCAACCTCGATGGGGTATTTAATGCCGACAAGATTTTTATTGCTGGTAATATTTTTTCAAAAATATATTGCTGGTATTAAAACCTATTTTTACACTTATTTTGACCCCAGTTTGTGGCGGGGGGGGGGGGATTAACTATTTACCCATATCTGGGACCCTAACAGGTGCTACCACCATGGGTCAGGGTGGACCTGGGAACACCAGCAATTAAGAGGTGTTTCCACGCTCCTTAAAACCTCCTGATCAGAGGCCTTGCTGCTGGATGTACTTTATTGTCATATCCAAGACGCAGATGTAGTTTATCGGTACACCCAGGATGCAGTTTATTAAGTAAAAATAAAAGTAATTTTTAATATTTTGGCATTAAGCTTATTTAACTACATATATGTTCAAGAAAGGAAATATAAAAAAAAAAAAAGAAATTATTTTTTTCACTTAT
>OZ038502.1:82713308-82760808 GCA_964036315.1 Acanthosepion esculentum
CCCAGCTATGGGTTAATTAGTAGGACTTGTATCAGTAAATCATTGTTATCTCCCTAAAATTCTTGCAATGTAAAAATAACTTCTGGCTTTAAATAACCTGCAAAAGGTTGATAAGCCATAAAAAATATTTATTAAGGGATAATAGAAAAAACAAAAATGACTCACGAGACATCCAGCCTTTTGATGGTGATCTTTTCTTCTTCTTTCCGCCAGAAGAGATAATACACTGCAAGTCCCAGCAATGTACTAATGATGAAGATGTCAAGAAAAGATATCATGCTGACTTCTTCCACATCTGCAGATGCTTTCTCAGTGGCTTCCGTTATGATGGACATCATCTTGCTTGGTCAGATATGGTGTGGTAGGGAAGAGAGAAGAAAATCCCTGTATCTTAAGGTTAGTGTTTGCTGTGAATGTCCAAAAGTAATCTAAAAAGAGAAACATTTTTTTTTAAATAAATACTAATATTTAACATGTGTAGAATATCTGAGCAAAGTTTCTAAAGTCCAAAATTTTAAAAAAAGAACAAAAAAAAAAACTACAAACAAAAAAAAGAACAAAAAAAACTACAAACAAAAAAAGAACAAAAAAAAACTACAAACAAAAAAAGAACAAAAAAACTACAAACAAAAAAAACTACAAACAAAAAAAGAACAAAAAAAACTACAAACAAAAAAAGAACAAAAAAACTACAAACAAAAAAAGAACAAAAAAAAACTACAGACAAAAAAAGACAGAAAACAAAAAGAAACAACACTACAGTAACAACAAAAAACAACACTACAGTAATAAAATTTTCATATCTCCCAATATGGTCATGTTGTTTATCTTTAGAAAGCTCTTTGAATGCTGTTTAATATTCACATAAGAACTATGATCATAAAAAAAAATCAACAGAATTTGTGTTATTTTGGGGTCAAATGTTGATCTGTGTCGGTGATGGTCTGACTCTTGTTGATCTGACACAGAATGAAAATGTTAGCATAGTGGCAAATACTAAAATCCGCAATTTTGAATTTAGTCCAACTTGGTAAAACCCTTGTAACTCAGGCCACAGTCAAATTTTGTACATATCTTGCAGACAAATTTGTTGTCAATTTTTTTAAAAAAGTTAAAGATAAGTTTTTTTTTTGAGAAATTAAAAAAGGTCAAAACTTAAGGTCAAATTACCTTTAAACAAAAAAATAAATAGATCTTTTTTTTTATCTATCCAAGTACTTTAAAATGGTATATAATTTAGTTTTATAGATGAAAAAAAAAATGAGAAATTGATATTTAAACTTCATGACTATTTTCCAAAATTCACCCTTTTGAAAAGGGTCAAAAAGGTCATATCTCAAGAACACTTTGACCTAGAGATGTAAAACTGGTACCATTCCATTTCTATCATGAAGCTCTATAAGTGTACCAAATTTGAAAAAAAATCTGTGTTGACGATGGTCAGACCCTTGTTGATTTTGACACAGAATGACTATTGCAGCCTTCAGCAGGTGAATATTGATCTATGGAACCTACAGGAAATTCCAAACTGATTGATTGATTGTATTTAATGGCCCCTCAATGTTTTGTGGGTCATTTAGTGCCAAATTGATTGTGCCATAAACATATTTTATAGTTGGTCAAGTATGGATGAGAGTAAGTTTTATAGTTATTCAGATATGGTTGAAGAAAAATTCTATAGTTTGTTAGGTACGGTTGAAGGAAAATGTATGCTAGAGAAGTTTTGAAAACAAGTTTTATTTTTTGTCAAGAACGATTGAAGTTTTTTGTTTGTGTAAACACTTATAAACATTATTTTAATGATTTTTATTTTTTTTTAATATTTTATTGTAAAGTCAGTTCTTTTTGACAAATTGCAGGAATTCCAAAATGAACCCTTGCTCAATGGGGAGTAGATTCTTCTCAACCCACTTTCCATGTCTAGGGATATCTTGTCTAGTTCTTATTTTTAGTACTACTCAGTTATTGCTTGACCTGTACATTACCTGGATCAGTACATGCCTGAAAACAGCTGGAGGGTACAACAGCCAATACGTTGTGATAACAACAACAAAGATGAGGATAATAGTCCGAATGTAAATAGTATAAATAATACAGACTCTGCATTTCATCTAATTTCTTTCTTTCTTGAAAATGACTGAATCTAGTAATAAACTTGGAAACTCAAGAATTCACATGAACTGCACATACAAAAGAGCCCATTATTAAAGGCAGATGTGTGGGTAGGGTAATTAATATTGGCTTAGAATGAGAAATTTGAGAGTAGAGTTCAAATTCCAGTCAAGTCTGTTACATTCACTTATATAAAAATAACTTTGAGAAAGGTATGAATCCACATCTTCCTAGCTATGGGTTAAATAGCAGAGCAAATTGTGGTCTCTAGCTATGGCGAGAGAGAAAGAAAGAAACAAAGAAAGAAAGAAACAAACAAACAAACAAAGAAAGAAACAAACAAAGAAACAAAGAAACAAACAAAGAAACAAACAAAGAAACAAAGAAAGAAACAAAGAAAGAAAGAAAGAAACAAAGAAAGAAAGAAAGAAAGAAACAAAGAAAGAAAGAAAGAAAGAAACAAAGAAAGAAAGAAACAAAGAAGCAAAGAAAGAAAGAAACAAAGAAGCAAAGAAAGAAAGAAACAAAGAAGCAAAGAAAGAAAGAAACAAAGAAGCAAAGAAAGAAAGAAACAAAGAAGCAAAGAAAGAAAGAAACAAAGAAGCAAAGAAAGAAAGAAACAAAGAAGCAAAGAAAGAAAAACAAAGAAGCAAAGAAAGAAAGAAACAAAGAAGCAAAGAAAGAAAGAAACAAAGAAGCAAAGAAACAAAGAAGCAAAGAAAGAAAGAAACAAAGAAGCAAAGAAAGAAAGAAACAAAGAAGCAAAGAAAGAAAGAAACAAAGAAGCAAAGAAAGAAAGAAACAAAGAAGCAAAGAAACAAAGAAGCAAAGAAAGAAAGAAACAAAGAAGCAAAGAAAGAAAGAAACAAAGAAGCAAAGAAAGAAAGAAAGAAGCAAAGAAAGAAAGAAAGAAACTTCATATTGGTCTCTAGCTATGGCGAGAGAGAAAGAAAGAAAGAAGCAAAGAAAGAAACAAAGAAACAAAGAAAGAAACTTCATATTGGTCTCTAGCTATGGCGAGAAAGAAAGAAAGAAACAAACAAACAAAGAAACAAACAAACTTCATTTTGGGCGGAAACTGCAGGAACACAAAATAGTGTCTTCTGTCTCCTAATATATGCACAACCGAAACTCCTATGATGACACACTGGGGTGTTTCAACAGATGAACTAGTTAATGGTTATTCAGGGATTTGCATGCTTGGCCTCATTTGGTAGGTAGGTAGGTAACACTGAGGGCAACTTCTATGCCAAACTAATAGATCAGCTCTTCTCTTTAACTCTTCTTCCTACCAATCCTCTGCCTATCTCAACACTTGGCTGGTAACACTAACAGGTGGTATTGGAAGTACTCAACGGACATCCTGTAACCTGCCAAGTGTGGACCAGAACCAACTTCCTCAATCTCAACTATGACTTTTAATATACACCTGTGGCCAGAAATTCTCAATGTCCAGCTTCGTCACTTGAACCAAAAAGCTTTCTTTTATTTATATATTTGTCCCCTTTCAGTCAAGTGGATGCCATTTAGAGGACTCAACTTAAAAAGAGTATCTGTTGGTCATAAAACACAAAATACTTGAGAGAGATTAATAATAATAATAATAATAATAATAATAATAATAAAATCACCCCTTCCCACTACGTGGGTGTCACATTTGAACCCTGAACTCATATACCAAATACAAGTTTAAGTCTCACACTGCTTCTGGCACATTACTCATTTGGTGTGACATGCTTATTTGGTATGATGCCATATCACAAAACATGCACTCTTATATTGATTGGAACTGGAATCCTTATTTTAGAAGTTGAAAAATTCCCACAAGGAAAACTATTCCAGATGGCACTTGCACTTTGTACAAAAAGAGTAAAAAATATGGTTTGGGTTTTTATAAGAACCATTACTCCACTATTTCCCTGCTTAGTAAACAAAGGAATGATTACTGAACTTTTATACAGGGTGCTTGAAAAATAACTCCCTATTTCATGTTTAATAGACTCTCCCATCTAACTATATTTTTTACAAGGCAGGAGAGTATGTCATACATAAAATAGGGAGTTACTTTTCAATCACCCTGTATATGGCTAGGATTGGGTCTCACAGATGAAGAAGAGACTTGAAGCAAGAGAAATATAGTCCTACAGAAGGATGCTGAGAATACTATGCACTGAACACATGAGCAATGACAAAGTTTTAGGGAAAATCAAAATGAAAAAGACACTTACACTTAACATCAGGAAAGGATGGCTGAAATTTCTAGGGCACATAATGAGGACAGGGGTCTTGGAAAATTTGATACTGACAGGACAGATTGAAGAGGGACAGATGAAATAACACATAATCTACCTAGCAAGCTCGAGTAAACAAGGTTTAGGAGAGATAATAAAACAACAAAATGTATTAAGAGCTACAAAGGACAGGAATTTGGGGAGAGCCACGATCAACAACATCCTGAAGGGACATGGCATATAGAAGAAGCAAAGAAAAATTAATAAAGACTTAAAAAGTATTTCTAGCAGTAAGAAAAAGAAATTAATTCTGCACCAAATTTTAACAGCAGATCTTGTACACTTTGTATTGAAAATTAGCTAAGGGATTGTCAGTGGTCAGGAATCAAAGACAGTTACTGACAAAAATGGAATTGTACTGTTTGGAAAGAAAAACCTTTAAAAATCTATATAACAAAAAAGAATCTGAAATGCTATTAGTCCTGACCTGGCATCTCAGCTTCAGTCCCTTTCCCACCACCTTAATGTAGCTTTTCTGTGCCTTTTCTATAAATATTTTCATGGTAATTGTTCTGGTGAACTTTTCTCTATGATACCTAGAGTTTAGGAATTTAAGTGTGGCACTAGAATGGTAGCAAGATCTCATTTTACAGTTAAAATTACTAGATGTAACCATAGTGTTATATAGGAATAAAGTGTCACTGTTGAACCTTAAGTTTGAACATAGATCACCAGTGAACAAACACAGGCCATCCCATTATTGAATTAAGTAGACCACGTGACCATAGAGGAAACACATATATGTAGGAAGTCAAGTGACATCTAAAGAATCATTATTACTATTCGGATCTGCATTTCTAGTCTCTCCTCTATTACTATTCGGATCTCCATTTCTAGTCTCTCCTCTATTACTATTCGGATCTCCATTTCTAGTCTCTCCTCTATTACTATTCGGATCTCCATTTCTAGTCTATCCTCTATTACTATTCGGATCTCCATTTCTAGTCTATCCTCTATTACTATTCGGATCTCCATTTCTAGTCTATCCTCTATTACTATTCGGATCTCCATTTCTAGTCTATCCTCTATTACTATTCGGATCTCCATTTCTAGTCTATCCTCTATTACTATTCGGATCTCCATTTCTAGTCTATCCTCTATTACTATTCGGATCTCCATTTCTAGTCTATCCTCTATTACTATTCGGATCTCCATTTCTAGTCTATCCTCTATTACTATTCGGATCTCCATTTCTAGTCTATCCTCTATTACTATTCGGATCTCCATTTCTAGTCTATCCTCTATTACTATTCGGATCTCCATTTCTAGTCTATCCTCTATTACTATTCGGATCTCCATTTCTAGTCTATCCTCTATTACTATTCGGATCTCCATTTCTAGTCTATCCTCTATTACTATTCGGATCTCCATTTCTAGTCTATCCTCTATTACTATTCGGATCTCCATTTCTAGTCTATCCTCTATTACTATTCGGATCTCCATTTCTAGTCTATCCTCTATTACTATTCGGATCTCCATTTCTAGTCTATCCTCTATTACTATTCGGATCTCCATTTCTAGTCTATCCTCTATTACTATTCGGATCTCCATTTCTAGTCTATCCTCTATTACTATTCGGATCTCCATTTCTAGTCTATCCTCTATTACTATTCGGATCTCCATTTCTAGTCTATCCTCTATTACTATTCGGATCTCCATTTCTAGTCTATCCTCTATTACTATTCGGATCTCCATTTCTAGTCTATCCTCTATTACTATTCGGATCTCCATTTCTAGTCTATCCTCTATTACTATTCGGATCTCCATTTCTAGTCTATCCTCTATTACTATTCGGATCTCCATTTCTAGTCTATCCTCTATTACTATTCGGATCTCCATTTCTAGTCTATCCTCTATTACTATTCGGATCTCCATTTCTAGTCTATCCTCTATTACTATTCGGATCTCCATTTCTAGTCTATCCTCTATTACTATTCGGATCTCCATTTCTAGTCTATCCTCTATTACTATTCGGATCTCCATTTCTAGTCTATCCTCTATTACTATTCGGATCTCCATTTCTAGTCTATCCTCTATTACTATTCGGATCTCCATTTCTAGTCTATCCTCTATTACTATTCAGATCTCCATTTCTCTACACTATTCACTATACTATTTCTCTATTCAGATCACGATACAGATTACTGTTCGAGTGAGTATTATCGAACAAGTACTATTAGTGCAAGGCTTATTCGAAGGCATCTGACACCAGTATTATTCAATGGCATGCTATAATTGTATGTGATTACAAAGTCTCTACTACAACAAGCATTACGAAATTGACAGCGAGTATTCATTGACATCAAAAAACATAGGTTCTATGCTAACAGTTTCTTTTCGCTTGTGAAACTCTCTTCCAGCTTCTTGCCCCCAGTCGAGTTTGATCTTCTAAAATTAAAATGCAATGTCAATCGTTATCTTGTTTTTTTAAATCTTGTGTTTTTATTCTTCTCTCTACTTAATAGTGTTATTTTTCACATATTCTCTAACACTCAGTAATCCATTGTGTTATAGTGGATTTATTACCTTGTTCGCTTCAAATGATTTTAAAAAAATTAAGATTTGAGAAAATGAACAAATTAGATTTAAATTACAGCAGACATTAGAAGATATTCTATTAACTAATCAAATTCAGATAATATATTGGTTGGTTGGTTGATTAGTGGCATATCAACACCTCTATGGGTTATTTAATGCTGAAATACAAATATTTTGAACACAATAACATGGCTTCAACTAAAGATAAAATGTAATGTTGGTAATTTTACTGTAAAAATGCATTTTGTTTGTGGGTACCCTATTTTCCATAGCTGAGACTTAGCAGGTGCTACCACCTTAGGTAGGAGTGAACCTGGAACAGTAATTAAAAGTTAGTTCCATGTCTCTCAAGGCTTCCAATCTACAGATCAGAGGCCTACAGGCAAAATAATAACTGGCTACTTTTATTCGAGGATACAAGTCAACTAGGGCGGCTAGCGAATCCCTATTGCAGATGCTTCTTTAGGCACATTTGTGTTTGTTCAATACCCTGATCCAATCTGTGGTTTATACTGCAACTATGCTGAGCAGACCTTAGAGTTTCTGGGAGAGAGCGTGTTATCTAGTGTGATCAACAATCTGAACAAGGCCAGCACACTCGAAACCCTTGGTCACAATGACTTGTGAGTTTGTGCTAGCACAGCTATCGACGACCCCCCCCCAAGTGTTCCGTCTACCCAATTTCACTCACAAGGCTTGGGTCAACTCATGGTTAGGTTTTTCAGGCACTTTCTAAAAGGTGTCGCATGTTGGGATCATCCCTCTCTAAACAGATAACATCAGGAAGTCTCCTTCCTGACAAATCAAGCGTGCTTCAGATCTAAACCTGTGTCTCATAGTCAGAAAGTGAATGTTCTAACCACTCAGCCACATGCCCATATAGGCATATTTATATATATATATATATATATTATATATATATATATATATATATAAGGGAAAATATGGAAAACAAAAAAAAATCCGAATATGCAAGTTTACTGTTTTTAATATTGTTTCAATGTCGACGTCAGACGTTTCGGCCTAGTAGACCTTCTTCAGGACATAGTCATTAAAACATAATTAAAATTAGACGATATTCAAGTCAATATGAAAAGACAATAGACATAAGAATAATCAAAAGAAAATAACTGAATTTTAAGATCAGCGCTCCGTTTTAGGAATACGTTGTCACAACATCGCCCATGTGATCGCATTTCAAAACGCATTTTTTTTATTTTTTATTATTGAGGCAAGTGGGTCTCAGTCCACTTTTCCATACATGCCTGTCATCATCAACCCACCCCCCACCTCAATGTCTGCCCATCCGTAGCCACTATATCTATATAGATCTATACAGACACACAAGTTTCATTAAAGACAACTGACATTGTACTGCAATTGAACTTTTTATTTAATTTTTCGTATGTTTGTGTAAATGTTTTCTTTTATGGGCATGAAGTGTGTAAAAAGCCAACACTCAGAAACATCAAGTATGAATATGGCCACAATGTGCTGACCATGTTTGGAAAATAAAAATAAATCCACACAAAAATAAAAATCGTCCTTGATAATGGCTAAAGGAATAACCAAAAGTTATTTGGTACACACTTTATTTACAGAAAAGAAGACAAACAAACAAAAGAAAAATTAAATAAAAAGCTTAATCACAGTATTTTTAAGTGGTTTATAATGAAACATGTATAAAAGAGAGATTGCTGCTCAAATACACACACACATATATATATATATATATTATATATATATATATATATATATATATATATTTGGAAAACACCTAAAAAAGTTTAGGATTTACAATATATTTGCTTTCTCCTTTTTTTTTTTTACTCTGAACAATTTTTTTTCAAATCAAATTTTCAGACCCTCAAAATTGTAAGTAGGAAACATTAGCTGAAACTAATATTGGAAGAACATTATTATTACTAGTATCATCAACATTATCATCATTAACAATACAAGAGGTGAAATGTAAAGAATTTTCCTGGTGATAAAATGAAAAGGAATGACTGTGTGATTAAATAATAATGAATGTCAGGAGTGGGCATTTTGAAAAAAGCTTTTGTGTTTTATTATCAAATAAAAGGATGAGACCAGCAACATATTTACAGTTTCATTGTGTGGATGCTTATAAAAATGGGTTTTAGAAATGGAAGAATGTTCATTAAAGAACTGATTATGTTAAATATATGGTTAACATAAGTGTGATTTCAAATCAGATAGAGAGAGAGAGAAAAGGATAGAGAGAGAGAAAAGGAGAGAGAGAGAAAGAAAAGGAGAGAGAGAGAGAGAAAGAAAAGGAGAGAGAGAGAGAAAGAAAAGGAGAGAGAGAGAGAAAGAAAAGGAGAGAGAGAGAGAGAGAGAAAGAAAAGGAGAGAGAGAGAAAGAAAAGGAGAGAGAGAGAGAGAGAAAGAAAAGGAGAGAGAGAGAGAGAGAGAAAGAAAAGGAGAGAGAGAGAGAGAGAGAAAGAAAAGGAGAGAGAGAGAGAGAAAGAAAAGGAGAGAGAGAGAGAGAGAGAAAGAAAAGGAGAGAGAGAGAGAGAGAGAGAAAGAAAAGGAGAGAGAGAGAGAGAAAGAAAAGAGAGAAAAAGAGGAGAGAGAGAAAGGAGAGAGAAAGGAGAGAGAGAAGGGGGAGAATGGGGAGAGAGAGAAAGAGGAGAGAGAGGAGAGAAAGAAAAAAGGGAGAGAGAGAGAGAAAGAAAAAAGGGAGAGAGAGAGAGAAAGAAAAAAGGGAGAGAGAGAGAGAAAGAAAAAAGGGAGAGAGAGAGAGAAAGAAAAAAGGGAGAGAGAGAGAGAAAGAAAAAAGGGAGAGAGAGAGAGAAAGAAAAAAGGGAGAGAGAGAGAGAAAGAAAAAAGGGAGAGAGAGAGAGAAAGAAAAAAGGGAGAGAGAGAGAGAAAGAAAAAAGGGAGAGAGAGAGAGAAAGAAAAAAGGGAGAGAGAGAGAGAGAAAGAAAAAAGGGAGAGAGAGAGAGAAAGAAAAAAGGGAGAGAGAGAGAGAAAGAAAAAAGGGAGAGAGAGAGAGAGAAAGAAAAAAGGGAGAGAGAGAGAGAGAAAGAAAAAAGGGAGAGAGAGAGAGAAAGAAAAAAGGGAGAGAGAGAGAGAAAGAAAAAAGGGAGAGAGAGAGAGAAAGAAAAAAGGGAGAGAGAGAGAGAAAGAAAAAAGGGAGAGAGAGAGAGAAAGAAAAAAGGGAGAGAGAGAGAGAAAGAAAAAAGGGAGAGAGAGAGAGAGAGAGAAAAAAAAGGGAGAGAGAGAGAGAGAGAGAAAGAAAAAAGGGAGAGAGAGAGAGAGAAAGAAAAAAGGGAGAGAGAGAGAGAGAGAAAGAAAAAAGGGAGAGAGAGAGAGAGAAAGAAAAAAGGGAGAGAGAGAGAAATGAAAGGATGGAAGAAAAAAAAATGGAAAACTGAAAACTGAAAATAGGAAAGAAAAAGAACCTGGCTCATTTTAAGCAAATGATTACAGCTATTGCCCAGATCACACTCCTCCCACCCCCAGCTGGCAGTGCCATGTTGCATTTGAGTAGGTGCCCCTGACGGCACTTCCAGGGGGCAATCCTGGGGACACACTGCAGTCATTGCCAGTTTGTATTGATATAGACCAGCAGTTTCCAAACATTATTTTTTCTCTGGGCTGCATTTTCAGAATTAAAATTTGCTTACGCCTCACCAAAATAATTATGTTATAAAAAGTACATTTAAAAATAAAAACTAAATGAGTGTCAAAAGGAGATAACTGCAGATTTGAAGTTAGAACATTATCATCGATAACTCTCCTCCAATTTGCGGACCCTAGTTCAATCAGTTATGTGCCATGTATGATACACGGTTAGGCGATCATGTATCTTTCAATACATGACTGACGAGGCAGATTTTTTCCACCCAGGAGGTTGTCATTTCTTTCTGTGGTGGACCAGTTGCCATCCAAGGCTATAAACCCGGTCTGTCCTGCTATTTACCCATGTGGGGGTGGGGGCTTTGGAGAAGAAGAGCATTCATACCTTTCCTAAGGGTATTAGCATGTAAGTTAATGTAATGGATTTGACTGCAATTCAAACACGGCTCCGATTCCTCAATCGGAGCCACTATCCATTACTCTACCGTCCTAGTTACTATATTCTTAATACTTGATATAATGCAAAAATATCACAATGATAAAATCAGTCAATAATTATTATAACTATTTTGGAATTATATTTATTTTTGGCATATGAATTTTTGGAAACTGTTTCTAGATCTTTAACTCTTCAGGAGTATCATTACCAGATTTTCCATTTAAAACAGAATCTCTGCACATAACTCTGTCCATGTTTTCTGCTAGGATCTTTAAACTAGATCCACAAAAGACATGTGAACTTGACAGCATCTCTTAAGAAAGGTCCTCCTGAACTGACTCCCATTCTCTCCAATACATGCCTTCCTGCTTCTTTCCAACTTGTTGGAAATCCTCTTCTGTAGTTTGCGTCTTTAAGAATTCTGGTGAGCCTTCTGATCCCTCGAATTATCAACCTATTAGTCTTCTACCTCTTTTTGGCAATATATTAAAGGCGCCAATTGACCCTGAATTGGTTAAGCATCACCCTTCACATAGCCTTCTTTCAGATAAACAATATGGCTTTTGTTTCTCTAGGTCAACTGCTGATGTTGGGACAGAAAGTTTCTCTACGGTGTGTAAATGATAGCAGTCTTATTTTGGGACAGAAAAGGTTTGGGGTTTTTTTTTTCGGGGTTTTTTTACAGTATGATTCACCTAGTACAAGGCCCGGGAGCCACTCAAGTTAGGCAGTTACATTAATCTATAGCAATGTTAAAAGCAACATATGGTTGCAAATTAAAGAACAAAGACTAAAGTTTCAACAGCATGTATTTTTTTTTAATTATAGTGTGAAAAGGTGGCACAATTGATGTGGTTCTTTAGTTGCTGTTGATAATGTAAGTGATTAGGTATAAAGGTGTTGTTGGTAAAGCCAGGAGTTAATGAATTTTAGGGTTGTTTGACCGAAGGTTACAGTGGTGATGACAAAAGGGACCTGGAGTGGATTAGTGAATCTACATGGTAGCACGAGTGGGATGTTGTTGGCAAGGCTGATTCATTTATCTTTAGGGTTGTAATCAACACTACTGATATGTGCGTATGGGCCAGCAGCAGGGTGATGAGAATGAACAACTGAGCCGAACCGCTTATTGTTGGTAAGGAGTGCCGTTTCTATACCTGTTGTTTAACAAGTGCTGGATAACCAGGTTCATCATTTTTTTTTTTTTAAGGTTGGTGGCAGTGTTCGTGATTGGCTATTAATGTATTTTACATTTTTGTGGGGATTTGTCTTGTGAACCAGACGTGATGCTTTGAGCCCCTGCACAGAAGACACTTTTTTTTTTTTGAGTTTGCTTTCTTAGCACTCACATCCGTCTGACATCTCTAGTGAAATATATTTGTGAATCAGAAAGAGATCTTGAAAAAAAAAAAAAAAAAAAAAAAAAAAGTAGTCTAACAGCAATATGAGAAAAGAAAAAAAATTTATTTTTCGTCAGTACCTAATGTACAACTCCACCAGCATGACATAGAAAATATTTTATTCAATCTTCAGAGATTTGCTTCAAGACATTGATGATCATGGCTCTTTACAGCTTCCTATCCCTTGTATCTCTAAGCAATGTTTGACTCTTTACTAGCTATCATCCAGTTCACACACCTCCCTGGACTTTTGAACAGGAGTAGAGGTTTATCCCTTCTTTCCAGTTTAGGATTGGGTTTCTGGTTCCTTCTAAAGTCTAATGAGACACTATACTTCTAATGCCTCTGCCTGAACTCTAAAATTTTATTCACTAATTAAATCTTGACCTCTTTAAGTCTACAGTTAGCTGTTATCTTTCCTACATAACCCAAAGATATTCACTTTCTTATGCTCATATGACATGACACAGTAACCCTTTAATAACTTGAGTTGCTCTTGGGCCTTGTATTGGGTGAACATTAGTAAGAGGGGAAAAAATACCCTCTTTGTCTATCATCCATACAAATTAGTTAGGGAGGTTACTGTTTTCCCTCTGACCCCCACTGTGTCCCTGTGAGTGTTAAATTTTCCAAGCCTTCTCATGTGCCCCAGAAAGTTCAATTGTTTCTTTCTGATTTTAAATGTAAGCGTCCTAATTCTCTTTTCTTTTTTTTAAACTTCCTCATTGCTCACACGTTCAGTCCCTGGTATTCTCAGCATCCTTCTGTAGAACAACATCTCACTCGCTTTGGGTCTTCTTCATCTGTGAAGAAATTGTCCAGCATTCTCTTTTGTATAGGAGAGGTGTGAAACAGCAGTTCACCACTTCTTTACTTACAACATGGTAGTCGGAATATATGATGATTAACTGATAGCAATTTCCTTGTGGGACAGAAATCGTTCTCTAATTAGAAAAAGAACTAACAATACCAGTCACAATTTCACCGTTTTCATATTTGAAGTTATTGCTCAAGTCATAATTCTTTAATGATCACGAAATCTGCTTGCAAGTTTCACAATTATAAAATTCCCACAGAAACTCCCATATGACATTATTAAATATTAGAGCTTATCAACTTTAATGAAATATTGCAGTAACAATCAGAAGTATGAATAAGGGTAATTATTTAAAAGAGGGTACAAATGAAGCAATCCAGAATTGACAAGATTTTCCATTTCACTGAAGCAGACATTAAATGTATGAGAGCCTTATTGCCTGCACTATCTTAACCTTTTTTTTTTTATTTACACTTTCTTTTTATCACTAAAAATCAAACAGCATCTCTGATGTATTCTTTTCTTCCATCTTTCCACACTAGTCCATTATTTATTTGAGGCAATGGCAGCACACAACACACACACTACTGGAATAACAAGCAGAATTATATGATACCAAGAAGGCTTTTATGCAAAATTATATATTTAGAACGAAAAAGCATGAAATCAACAGGCATTTATAGTATTACAATAGAATAACCAATTTTCTCTTTCATTTTGTTAGCCTTGAGAAGAAGAAAAAAAGATGAAAAAAAAGGGAAGTAAAGAAAAAAATGAAAAAAAAGGGAAAAGAAAAAAATGAAAAAAAAGGGAAAAGAAAAAAAGATGAAAAAAAGGGAAGAAAAGAAAAAATGAAAAAAAAGGGAAGAAAAGAAAAAAATGAAAAAAAGGGAAGAAAAGAAAAAAATGAAAAAAAGGGAAGAAAAGAAAAAAATGAAAAAAAAGGGAAGAAAAGAAAAAAATGAAAAAAAAGGGAAGAAAAGAAAAAAATGAAAAAAAAAAGAAAAAAATGAAAAAAAGGGAAGAAAAGAAAATGAAAAAAAGGGAAGAAAAGAAAAAAAAGAAAAGAAAAAAGAAAAGAAAAAAAGAAAAAAGAAAAGAAAAAAGAAAAAAAGAAAAAAGAAAAGAAAAAAGAAGAAAAAAAGAAAAAAGAGGAAGAAAAAAGAAGAAAAAAAGAAAAAAGAGGAAGAAAAAAGAGGAAGAAAAAAAAGGAAGAAAAAAAAAGGAAGAAAAAAAAAAGGAAGAAAAAAAAAAGGAAGAAAAAAAAAAGAAAAAAAAAAAGGAAGAAAAAAAAAAGGAAGAAAAAAAAAGGGAAGAAAAAAAAAAGGAAGAAAAAAAAAAAGGAAGAAAAAAAAAGTGTCTGGAAGTCTGAAATGACAATTACACAGTAGAATTCCTCATATCCGGAACCGCTCATATCCGGACATGATTTTGATGTGCATATTTGAACAATTTGGATGATATGTAACTGATTTGAAATTTTTTTTTCAGGAAATTTACTTTGGATAATTGCTTATGTTTATTTCACCCCAATTTGCTTGTATTGGTGCAAAAGATGATGGGAATAAGAGGAAAAGAACAACATCAAAGTTATCGCAAAAAGTGGCAATTTTTAAACAGACTAGACGCTGGTGAAAGTTCATTGTAAATAATGGCTAAGTTCAACATAGGAAAGTCAACATTGTATGATATAAAATCTTCCAAAGAAACTATTCTTCAGCATCCACACTGTCACAATGAACAAAAAAATAAAAAAACATGATGATGAAACCTGGAATGAAATGGAAAAAGATACTGAAAAGGTTGTCAGTTTTATGGAAAGAAAGCCAACATCCGGCTATGATGATTTCAACAACACACACAGAGTTAAAAAGTGTCTTTCATTTAAAAAATTTCAAGAAGAAAAGCAAAATGAAATGCGGAAAAAATTGAGAATGACATGAGAAGAGAAAGAATCATCATGCAACAGTGATTAAAAAAATTCCCTGTTACATTATTTGTTTTGCATATGTGGCAGACTTAATTTAATGAATTTTCATTAACATTACATAATTTATTTCTTTTTCCTTAAAATCAATTGTTATATTTCACTCACCATTAACTCCTTTTGTTTAGTATAAAACATTGAAAATAAATGTTTAACCTGAGTTCAGTTCTTTTATTTTAATCTAAATTTAAACCCTTATATCTGGACTTTGTAACCAATTCCTCATATTTGGAAGGCCTTCTTAATCCAGTTGCCAGGGATTCTACTGTATTGATAAAAACTTGCAGAAATTAAAATAACCTGTGGAATTTCATGTGTACTGCTAGCAATTAAAACATTTTTATTCAACAATATTTTAATAAAGTAAATTCCCTCATCTCCGGAATTCCTCATATACTACAAAACATTGTTAAAAATGTTAAACCTAATTTTTTATTTTAATCTAAATATAACCCCTCATATCCGGACTTTGTAACCAATTCCTCATATCTGGAAGGCCACCTTAGTCCGGTTGTCAGGGATTCTACTGTATTAGCTTATAAACAAGTAGTTTCTTGTCATAGACATTCTCCTTGTTAAGACTCTCCAGACATTTTCATAATTCAAAGCTGATGTAGCCAAAACTAGAAACTTATGAGGGGGAGATGTAACAGATTGTTGAGGTTAAGTCAAAGTCTGGCATGTCTGGCTATTCTTTCAGAATCCTCTTGCAGTATACATGGAACAACTCCAATGATAAAAGAAATCCTTGCAAAACACTTTTCTCATTAAAAAGGTATTTAGTCAATTTATTGTCTATTCGCATATTGCTGCAAACAGATGTCCATTACTAAAAACTATACAAAAAAATGTAAAACAACCTTTATTGACCCTCTGTTCATCATTAAACAACAGAAAAATCACTTTCTCATTCCCCAGCGAACAAACAAATATAGCCAAAGTTAGTCTCAAGAATTTCAGTGATTGAGCAGTTATAGTCACAGCTGGAAATGAAAGAAACAAAATTTTTTGCCAGCTAATATTTCTTTTTTTAAATGAAATTGTTAATATAAAAAAAATAAAAAATAAGAAATTTATCAACAAAAACATGTCAGGAACAGAAATTCCAATCAAAAGTTAAAAATTTTGACAGCATTGAGAGGGAAAGCGGGAAGAGGAAAGAGAGGATGAAACAGGAACAGGAGAGAGGTAAAAATGAGATCAAGAGAGGAAATGGGGACAACAGAGAAGATGACAGAGAGAGAGAGAAGATGACAGAGAGAGAGAGAGAGAAGATGACAGAGAGAGAGAGAGAGAAGATGACAGAGAGAGAGAGAGAGAAGATGACAGAGAGAGAGAGAGAGAGATGACAGAGAGAGAGAGAGAGAAGATGACAGAGAGAGAGAGAGAGAGAAGATGACAGAGAGAGAGAGAGAGAGAAAATGACAGAGAGAGAGAGAGAGAAAATGACAGAGAGAGAGAGAGAGAAAATGACAGAGAGAGAGAGAGAAAATGACAGAGAGAGAGAGAGAAAATGACAGAGAGAGAGAGAGAGAAAATGACAGAGAGAGAGAGAGAGAGAAAACGACAGAGAGAGAGAGAGAGAGAAAACGACAGAGAGAGAGAGAGAGAGAAAACGACAGAGAGAGAGAGAAAACGACAGAGAGAGAGAGAAAAAAAATGAGAGAGAGAGAGACACATACAGAAAAAGGCTAACATAGCAAACTACATGATAAATAGAGAGTAGGTACACAAAAATAAGATTTAGTTCAGTAAACAAAATCTGGCAAGGATTCTCCTCTTCATCATATATTAGTATAAACTTAATTGGCAATGCCAGAGTGCCTCCAACTATCTTTTGCCAACTGATCAGGCTATGGTTAGATTCTTGTTTACATGGGTATGAACATAATTGGAGAGGGTCTGGTGTAGAGAGAACTCCTGGCAAAAACCACAAAATGGCACAGAACTTAAAACAATCATTTGGTTACTTATTTTAGTGCTTCATTTTACTTATAATCAATTACTGCCATGTGATGCAAACAATAACCAACGCATTATTTAAACACATTAACTATAATTAACAGTGTCTTTTAATAGCCATCTGTCACTTTCATTATTGCTTAGTTTGTTTTTGCATAAGGTAATCAAAAATGCTGCGTAATTTGTTGCCTTCTGGAACAGTTGACAAGGAAGTTCACCGTTTATTTACTACCACATAAAAAATAAATGAATAACAGATTTTTTTTAATCATTTCACCCCAAGCAAGGCAATAAAGCTACTAGGATGCAAGTGGCTACCAAGTTTTAGAGAATGAGTGAAAAACTACTATTAAAGAGTAAGGACAACAAAAGAACAAGAATTAAGAAGACAGAAGATAATGATTGACATTGTATTTAAACTTTTGAAGATCAAAGTTGAATGGGAAGCAAGAGGCCGGAAGAGTTCCACAAGCAAGAAGCACAATAGAAGAAACTCTTAGCATAGAACTTACAATTACATCTAGCCATTTCAACTGTAAGGGAACTTGCCGCAAATCTAGAACTGCACTTAAATTCATAAAAGATTAGGTACCATAGAGGAAAGGTAATCAAAATAATTACCATGAAAGTATTTATAGAAAAGACACAGGGAAGCTATGTTATGGCGGTGGGAAAGTGACCAAGATGCCAGGTCAGGACCAATAACATTGCAGATTCTTTGGATTTTATCAAGAATCTCTAAATATATAACAGAAGCACCAGACCAGATTAAGCAGCTGTATTCAAAGCAAGGATGAATGGTTGACTTATAAATATGTAAAAAATAGATTATGGCGAGAAAGATGGTCTAGCACAACATAGTCACTCAACTTTCTTAGCTGCAAACTAAGAAAAATTGATTCAATATAATCTTTCCACTTCATGTCGGCTGAAAACATTAGTCTGAGAAAGTGCAATGCATCACACTCCTGGAGGTTACCATCAGTCATACTGATGGAAGGTAAAAAGGGTTCTCTCAGATGATTAAATGAGAGCAGTTTCGTTTTGGAGACATTAAAATTAACAAGCCATTTCTTGCCCCAGTTAACAGATTGAAGGTCACTTTTTAAAGTCAGCAGCCAATTTCCAATCAGGAAGCTCATTTATAAAAAATACAAACAACATAGGTCCAAGGATAGAGTCCTTTGGGCATGCCTAATTGAGAAGAAACATGGCTCCAACATGAGAACTGTCAATATTTACATTATTCAGAATATTGTCCTCATCTTTGTTGCCATATTTATCATAACGTTTCAGCCGTTGTATGCTCCAGCCTTCTTCAGGTGGTTGGAATGTCGAACTGAACCCTTTATTTCACTCACTGGGGTAGACTGTTCTAGTTCCACGTGCCATGTCTAATGGCTGTCAATTATCAGTTATCTCCTGTTAATTCCTCTCTCCAAGTTCTCCACTGCCTTAACCAGGTATTGAACTCACACTTTTTGGGTCCCATCACTGGATCTAACTAACACCTTTATCCACTGTTCCATGTGTCCTTGAGGAAATAAAAGGTTCAGTTCAACATATTTATAAAGGTAAAAGACAATAGGAAAGCTGTATTATTAACCGAAATTACAGTTTTCTTTTTGTCTTTTTCTACTGAGAAATTTTTCAGAACTCTATATATAAAAAAAAAAAAAAAAAAATCTTACATTATCGAATTTTATTTTTGTTTGGTTTTTATATCCTGTAAAATATTATATTTCAACTTCTAATATAAACTAGTTTTATTTTTGTCCTGTACTTATTTCTTATTTTCATATATATATATATATATATATATATATATATATATATAGTTTATGAAAAACTAGGTAATCCGTATGGATAGACCCAGGGAGGATAAAATCCAGAGAGCTCAATGTAACTACAGAGCTATGCTTAGTACTGCTCGTCAAAAATGTCTAAATTTCTTTTCATTTTTCGTTTCAACCTTTGGAAGTAAAGTCTGATGATCCGCGGTCCTTTAAAAGGGCTGTGGTGAAATAATTTATTACATGGAACTTTAAATTATATATGTGTGTGTGTGTGTGTATAAAAAGCCTTACATTATAGCATTTTTATCTTTTACTGTTATTTCTTGTATATCCTTTTAAAGATTTTGTCTCTAATTCTGTTAGAAAATATTGAAGAATAAATAGGCGTGATATAAAAGTCACAATATCTTAATTCTTTGATATAAACCAGTTATGATATAGGCCTACTCATCTATAGGTTTTATCAGATTTGTAGGCCAGAATCACTTAATTACATAAAGAGGAGTTGGAGGTGCCAAAAATAAAGGCGTTGGGGTTGAAGGTTTTACGTTCCGACTCCAAATCCCTGGTTTTGATAGAGGAAGGAAAGTGTGTCACCAAAATCTGATGGTGCATTGGGATAGCAAAGATGCTTTCTAAAAAGCTAAGCATACTATTAAGAAACAGAAAAATTTCATTAGAAACAAAGAAAAGTGCTGAACTGTTATGTAATATCAGTCCTCTTGTATGGCAGTGGATGCTGGACAACCTTCTCACAGATGAAGAAGAGACTTGAAGCAACAGAAATGTGATTCCACTGAAGGATGATGAGAATGATATGAACTGAGCAACAAAGTTTTAGAGAAAATGGAAACAAAAAGGACATTGATACTTAGAATGTGATAAGAAATAATGAAAATTCTATAATAATTTACATAAAATGTAAATTGAACTGGAGCCGGAGTCGGTATAGTTTTACCAACTGCAACTTCAGTCTCGGTTAAAACATTCCCCAGATATTTGAATTTTTGCACTTGTTTGATTTTGGTATTTCCTATTTGTAATTTTCATGTTGTGCTGCCCCTTTTGCTAACAACCATGGATTCCATTCATCTTGCAATTGACGCTTAATTCTTTCTTCTCACTTTCCATCACTAGCTTCTGTAGTTCTTATAGTTTCCTTTCTGTGTCTACAATCAACACTGTGTCATCTGCATATCTTGTATCATTAAGATTGTGGCTGCCAATAATGAATCCTGGTAGGACTTCTAATTCTCTCAGAATCACTGCATAGGTTGAATAAGTCTTGTGAGAAGACACATCCTTGTCTTACACCTTTTTATTTTTGTATATTTATAGAATTCATTTTCTATCCATATGCAGTGGTTTGTCGGCAGTATAGGTTCTGGATAATTCTAATATCCTTCCCAAATATGTCAAGGTTAACGAGCAGTGCCAACAGTTCCTTGTGACGTACGTTATCAAATGCTTTTGCATAATCTATAAAACATAGATATGCATCCCTTTTACGTTTTTTTATTGCTCTTTTTTTATTTCATTATCAGCATAAATATTGCATCACTCATTTCAGTGTCTTTAATGAAATCACAATCTTCTTGCCCTATCTCCAGTCTAATTCTGCTACATGTTCTATTTATCAGAATTCGGATGATAAGTTTTGTTATATGACTCATTAGGCTGATTGACCAATGGAGTTCATTTGCACTTGACTTCTTAGGCAGTGCTATGAAAATAGATATGCATAGGTCTTCCAGTATCTCACCACTGTTAGATACAGTGTAACCCGGATATAAGAGAGATTTTATCTGGTCCCAAATTAGAGCCTGTGTTAATGTATATATAATAGACCAAACCCGGATATAAGAGACTTCTCCGGTCCGACAACTCTCTTATATCCGGGTTACACTGTATTACATTTATTATGTTTAATCTTGTCAATGCTGAAATCAACTAAGGCTGCCAGCATCTCTATTAAAATTCAGTCTGGTCCTGCCACCTTGTTTCTGTTCAATTTAACCAGTGCTTATTACACTTTAGATTGTCCTTCAGTTGTCCTCTTTCGTTGTGGAAGAGTTCTTCAATGTATTTGTTACATCTTTAATGTATTTTTCTTTCTCGAACATCAATGTCTCATCCTTGGATTTTATGCATCCTGTTGATAAGCATGTCATTTGTTCTGTTAGTTCTTTTTTTTTCTCCAAGTGTAATTACCTTTACTTAAAGGGTGCATTGTTTGTTTTGATTTTGGCACAGTATAGTAGGGTCAGTTGAGAACTATCCCTGAGCAAAAGAGCACCATGATGCAATTCACTCTGCCAGAAATTTGAAAATGGCATGCTTTGGGTGTCAATCTGAGAACAGCAAAGAGTATTCAGAAACAGCTGGATGAGTCTAATGGTGATTACAAAGGTACAGCAGCTTGGAAAACGCACTTTGATCGTTCTGATAAGAAAAGAATTCCTGAATTTGTTGGTGAGGCCTCAGACTCAACACAGAGGGTTACATCAAGTGCCTTGAGAAGGTAGTGCTGTCTTGGGTCAAGAGGGTGGCTGCTGGAAGACCCTATATCTGGCAAGAGGACTCTATGCCATGCCACACAAGCAGGAGAACCCAGTCATGGCTGTCAGACAATTTCTGCAACCACATCACCCCTTACATCTGGCCACTTAACTCCCCAGACAGCAATCCCCTTGATTATGTGTAAGGCACAGTTGAGTAAAGACCAACAAAACTCCTTGTAACAGCAAAGAACTGAAGGCAAAGATTATGGCAGCATTCACAAACTTAAACAAGGAGACTGTCCAGAAGAGTTGCAGGAAAAATGCGACGTCGTCTGGAGACCGTGGTTGAAGACAATGGCGATTTTATTAAATAAATTTACTGTAGTATTTCAAGATATTTTTGTGTAATTTTGGTAAATATATCTCTTAAAATGAGATGTTAGTGTTATTTTCATTTTTGCGTAACTTAGACAATTTATTCATTGCACACTGTAGAATACTGCCTGTCTATACAAGCCCTTGAGCAGGATTCCCTAACTTCCAGTCAAGTGTCACTTGATCCCAAAAGTTTATTTACTTATTTACTTTACCCTAATCATGGACAATCCACGGTTACTTTGAAACTCTCACATTTTGATTTTACTATTGGCTATCATAAAATTGCTAGTCATTCCAGGTCTAGATAAAAGTATTTACAGTTCATTTGATTATATGAGAGTCCTAATCAGTTGAATGGGAGACTTGTTGTGTCACAGTGAAATGTGTTTATTTCCCCACCCCAAGTGTATTTGAGGTAAATATTGCATAATCCAAACTCACTGTTATATATACGCATGCAACATGACTGATAAAACAGATATGATAATATCTGAAGTTATCTACTGGGAACTATAAGATGTAGGGCAGGGGGGGGGGGTATGCATCTTGTTTCATGGTACAGATTCCTATATCTAATATAGTAAGCTCAAAGTTTGTTTGCTCAAAACCCTGAAAGTTAAAAAATATATTTAAAGTTGTGTGTGCATCTGCAAATGTTACTTATGATGGTGACATGAAGTAATTTTATCAGGAATTGTATCTTGGTAAAGTTGGCGTCATTAAGTAAAAACAGATTATTAATTTGCATGTTTTGCTGATAGCTTTTACAAGGCAGTGTTAAAACATTCTCAGCCCAATTAAAAGAGAAACAAAAATTTCTTTTTGTTTTGAATTTGGTGTGCCAGGCTGAGAACTTTTTAAAAACCGCTCAGAGAAAAAAAAAGAAGATGTAGTAAAATTTCCAAAACAATTCTGTGGATAAAACAAATTGGCATAAAAATGACAATAGGAAAAAAAAATCTTTGCTGAAGCGTTTCATCTTCAGACTTTATCAAGGCAAAATTGAAGCGAAAGGTTTTTCTCTTCATAGTTACATTAAATGTAAAGTATATATACATTAGTATTAGGAAGTTAACATTAGCCAGAAAGAGGCTTATGCAAAAATGTCTCTTTTTAAATTTTGAATTTAATGTTAACTATAAAAATAAAAACATTTCACTTCAATTTTGCCTTGAAGAAGAAATGCATCAGCAAAAATTAAGATTTTTTTTCCTAATATCATTCTTATAGCAAAAAACAAAATGTATAAAATCCAGTTCCATAAGTTTGAGTTTTTAACTTTTAAAAACAATAAAAATTGTCGAAGGTGGATACAGTAATAGCAGTGTCAAGAGAAAAAACAAACAAACATCCTTTTTTTTTTTTTAACCCCTTCCCTGGCATAGACGTGTATATAAGTTTTTACCGAAAATGTCTTTTCAGACGCAGACTAATAAACACATCCAAAACATAACATTCAAAAACCACCAACAGACGTGTTTATAAGTCAATCTCAATTCCTTTTATGCCCTTCTGCGCTTGAAAAATGTCCAACTGTCGACTCATATGTCTGATAGAGGTGTTAGCCACCACTCGGGTACTTTATCGCCATCTTCTCTCATTCTGAAACCTGTTCTTTTATCGTCTTTTCTCCTAAAGTCTTCCCATTCTCTTTCATTTTTTTTTAAATACAAATAAAAAAAAATTTGTCTGAAACGTTTTTCCCAAAATAATTGGTGAGGAAAGGGTTATGGTACAATTGTTAAAATTTACTCATTCAGTATTGTATCCTTATTGAAACATGGGTTTAACAGCCATATCACGTTGAAACACCGGTTCTCAGACAATCATTGAAGTTAAGCAATGTCGAGCCTGGCCAGTAATGTGGGTGGTGTAATGGATAATGGCTCAAAATTGGTGAACGGAGTCACAATTCCAGTTGAATTAGTTATATTCATTTGTGCAGAAATACCCTTGGGAAAAATATGAACCCACCTCTTCTTCACCACCTATGGGTTAATTACTAGGACTTGTATTGCTAGAATTATATAAAAAAAAATTTTTTTAGATTTCTTACAATCTAAAAATGATTTCTGGCTTTAAATAGGTTGATAAGCCATAAAAAAAATTGTCTTGAGTTTGTTTTGTTTTTTTTCAGAGGTTTCATAAAAAAATATATACAAAAAAGAGATGATGATTTTCAGACAAAATGGCTGTCAAATTCTTTCTTTTAAAGTTACAGTTTAACAATGCATGTCTTGCACGTGTGAATGGCACAAGAGACTCATGGTCAAGCAAATGCTGTAGATTGATTTAAATGCACAGCAGCATTATCACTTTCTCTATCTTCCATTTCTTTCTTTCTAAAAGTACACCATATATTTCTGCACATAAGGTGACCTTTAGATAAGACGAGATAAAAAATATAGCAAATTTTCATGAATTTACCCTATACCCGTAGAATAAGACAACTGCTTATTATTGATTATATAATGTTATTGGAAATGTTGTTACTTACTGTAACCTTAGAAATTCATAATAACCAAAATAACAAAACTGATTCTATATCATGTTTTTCCTACACCCGTCCCCTAAAAGGGAAACCATTTTTTTGTTTACATTTCATCACATGATAGCTTGTGAATACTGATTCTTCTTTTCCTAAACAGTTACAAACAGCCTGGTATACTAATGGCCATTTACTTATACTTCAACAATCACAAAATACTGCTGATAATATACGACAATTGTACATTCCATTGCTGTAAACGCAATCATAACTCGATGTATACATTTTCTCAGCTGAGCTTGCATGAATACAAGTTGATTTCATTGATATGGAATTATTCTTTGAATAAGCAATTTATTATGAAGTTATGTCACTAATATACAAGGTAGAAATGGTTTTATTACTTTTATTATCAGTTTATTTGACATCCTGGGTAAGACGTTAAACTATGTCCAGCAGCAAGGCCTCTGATCAGGAGGTTTTGAGGAGCGTGGAACCACCTCTTAATTGCTGGTGTTCCCAGGTCCACCCTGACCCGGGGTGGTAGCACATGTTAGGGTCCCAGCTATCGGCAAATTGTTAACTATTACCAGCAAAACTTTTTTGGAAAAAAATTATTACCAGCAATACAATTTTGAAGGAAATATATTACCAGAAACAGATTTTTGTCAAAACAAAATATTACCAGCAATAAAAAATGTTGTCGGCATTAAATAACCCATTGAGGTTGATATGCTGTAAAACAAAATAAACCAAACCAATCTAAACCAAAGAATACATATTCTATTCATATGAACCTATCCTAAAAAAATCTTGTCGGCATTAAATAACTCATTGAGGTTGATATACCGTTAAACAAAATAAACCAAACCAAACCAGTTTATTTGATAATGTGAATCTTTTCATATATGTCATTGGTTATCACACAGAGGCCGAGGTTAAGTTTCTTTTTTAGAATTGTAATACAAGACAACCCCCAATTTTTAAGGCTGATATTTTGGTATTTAAAGGCTTATATGCAGAAATATACAGTATATACAGTTGCAAGTACCCCCCAGAATGAGGTTTGCTCAATATTAAAAAAAAGTGGGGGGAAGGGTAGAGATTTATTGTCAGCTGCTGCTATACCAAGAATTTGTGAACTGGAACCAGGTTAGATATTATCAAGCATAACTAAGGAACAAGCAGAATTATAAAATAGTTATTGTAGACTTCAGAAGAATATCACCTTTACCTTAGGAATAATCTGCAGAACTGATCAGTATCTTCTGGAATGGTGGAGTTTTTTTTTATTCATCAATTAGTTTATTTTATTACTTAACCTTTTGCAAGTTATTTAAAGCCAGAAAATACTTTGGGATTGTCAGAATATTTTTGGAAATAATATCAATTTTCTAATACAATTTTAAATTTTTAACCCATAACTGGGTGGAAGACAAGTGGATTTATAACTCTCCCTGGGGTATTTGCACATATGTGCATATAAAAAAAAAACCTGAATGGAATCAGCTCTCAGATTTCCAATTCCAAGCCATTATACTACCCACGCATCCAAGCTTACAGTAATGTTATTCCCGACATTCACCCATCTAAGTACTGACCAGGCTCGATGTTGCTCAATTTCAGTGACCAGGTGGGAACCAATGTTTCAGTATGATATGGCTGTAAGCTGGATGTTGTGGACACCCAGACACATGAAGAATATGTGAGACATAATAATTTCTTTAAAAAAAGATAAAAAATAAATAAATAAATCCTGAAGTCATTCGAAATGATCAAAGATTCATCAAAATGATTACAAAATTTTTTTCGATCGTAAGGAAGAAAACCCGATAAAGAACATTATGCACAAAAATTTTCATGTAATTAAAGTTCATCTTAGATATCATTTCTACCATCAAAAAAATCTCATGCTACTTAAACATACACACACAAAAAACATGTGACATATTTAGCCAGCCAACAGACCGTTTTTTAATGGTCCAAGAGCCACTCAATATAGAGGACTACAGAGTAAGAGGCACCAATCCCCAAGCAAAATGATAATGCCACCCAGATACAAAGGAGCACTGGAAGTGAAAGAGAAGGAAAAACCTTAGAAGGAACAGGAAACACAATCCTAAACAGAAAACACAAGATAAACCTCTGCTTCTGTTCAAAAGACTGGGAAGGATTGTGAACCGGACAATAGACAAACCTATTGAGGAAGGGGAGGGGGAATAATTAGCAAATAAAATTTCAGAGTTTTAGACGGAGACGTTAGAAGTGGAGAGTTAGACTTTAGAAGAAACATAAAACACAATCCTAAACAGGAAACAACAGATAAATCTCTATTCCTGTTCAAAAGACAGTGGGAGGAGTATGAACCGGATGACAGGCGACCCTGTCTACTTCTATTGAAGAAAAAATATAAAAAAATCCATAAAAATAAATAAATAACCTAAAGAAAGGTTCAGCAGCCATTTTATTCAATTTTCTAACTGAAGCTCGACATTTTTTTAAGCTAACCATTTTTATGGCATGTCAGAAAGACATGATTTCTTCAAGTGATGCATAAGCAAAACTGAATATACAAGAGACTGTTGATGCTTTCTAATTGGTCAATATATATCACATGACCCAGAAACACTGGGTGGACTTACATAAACTTAGTTCTTGTTATTTAATAGCCATACCTTATATACAAGTCTTACATAACAGATTATATTTTAAAAAGGTCATGTTTTAAAACAACTGCTCCAAAATTGTACACTACAATATTAAACTAAACTAGTTGGACCCACAGAAGTTCTACAGTTGATACATCGTCTTTACATTTTAAGAGGGGGAAATTATAAAGTAAAATTCTATATAGTCATATATTGAAAATCAGGTTATAATAGTTTTTCAAATAGATTTTTATGACAGGTTTCCTTTAATTATCTACATTCCACGGTTGTTACTAATTTTTATTACTTAAACTAACCATTTTAGACTGGTATATTTCATGGCATTTCTCTAAAGCAGAATTAAATGCAGGAAGGCATTATCGTTTCTCTCTGTCTTCCCTTTCTTTCTTTCTAGAAGCACATATATAATAGCTGGCCACTCATATTCGAGAATACCCATCCATAAGTATGGCTAGCCAATCCCTGTTGCAGACGCTCGCATTTTGTGTTTGCTCAACACCCACAGAGCCAACCTCTGGTTTATACTGCAACTATGCTGAGCAGATCTTACAGTTTCTGGGAGTGAGCGTATTATCTAGCATGATCAACAATTTCAACAAGGCCAGCACACTCAAACCCTCAGTCACGATGACTTGTGACTTTGTGCTAGCACAGATATCGGTGGCCACCAAGGGTTCTGTCTTCCTAATTTCACTCACAAGACTTGGGTCAACCTGTGGTATGATTTTCAGGCACTTTCCAAAAGTGCCGCACGCTGTGATGGCCCCCTCCAGATCGATAATATCAGGAAGTCTACTTCCTGACAAATCAACCATGGTGAGATTCAAACCTGGGTCTCATGGTCAGAAAGCAAACGTTCTAACCACTCGGATATATATATATATATATATATATATATATATATATTAGATATATATATATATATATGGCTGCAACTACACGCAGAATGAGGTTTGCTTGAATGAAAAAAGGTGGGGTAGAAGGGATAAAGATCTGATAAGCAAAGAATTTGTGGGCAGGGGACTGGTGATATATTATAGAATGTAACATATTTCTAAAGAACAAACAGAATTATAAAACAATTATTGATGACTTCACCAGAGGGCGTCATCTTTACCTTAGGAATAAGCTGTAAAACAGATCAGAATATTCTGGAATAGGGTTTGTTATTTTTTTTATTCGTCGATTTGTTTTTTTTTATGGCTCATCAACCATTTACAGATTATTTAAAGACGGAGAATATTTTTAAGATTGTAAGAATTTTGTTGGGGAGATAATCATTTACTGATAAAAATCCTACTAATTAACTCATAGCTGGGGGAGAAGATGTGGATTCATACATCTCCCTAAGGTATTTGCACATAAGTGTATATAACAAGCGCAACTGAGATTAGAACCCAGATTTCTTATCCATTATGCCACCCGCACATCCAAACTTACAGCACGTGATATCCTCAAGTGGTCACCCATCTAGGTAGCGACTAGGCTCGACAATGTTTAACTTTGTATGAGAACTGATGTTTCAATGTGATATAGCCATAAGCTTCTGGAATAGGGAAAGAAAGTTAGGTTAACAGTGTTTAAAACTTATACCTACTGTATGACAATTACCAAACTAGCCTTACTAACTTGCTAGTAAGGCCTATCCTCAGAGGGTGGCCCACAACTCTGTGACAAAGTTAGGCTTAGTAAGCAAATATATACAGGTGTATCAAGAAGTCTGTACCATGATATTAGCTGAATGCTGGTTTGAAATCTTTACAATTTTTTTTTTTAATCATTTCACCACAAACAAGGTGAGAATGCGTCATATAGGACATAAATAGGACATAAACGAATAGAATGAGCCATTTACATATACAAGCGAAGTTGAGGAGAGTTAGCATTAGGTCAATTGCTAAGTGTACCTTCGTGTAGTGAACCTATTTCATTATTTACCTACAACTTTGTCTTCCTTATTTATTTTCCTCTGTTATCTTGAAAACACGAGATACATAAAAATGCCACAAAGATGCAAAGGGCTACCAAGAGCAAAAGAGAATGAGAAGATTTTAGTGACAATAAAAGAACAGGGTTCAGAAAGACAGAAAATGGCAATTGGCATTATGTTTAAATTTGTGAAGATTGTAGACACCAAGGAAGCAAGAAACCAGAAGTGGGTTCTACGTGTGAGAAAAGAAACTATTAGAATAGAACATACGGCTACATCTAGTTACTTCAACATTAAAACAGTGAGACCTACTTGCCAATCTAGTAGCACGCTTAAATTCATGCACTTGAGGCACCAAGGAGGAAAGCTCATCTCAACAAGTTTTGATGTGAAAATGTTTGACAAAATCTTGAATCTGATTTTCAATGAAGGAAGTTTTCACCATCAAAGCATTTTGCAGTGATCAAACGTAGCAAGCAGGCAAAAAAATCACCTACCTCAGAGTTTGTGTCTGGTGCACAGTTTGCCAAAGAAGAATAAAAAATAAAAATGAATTCTAGATAATTACATACCTCACATATGGTAATTTTTTTTTTTTTAAATTCAACACAAATATTGCTACCAATCACCAAATTTAACTCCTCAATAAAAGCTGTTGCTTTCCTTGGCAAGGAGAGATTTTTTTTGGTTTATGAGCAAGAGTAGTTTATTCTATAAGTTGGATATTTTGACCCTATAATTTTTTTTTTTATGTTTGACTTGTGATTCTGATTTTTTAGCTTTAATTTTTAATTATATTTCTTGCCTTTTGGATTTGTGAGACTGGATTTGTGGTAGGGACTTTTTTGCCTCTCTCATTGATCTTGATTTGGATGTTTGTTAACAGATGCAAAAAAAAAAAAAAAAAAAAAAAATGATAATTGGTTGGCACAAGGTCAGGTGAATGGTGGTCCCAAAAGGTTTCCCCAGTGTTATTCTTGCAGTATGTGGCTTTGTGTTGTTATGGAAGAGAACAACATTTTCCTTTTAAGTTTTTTAATTCACTGTGTAGTGTATATGCTGCCACTGCTGTGTAAAAACTAAACTGTTAAATGTACACTTTCATCATTACAGATGAGTCCCCAAAGCGGAAACTACCTTAACTCAAACTAAATACAAATGAATAAAAAATATACTATTAATAAAAATCGGCAAAGTTTAAACTTTCATGCCTGAAATAAAAAGTGTGTCAACAAAAGGACAGTTTTTCCCTTGACACCGCTATTATTTTGTACTACTCCCTTGGCAATATAGTTTTAAAATGCGATAAGAATTTTGATAAAATTCAAATATATGAAAATGAATTTATAAATTTTCTTTGAGAATTTACGACAAAAATATTAAATTTAAAAACACACACTCACACTAACTCCTAAAAATTGAACCCAGATTTTTTTGTTCGTCTTTCAGTCTTCTTACATAACACACGCAAGTTTGTATTTGGAAATATAATAACCTCAAAGACGGGTTAAGCTTTTCGTAACGCCAAGAATTCATCGTTGTACATGAGGAAAAAAATCTTTTCAGTACCTCCATACTTTTGGGACATTATGAATAGGATCAAAAACAAGAAATAACTTACATTGTAAATTTGTAAATTGAATTCCTTACTGACGAAATTAACTAAGAATTTAAGTTAATTTCCAACAAAATTTTGAATTAATAAAGACATTTGTTCAAATCAAAGCAGACAGAAAAAAAATACTTTCCTACAAAAATAGACGTTTTCATTTTCAGTAATTGAACCGTATCCTAGACGTCAATTATTTTTTATATATTTAAAAATGAAAATTCAAAAAATGAAAATTAAAAATTACTAATGCCAATTCCGTTTATCTTATTTAAAAAATTAACAACAGCGTCTTTCAGAGTTGTTTAATAAATCCAGTCACAAAAAGAAAATACAGAAAAATCGCTTTCTTTACTACAGGACTGACCTTAAAAAAAGTTTTTAAACTTTAAAAACACTGAAAATTGGAAGACTATAAAATAAAATGTAGTTGAAACCGATTAATAAATCAAGCACGTTGCTTGGTTTCTAATCCAGACTGTATTTTAAAAAAAAAAAAAAAAAAAAAGAACTTTTTTTTATCGATCACTGATCACCCAACTTAGTTTTCAACTTTTCATTTTGTGAGTACTGGGTGAAAATAATAAAAAAAAAAATAAGAAAAAGAAAAAAAAAAGAGCAATAACTTCAGTGCAGTGGTCCCCACCTCCTCGTCGATAATTTGATAATTTTTTTTTCGATTTTAGACAAAAAAAAAATTAACTTGAAATAAACCATAAAATAAATTTAAACTCTTAAAAAAAAAAAAAAAAAACAAAAACAAAAAAAAAAAACATAGGACTAAAAAGTGGAGGGGAAGCAGCTTCAAAATTATTTCATTTTGAAACAAATTTTTAAAAAATACATAAAAATTTACATAAGTTATTAAACTTAGCTTTGGCGCAAGTATGAATCACCCAGTGAGGATAGAACTCGCTACTCAGTAGACAAACTCGCTATAAAAAGAAAAAAAAAACAACTCAAGATGTCTAACTTTTAACACAAGTTGTAGAGAGCAAGTAACAAGAAGACAGTATGGGAGAACCTGAAAAACTTTTACCGAAATGTTTCATAAACAGAGTAAAGAAAAGAAAAACTAATCTATTCTGTAAATAAATTATTTTTGCCGAGTTCTAATGACATTTCGTCTCTGAAGAATTTATATGTATTTATTTTCCAGGAACTAAACAAGTTTTTTTTTGTTTTTTTTAAGTTTAATTTTCGCGTCAAGAGTCAGAATTAAAGACAAAGGGAGATCACTCAAGGAGAAGAGATCTTAAAATCCCGGGCGGGCACAGGAGTAAGGAATTTGTATTTATTACAAATTTTATGAGTATACAAATAAAACTGGCCATCATGGAAAATAAGTATGTGTTGTCACAATTTCCTCTCAGATTATGAATAAATTAAAAATAAACCGACTAACCAGTATTTATTTTCTGAGCAATGACACACTCCTGCTACAAAATTTTCCCCATAAAAATAAAAAAAAAACATTTAAAAAATAAAACTAGAGAACAAGATTCTATTTGGCCACAATTTAACAAAAAATTTGTATTTACAAAAAAATTAAGAGCTTTTTCTTAGTGTAATAAGTTGAAATATCTGCGTTTTTATATATTTATAAAAGAATATTTATTAATTTTTTTCGGCTAGTTTGTCTACTTTTTTACTTTTGAATATCTTAGTTATTATTACATAACTAAGCTAGATTTATGTCACACGAGTCTAAGCTTATCAACAAGAGACTGATTAAAAAGAAAAAAAATACACCGACAAAAGAATTTGTAACTGAAGTTAAGATAAAATTTTAAAAAGTCCACTGACAAAACGGCAAATGGAAATAAATTGGGTGGTTACTTCATGGTTTTTATTTTCAAGTTTATTTTTCCCTAATTTTTTGAACAATTTTTTTTTTTAAATTACAAAAAAAAATTTTAAAAAAAAACAAAACAATATGCTCAAGTTTCTCAAATATAGCTATAAATTTGCGATTTTTCCCCAAATAAATAGACATAAAAAAAAATAAAAAATAAGGACGATGACAAATTTTGTTTCGTTACACACAAATTCGGAAAATGGGTTAAAACAGAAAAAAAGAGATAGGAACTATAAACCTTCTCAAATAAAAAATATTTAAGTTTAAAAAAAAAAAAAAAAAAAAAAAAAACTTAGATTACGTAATAAAAATAAAATGAATTTGTATAAAACTACTTGGGATGAAAATAAAATTTAGAAAGTATTTATATTAAATACTTGAATAAAAAATAATTTAAAAAAAAAATCAACAGAAGTCTCGAAAATTAAGATAAACTTAAAACATATTTAATTTTTATGAATGAAGGAGAGAAAAAGGCCGAATACAATACACAAACTAGTGACTAGTGAGTAAAAAAAAAAATACTAAGTGAGCGAGATACCAGACATGACGTGTGGTTCGAGCCGATCATCTAAAACTAAAACCTTATTTTTAAAATTAAATAAATCTACTTACAACCGCTTAGAAATTGTTTCTTTTAAAAAGAATTCTTGTTACGAAGGGAACCTGTCATCTTGCACGTAAACTTAAAGTAGTAGTATCAATAGAGATAATGTGACCACCCTCTTTTTTTCTTTTTCTCCTTTCCTCTTTCCTTTATAGATAGAACGATGTCTGGTTATGTAGGGTGACTCGTGGGTAAGTGACTGGTTGAAGTGAAGTAAACAAATAAAAAAAAAAAAAAAGAGAGAGGTAGAGAGAAAATAGAAACCAACTCCCCCCCCCCTTTCAGACATTGTAATATATATCTATATATGACAAGATACGAGTGCTTTGCAAATGACAAAAAAAGGGGAGGGGGAAAAAACCCACGCTATTATTGTCAATATGAGAACAAAGACAAGAAAGCTCAATTTTTGGGTCACTTTTTTTGTATAAGAAGATAATTACTATTACAGATTTAAAAAATAAAATAACATTTTAAAACTCGATATTCACTCAATACGGTCATAAATGTCATCCATTTCCGTTTTTTTTTTTTTTTTTTTTTTAAGTCTCCTACCAATTTTTTTAACTATATCTCTTGCGACCGGTGACGGTTTTGGATTTAGCTTTGAAATAAGGAACAAATTGGTTGGGGAAAGTTCCATGTGTCGAATTTAGCTCTTTTTACAATACAACAGGGTGGGAAATCGTTCAAAAAGTCCATCTAATCAACAAGATTTTGTATCTTGAATTGGCAATTTACTAACTCAAATACTATAGCCATCTGCGCCGGGTATTTCAGCTTTAACTCTGAAACGTAGCCCCACGTCACTTTAAGATGAAATAAATGTGTATTTGTTGTCGGGCAAAAATTTGTAATCGCGTACATCAAGACTCAATTTCACTCAGCGACAACGGGCAAGGGACACTGATGATCTTTTTGCCTATATTCATTAGTGGCTTAAAATTATGGGAGTCAGAGAGAGAGAAATAGACAGATGTGGGAGAAGAAAGAGAGATAAACAGACAGACAGCCGTAAAGGGAGAAAGACAGACATGGCGGGAGAAAGAACGACAGAGGTGGGGAGAAAGAGATACAGACAGAAGTGGGGGACAACGAACAACAGACATGGTGGGAAATAGAAACGAACAGACGTGTGGGGGGAGATAGAGACAAACAGACGTGGGGGGAGATAGAGACAAACAGACGTGGGGGGAGATAGAGACAAACAGACGTGGGGGGAGATAGAGACAAACAGACGTGGGGGGAGATAGAGACAAACAGACGTGGGGGGAGATAGAGACAAACAGACGTGGGGGGAGATAGAGACAAACAGACGTGGGAGGGGCGAAAGAGACAGACGTGGGGGGATATCGACAAACAGACGTGGGGGAAAGAGACAGACGTGGGGTGAGAGATAGATGTGGGGGGAAGGGAGAGATATAGACAGATATAGAAGTGGGTGAAGAAAGAAAGACAGACAGAGAGACAGACGTAGGGTGGAGAATGGGAGACAGACGTAGGATGGAGAATGAGAGACAGACAGACGTTGAGGAGAAAGAGAGACAGACAAACAGATGTAGTGGGGAGAAAGAGAGACAGATGTGGGGGGGAATGAGAGAAACAAACAGACTGGGGATAGAGAGACAGAGTCCATTTAGTTTTATAAATAAAGAAAAAAGATTGGGTGTAAAATTGTTCAAATTTCTTTTCAAAGCACATATTCTTGTACAAACAATAATAAAATAAATTATTGACTTACACCAAACAGTTACAAACGGCAATTGTTACTGTTAAAAAAATCCATATAACAGTAAAAAGTAAACATTCCCTTTTACCATAAGTAACTGTGTGTGTGTGTGTGTGTGTGTGTGTGTGTGTGTGTGTGTGTGTGTGTGTGTGTGTGTGTGTGTTTTAACACACGTTAAGGCCTTCGTCTGGGACCAGCAAGTATGTTTATCAAAATTGACGGTTCTACATGAAATGCATTCGCCGTGTACATTGAACAAAAACGTTACCTAATTACGTAGGGGGCATAAACCAAGAGATATCTGTTAGACACAAGTCCCGATTAATAAAAAGCAATACTTCTTCTAATTTAGCTATAAATTAAGTATCTAGAAAGCAAAATGAAAACTTTGTGGCGTTACCTCCCATTTCCCTACACATAATAGTCTTTCAAAATGGTTTTCGCTCTGAACACGCAAAACTGTCATAGAATTTATGCTTTTTGGAAGGTGAGAATGCTGCAAACATTCACATGGCAAGTGAATGTTTATCTAAAGGCTGGATTTGATGTAAGCACAGTAAGGATATGTGCAAGTTGAATTCTTAGTAACCTCACAAAGAAGAAACCCCGCTGCAGTTGACAATGAAAACAAATTTTGTTTTTACTATTTTAAAAATGTTAATATTGAATAAATATTTAATCGTCTAGGTTGTTTTAATACACGTTCTTTTGAGAGAAGTGTATTTTTATGAAGGCCAGGAATTTGTGTAAAAAATTGTTACAGTTGTATATATTTTTCGGCTCAGCGGTTAAACCCGCCAAAATTTGTGAAGGATCCATTTCCAGTTTATGGAAACTTATTTTTTCGCACATGCTGACCAATGAAAGGTGACCAATAACAACTCGAATGGGAGGAGGGTATTGTGAGCCTAATTTTTCAAATATATAGAGCTCAGGTCAGTAGATGCGAGGAGAAGACCTTTTGACAGCAAGGGGACAAGACGGGTCAACATCAGGGCAGAAGACATTTGACATCAAGAAGAAAAAAAACAAAGAAGGCACCAGATACCGGCCAGCTGCAGAGGGATTAAGAATTTTGTTGTTAAAGTGAAAATTCGCCTGCGGTTGAACAACGAGGAACGGGAAAGAATTCTAAGATATTTTCCCAAGCACGAACTGTGAATTTTAAAAGGGACCTTTCAAAAATTGCTATATGTCCCAGAGACGTTCGTGGGGGCAAGAAAAAGTAGGGTTTTTTGGGGTTTTTTTATTGCCTTCTTGAATTGTTTTCTCTTTTTTTATTATTTCTCTTAAAATTTTTCTCTTTTTCCAAATTGCATATTTCGATGGAAATCCATTTTATCTGAAATTGTTATCCTGCCTTGATAGGCGCACAAAAAGAAATGTTTGTGCAAACTTCGTATTTGTACTTTTTTCCGTAATTGTGTAAATAAATGTGTTTTTCCTTTTAAAATTTTACGTAGTGCTTGAGTCTTATTTGTAATTTTACACCTATTATCACTTGCTAGTCCTACTAAGTTTTTGTGCTTGACACAAGAACTTACATTTGGTAGGGAATAAAATTTTTATAACTAGGCTGATGTTCTCATTATAAAATAAATAATGCAAAATTTTGTGAAAGCCTTCAGGTGAGCCATGGCAATTTAATACAGCCTCTTGATTATTCAAAGATCTGTATTCGCAGAATACGAACAGATTCCAGAAAGAAGATGATGGTTGTGTGTTCTGGCCCATGAAAGAGGTACTCAGGACAGCGTTTCTCCAATGATGAGGTAAAAGGAACAACAAGTATTCGGCTAAGAAAGCGGCCAACAAACTTTTACGAAGCGGGTATATATCACGTCTGAGAAGGAAAGTAATTGTTGGGGAACCAGATTTGGACTCTTAAGACATCCGTGTTCATTTTCTATATGTTTTTTTTTTTCGCTTCTTTTAAATGCGATGTCATCACAACTTTCTGCTTACGTGATAAATGTGTAAGTTTGATAAACCCAGAAATTGGACTATCATAGTTTTATGTTTCCTCAGAAGAACATATGGTTTAAAGGTTTTGCTAAGGAATGGATCGCATTATTCCAGCTAACTAGAAGTCCCGGAAAAGAAGGAAAATTTTTGACAGGTGATATACTATGGTGCCATGTCTATATTTTTTGGACTGGTCCTGGAACTTCCGTTTAAAAAATTAAGGGTACTTTAAAACGTCGGAAACCATCTGGATTTTTTGGGGGTAGTGGGGGTCACCCGAGAAGACAGAAGCCAGTTCATACGGAATTAACAAGTTTCGATAATTAATTTTGAATTTCGCAGAAAAAGCAGACGTAGGAAATGTTAGAATGCAAACATTTTTTTTAGCGGGAATTTCTGATTGACGGAGATGTCCGTATGACGTAAGTGGCATGACTCCGCCTTATTTGGTGATAGTGAGAGAAAAATCTAACCAATGAAATCACGAAATAGCATCACGCCGGATCAACCAAATAATGGGATAGAGAATGGAAATTAAAAATCATTAATAACAAAAAATTAGGAGGCGCGGTTGGTGTAACTTATCAGCGAATTAGCGAACTGATTTCAAATTCGGGTCTAGTTTGTTGCGTTCACTTTCACATAAATACCTATAGAAAACGGAAGAATTTACCGTTTTCCTTCCCAGCTATTGGTTATATAGTAGGCTAGACTGGATTTTCTAGCCTGTGGGTGGTCTTCTTTTATGTACCGTGTCCCTCTATCCGCCCTTTGAGTATCAGATTTTCCAAGCCCTCCTTTCTCATCACGTGTCCCAGAAATTTCAGCTGCCTCTTCCTGATATTAAGTATAAGTTTCCTCTTTGTTTCCATTCTCACCAAAATCTTCTCGTTGCTCATATGCTCGTCCCATAACCAGTCTAAAAATCGAATTCCATACCATGCAAAAGGTAACGGAAAACCACTCCATTATCTTTCCGTAGAAGGCATGAAAATTCTCAGATAGAGAAATGGAATTCGAAAAGCTATGCCCATTTGGAAAAAAAAACAAAAAAACTCGCAAAGCCAGGATCTTCAGGCTCTACTCATTCGTTTAAGCTAATAATTTGGCCCCTAAGCCAGTTGCACAGAAGTCAATACAGTTGCGACTCAGATTAACAGAAACTGGACCTAAGTGTTTATCCGAAAGAACAACAGAGAATATACAAATTCTAATTAGAAAAACGTTTTTACCTCTACTTGTGATTCTTGATTTTGTCTATCGACAGAATACGGCGGCCATTTTGAAGGATGGACGGGTCCTACTAACATTGTTTTGTTTTAGTTTTATCTTTGTGTTTCATTTTTAGGTTTGTTTTCTGGTTTCATCCTCCCCATCATTTAATAAATCATGAAATTTTCATATAAATGAACTTTATGGACAATGAAATGAAATTTTGACATCATGGGATGTTCTGCAGGTCCCCTGCGAATATGCGGTATTATGGTATATGCAGGATTGAGTGGTGATGGATGAGTTCTTGTGGTGAATGGGCAAATTGTAATGAATGAATGGGTCCTGATTCTGATTAACCAGGACTAGAATAACTAATGAAGACCAGCCTCTCCCCATTTCCCCTTCGGCCTTGTGCCACAATTTTGTATTTTTTCGAAATAAATAATCTTTTGCTTGAAAGACTGACACCACACTCCCGTTTATTCATATATGCTTTTCGTTCTTGTAAAGAATTGTCAGTTCGTCAACTAGAGCTAGTTTAATAAAACATGGCCCCTCGACCAGGGAAGGTTTGGTTTGGTTTGTTTTGTTTTACGGCATATCAACCTCAATGGGTCATTTCATGCCGACAATTTTTTTTTCCTGGTAATATTTTTGTTTTGTCAAAAATTTATTTCTGTTTCCCCTTTTTACACTCATGGACTCACCCAAGGTATACATATACTACTACCAGTGAATACCCGGACAGTCAGTAATAGAGCAGAGTCGGTCGGTAGAATAACGTAGCGGCAAGAGTCACAGTAACAAGCACGTAGACTCAGTAAGAAGTCATACAGCGATACGTCGATATCAAAGACTATATATATATTTGTCTACTAACCCCGCATTCCTAGAACTACTAACCTGTATTACCAGTTTGTATTATTACGTTAATACATTTATTTTCCTATATTCATTCTTGGCGTTTGTTATTATTTGATGGCGACGAGGATATCGAACGGGAAGGAAGAAAAGAAAAAAAATCAAAATTCTCCCTCATCGACCACAACTTGGCGACGAGGTATTTGAACTCACACGGAAGGAAAACGAAACAAAATTCTCCCTCGTATAGCCGGCAACACTATTCTTTCAAAAACGTATAGCTGGTAATATTATTTTTTTCAAAAACGTATAGCTGGTAATATTATTTTTTTCAAAAACGTATAGCCGGCAACACTATTCTTTCAAAAACGTATAGCTGGTAATATTTTTTCAAAAACGTACAGCTGGCAACATTATTTTTTCAAAAACGTATTATCAGAGGCCTTGGTGTTGGACGTAGTTTATCGTCATACCGAGGACGCGGATGTAGTCTGGGTGTTAACTATTTGCCCATAGCTGGGACGCTAACAGGTGCTACCACCCCGGGTCAGGGTGGACCTGGGAACACCAGCAATTAAGAGGTGGTTCCACGCTCCTCAAAACCTCCTGACCAGAGGCGTTGCTGTTGGACGTAGTTTATGGTCTTACTCAGGACGCACCAGGGAAGGGTTAATTCGGCGAAACCCTGAATGAATAAACGCAGTACTTATTTTTTATTTTAATATTTTTAAACAGTTGTTTTGAAATGATAAGTTCTTTGTGAGCAAATACATTCAGCTTGGCTATATTATACATTGAGCACTTTGGTTAATTCTATATTTGCTGATTTCGTTCAACATCTTTATTTCGCGAGTGTCTCCCAAACAATATCCCAAGAACTGTCAGTACCTACATCGGTCATACCTGTACAACATTATCCGGCCGTCTTACATAGCATCTTTCAAAATCTAGTGTCATAAAGCAGCATATAATAACAACACACAACAATAACACTAACAAACTTACATCTGCTGAAATACGAAAAATACTAACCAACTAACGTTATGTACAAACATAATTGTAAAAAATTTTAAAATTTAAAAAAAAAAAACGCCTACAAATTCTAGAAAGCAATTAGTATTCAAACTAAAAATTCAACTATAAACAAAATAGCATTTAACACCGGTACAGAAGTACTAAACATCGATAATAACTGACACAACCAATTCAGTCAGTTGGTTAAGTGCCATACGTGATACACGGTTGGGCGATAATGTCTCTTTCGATACATGACTGACAAGGCAGATTTTTTTTCCCACAGTAGGTCGCCATATCTTTCTACGGTAGACTGGTTACCAACCAAAGCTAAAGAACCCAATCTGTCCTGCTATTCAACCCTTAGTTAGAGGGAGAAGAGATGGGTTCATGCGTTTCCCAAGGGTATTTGTGCGCAAGTGAATCTAACGAACTCGACAGGAATTCGAACTCGGCTGTCCGAGTCCCCACTCCAAGCCGATATCGATTCTAAACCACACAGTCATAAACCTGTCTGAAACAACAATTATCGCAAATAAATTAATAAAAGCTGACAATTTAACACACACAAAAGTTAATGATGATCGAAAGCGAATTTAGGATTCCTCTTTCACCAACCGGATCCTGACCCACCCACGACGGAAGATCACACGATAATTGGAAAGAATTTAAAAAAATTACCAAAAGAAAAATTCCTGTAGCCTGTCTAAACACTGATTTGCGCCCAAGATGTACATTAATGTTTTTTTTATTATTATTCCGACATTATTTCTTATAGCTATAAACGTCATTTTTAGTGGGTACGCGTGTTTGAGTTGCTGTCCGTGGTTTTTGTTTTCTTAAACGATGAAATTAATAACAACCGGCCTAGATTGAGAAGTACGAAAAAAAATTGATTGAGAAGTAAGAAAAAAAATGTGCCTCTAACAAGAATCGAACCTATATTCGTTTTCCCGTAGAAGCGGTTTCCCAGTGGCAATAAATGATTCCAGAAAGTCTACAGAAACTTTCATTGGCTCCTCCACTTGGTCGAATTTAAACCCCAATGGGTTTATACGGAAACATAACGCGCGCATGCGCGCGCGTGCGTGCGTGCGTGCGTGCGTGCGTGTTTTATGGTACAAAATTTAACGATAGCTAGGAAAAAGCAAAACTTATATGGCATTTTAAAAAAGCTAAAAAAGAACAACCGGTTTATCAAGTTTATTTTCTGGGATATAAAAAAAAATTCTATTGTAGAGCATGTTATAATTACCAGGAATTGTGTTTTTGATTTTAGTGCGGACCGTTTCTCGATTTCATCTAAGTCCCACCCCTCATATCATCTCAAGATTCTAGAGTCCTTGTATATCAGATCCCGTGGGCCTTCCCTTTGTAAACAGAGGGAATGCTTACTGGGTCTGAATGTTATTGGACACTAGCTTTCTTGAAATTCATTTTTTCCTCCATTCGTTATCAATAATATTAATTAAATTTACACGCTTATATATATATATATATATATATATATATATATATATATATATATATATATATATATATATATATATCCCAGAAAATAAACTTGATAAGGCTGGGACGAAACCGGTTGTTCTTTATATATATATATATATATATATATATATATATATATATATATATATATATATATACAATAAGAATTAAGATTACTCCATGGATATAATCATTCCACCCCACAAATAAAGATTAATTTGTAAGGATTTTCAAAGCCATCAGGTTAATAAAAAATAAAATTTAGTTTAGTATTGTTAATATATGTTACTTTTAATTTAAGACGAAGACTATTAAATGATACATTTCCTAAAAAGAAAATAATTAAATCATTACGTCTTTTTAAGATTTTAAATTATTAATAATTCTGGAATTTTTTTATCATTAATATAAATATATAATTATATCTCTTCATATTGAATTAATAGTAATTTGTTAATATAAGATTAAAAATATTTTCCCCTAATTCTCCACTTCTGTTTTACTAATTGAATCCAAGGTGAATATTCCAATATAAATCAGATCAGTCTATATGTATCTATCTTCTCATACCATTCCCATGTCTAGACATTACTACTCTCTCTCCCTACTTTATTTTTCTCTATTTCTTCCTCTTCCTCTTTCTCTATTTCTTCCTCTTACTATCTTGTCTTTTCCCTATTTCTTTTATTCTTTCTTTCTTTTTCTGTTTTTCTTTTCTTTGTTTCTGCCTGGCTTTTAAAACTTGTTTTAAGCCAGTTTCATTTTATTTATCCTTATTAACCTGACGGGTTTGAAAATCCTTACGAATTAATCTTAATTTGTGGGGTGAAATGATCATAACCACGGAGTAATCTTAATTCCTATTGCATGTAATTTATATGCTTTGTTTGAATAAAGCATCGAGCTCTGTATGTGGATCAGTTTTAATATTTTATATTATATTATTAGGATTCACTTGGATTATATAACAACGGATTATTACACACACACACACACACACACACACACACACACACGCACGAATTAGGGTTATGGTTTTGTAAAATAATTGATTTCCTGTAACATAATTAGATGAACCTTTTTTTTTTTAAATAATGAAGAAGGGTTTAATTCGGTTTATTTATTTTCATTTCTTTAAAATGTCACCCTCAACACGAAATCCCTAAAATCGTATATAGGTAGAGTAGTACTAGAACTTTCTGGAACTTGTTTTTGCTTATTTCTAACTTTGTATGTTATGTTCTGTTATAAATTGTTAAATGCGTTAAAAACACTCTAAGTACTATCCAATTACATCAGCAGCAAATTGGAAAATATGGCTTCAGAAATATTTTCGTTTCTTTACCCGTTTTGCATATGGTAAAATCGAATTTTTGGATTAAGGCTGACCTTTTTCAAGAAACCAATTAATGCCTTTTTCATTACTTTTGAACAAAAGTTCATCGATTTATGACACAAGAACATAGGGTTACAAAAATGTCATGACCCTCAATACAATATTGATATGTTAAGTTTGTGCCTAAACATATATATTTTATAAACATAGCCACTGGATCTGTCAGCTTCATAAAATATGTGGGATTACGCTAAAAGGAAAAATCAAGAAAAAACTAAGAAATTCATTCTCATTCACATTGTAAAGTTACTATCACCATTTCATAGTGTAATTCAAATAGTCACATACAGTCAGCAGTAAATAATAATAGATGTCTACAGAAAATAAATAAATAAAAATCAAATAAATAAATTAAAAAATAAATAGGTTTTCTTTTAATACTACTATGAACATTATCATGAAGATGATAATAAAAAGTTTTATTTAAAATTTATTCTTTCTAGTCATTCTAAAACCAATTATTATTGCACCTTATTTTTTCTTTGTATAATTAACTGTAGGGATATTAAATATATAGATATACACTAGGGTTATGACTTTTTGTAAAATAATTGATTTCCTGTATCATAATTCGATGAACTTTTGTTAAAAAATAATGAAGGTTTTAATCCAGTTTATTTTTCAAAAAATGTCACCTCAGAATGAAATTTCTAAAATCATATATAAAAATAGTAGTATTATGACTTATGGGCCTTCTAGAACTTGTTTTTTGTTTATTTATAAGTTTGTATGTTATGCTATAGCTATAAACTGTTAAATGTCTTAAAAAATACATAAATACTATCCAATTACATCATTAACAAATTGAAAAATAAAGCTTCTGAAATGTTTTGATTTTTTACCCTTATTGCGTATATGGTAAAAAAATCGAATTTTTGGTTTAAGGATGACTTTTTCAAGAACTAAAACAAACTAATGCCGTTTTCATCATTTTTGAACAAAAGTTCATCGATTTATGACACAACAACATAGGGTTACAAAAAAGTCATAACCCTAATTCTGTGTGTGTGTGTGTGTGTGTGTGTGTGTGTGTGTGTGTGTGTGTGTGTGTGTGTGTGTGTGTGTGTGTGTGTGTGTGCGCGCGCGCGCGCGCATAACAGGCGTTTTTCGTTACAGTGAGTCCTCCGTATTCGCGGCGGTTAGGGACCAGAACCGGCCGCAAATAGTTAGAATCCGCAAATACTTGTAACCCCACTTAAAGTGCTTATAAGTACCTATTTTGATTGTTAAAACCCCATATGTCTTAAACTTTCATCCTAAACATTTTAGAAACATTTCAGACCCTTTTAAAAACATTTTTGAAAAATAATGTTCGTGACCATACACTTAGCCGAGCGTAAATTTTCTTTCATACATAACCGTTTTTAATTACATATCGATACAACCATTTGAAATGCTGCATAAAATACGTGTAACAACAAGATATAAACTATAAAGATTAAAACATTTTCTAAAAACAGAACTGTGATGATGCCCCCAGATTTAGCATAAGCCACTTTTAAGACCCCAGCCGCAGCCCCTAACAAAGAACAAAAAACCCAAGCACGACCCTTTTTTTTACGTTTGTTTTTTTAACAATGAACATGTATAATTCTGCCAATTTTTAGCATAAAAATGGATTTTTATATTTTTTTTAGTCACTTTAAGTAAAATTGAAAAATAATACAAGAATATTTTAAATATATTGATATTCTATCGAAAAAAATACGCGAATCGAGGGAGTTCTCAGCGAATAATTTGTACATCTGTTCTTGAGAAAAACACGTGACTATTCGGATAAGTACATATGTTCTAAAGAAAAATCCGCGAATGTGTGAAACCGCTAATGCTGAAACGCGGATAGGCGGGGGCTTACTGTATTTTGAAATGAGCAGTTTCTTGTGACCAACTTTGAACTTTGAACTAAATTCATTCTGCTCGACGGATATTTCAACTCCATGAAAAGAAACCTCCAACGTGGTGAGAGAGAAAGGTGGGAGGATTTCGCACGCATAAATAAACGGGCTTGGACCTTAGATAATTAAATAAAGCAAAACTTGATTGGCCTCGCTTAGAGAATTAGAGGGTGCTCCACGTGTGTGGCCTTGCACCAGACTAAGCCGAGTTAAATGATACGTCATCGTGTATCAGAAATCCTTTTATGAAGTCACTGGGTTGGGTGACGGTCAATTGTTAATCACTGAATTGAGAACTCAGTAACCGATATCTATAATCGATAATGGCTTATCTTTGATAATCACTTTCCCTGCTTTCATCTAGCGATTTCCTTATGTTAACATATTCTTAGTACACAATGACATTTTCTTCTAGGTCACATTCTCAGCGTGTCTCATTCTACACAAGTAAACACTCATGTATATGATCCGATATGATATACAATGATCCAATTTCTGTGTATTTAATTGTGTTTATTACTGTAAAAGCAAAAACGGCACATCGTAAAGTGAATTATGTTAGCACAATAACGTTAAAATAATCTAACGTGGAGAATAAAGAAATTTCCGGTCTAATTGGTTTCCAAGTAATTTTTAATAAATTAAGTATAAATTGTCAAAACAAAAATGTAAGGGAGATAGCACAAGTTTTTTTTAACTGTTTATTACATCATGGTAATGGTAATATTAGCTGTTTCCTTATAAGGAAACCTTCGGCATTCAGTGACCGAGCAGCCAGTGCCGATGTCGGCTGAAAATGATAAAATCTTTCTTTTGGGACAATTTTTCAGGAAAATAGGTTTCCGTGGAGAACGGGAAAAATCACCTACTACCTTTGAGTTCGTATCTGAGATTTACTTGACCTCGCACTGAGTCAGGTTGCGACACAAGGACGTTTTTTTTTTAACGTGGGGACCTGAATGTTCCTACTCGGACCGCTGGTCTAAGCTGGTCAAAGCTTATCTAAGCTAGTCCATAGCCGGTCATACCACCGCTATGTAACAGATGTCACGCAACGGCGAGGGAAAAAGCAAGAGAGGAGAGGCCTCCGGCATGGAACAGATACTACATCTGCAGTGTTCATCCCGAAAAACCCACTTCTACTCCGCTGTCAATCCTTTCAGAAGAATCCGGAAAGAGAGCCCCCCCACACACACACACACACACACACCTTGAGTTTGTATCCTGTGCACAATTTACCGAGAAAAAACAACTAGATAATTACTGCTTCACATATGGTAATTTTTTTTCATCCTTTTCGATTATCGTGACCAATCGAAAAATTTACCTCCTCAATAAAAGCCATTGCTTTTCTTGACGAGGAGGGCGTATTTTTGGTTAGCGAACGGGCTATATTGGAATCTGTGACTTGGATTTTATTTTTTTTACCTGTTTAATTTTACTTGATTTTGGCGTTGGCATTGTAATTCCTGGTTTCTATAGTACTCGTCCTTTCCATATTTGGGATTTGTGAGACTAGATTTGGACTTTCTCGTCGCTCTTATTGCTTTCGACGTTTAACAGATTCAATTATTCGACGCATATTAACTTATCAAGTTAATCCCATCCCAACCAAGTGTAGATTCACTTACTTGTAAAACTGACACTAGTAATTCTATTACAGTATATCGATACTGTGCCGAACGAAGGGGAAAATCACCTCTCTCAAAGATTTTGTGTCCTGTGCACGGTTTTCCAAAAGAAAAGGGAAAATAAATCCTAGATAATTGCTACTTAAGCATACTTCACATTTGGTATTTTTTTATCCTCCATGACGATCGCGACCAATCTTTCTTTTTTTTTTTTTTTAAACTCATGTTCACCCAATACAATGCCTAAGAGCCACTCAAAGTAGAAGATTGGTGTGTAGAGTTGTATTAACGTAAGAAAAGGCAAGATAATATGAAAGTTAGGCTGCTAATTCTAGATTTTAAGAGGTCAAGAAATAACGAGCGAGTTCAACCGTCAAGAATATAGACATGAAGTCGACTTTAGAAGGGAACGAAAACCCAATCCTAAACAGGAAACAAGGGATGAACTTCTACTCCTGTTCAAAAAAACAGGGAGGTTTGTGATCCGGATGATAGGCAAATCTATCTACTCCTATAATCACAAAATTTATCTTCTCAATAAAAGCCATTGCTTTTCTTAACGAGTGGATGGGCGTATTTTTTTATTATTATTATTTGTGAGCGAGAGTGATTGGTTTTATTGACCCTATTTTATTTTGCCTCTCAGGATTTTGATGTTGGACTTGCGATTTCTGATTTCTATACTGTTCGTATTTCCTGCCTTTTGGAGTGATGACACTGGATTTGGAGTTTTTCGATGCCCTTTCCGTTTAGGACGTTTAAGAAATTCAGTTTCTCAAGTCGAATGCTTTAACGGTCTTTTTAGCATCTATGGAGGTTTCCTTCCTAACATTTTGTTTGAGGTAGTGTGGAACGTCATCTTGATCATGTCATTATTTTCTCTTCGAGTCACATATAATAGACATTTTAGCTGTTATTGCTTTTGAAAGTCCTCAACTGATATGGTTTCTGTTATCTGATACATTACTTTGTGGACTGGCGCTACAGAATCCCAAACAATGTTCAAAGAAAGATGCTCTTTGCCAAGATCAACAAGCTTCACACATTCGTTTTCTTAATAAAAGAAACAAGAACAATTCATTAACTAATCTGCACACTTTCCATCAACCATAGTGGCATACCAGTAATTAATAATTAAGTGATAATTAATATTTAGAAATAATTATATGAATTCTGTAAATTGGAAATGACTTGACATTGAGCACAGGTTGCCAAAGGTAGCATTTAAACAAGTAGTTATAAAAACACCTTAATGCCGAACGAAATCACCTACAGTTTTTCTTAAATTCAGTGTGCTATATTGCAACCCA
>OZ038502.1:82765808-82771609 GCA_964036315.1 Acanthosepion esculentum
TTTAATTAAGTGTTTATTCTCTAAGTTTATCTTTTGAAGAAGAAAAAAATTATTTCAATGTCTCTCTTTGATTAACTGATTCATTTTCTACGGTTTATCTACCCTTTGCAGGTTATTTAAAGCTAGAAAATACTTTTAGATTCTAAGAATTTTTCAAGGGAGATAATAAAGATTTAGTGATACCAGTCCCACTAATTAACCCATAGCTTAGAGGAGAAAAGGTGAATTCATACCAAGTCAGAATTTGATAAACAAACAAGAAATTATAATATGGATATAAAGTAGAGGATCAATTTTACATTACAATCATTGTACAAACTGATCCGTCACGTAGTGGCTGTCGTGTCCATCTATATCAACATCTAAAAACACATTCCTGTCCACCTTCACAATGCAGGAAAATACTTGTTGACAACATCAATATACTAAACCATGAAAATAATAAAACAAAACTTCAAAATCTTGTGTCTGTCTATCAAAATCAACGAACCAACACTCAACAAAATTTATTACGAATATAGCAAAAACATAATAAATGCATATAACAAGCAATTAATGCTATTTTACATTTCTATCTATTGAAACGTTTTTTTTTTTACAAAAAATCCATAACTACAATGGATAAATTTAAAATAACTATAACGGAACGTGTTCTACGCATGTTTGTAAAAATCATCATCACAGTAGAATGTTATTCATGATGACGGTAGTCTTTGAGTATAGAATCCAGAGATTGGCAGTTAATATTTCGAAGACAGTAGAAAAGCATAGTTCAGGTTAGCAATGGATATCTCGTTTCAGTAGCAGAACGTAGTTCTTTCTTCTGTTCTGGTCATCTTTGGTTCTGACAGGTTTGCATTGGACATTCGTAGAGAGTAACCAAAATGGCCGCCGTTATACACGACGGATTGAATATTTCACGTCTCCTGATTGGTTAACCTTCATTTGGGGGAACTATAAAGTGAGTCCAGTCATTTGAGTTTGCTCACTAGTATATAATAGTACACAAAAATTGTAACACAGAATGCAGATTTTATCACAGTTAGAAGAAGTTTGTCTTTGTAATTTATTCCTGAAGATGATCTTGGAAATGATTGAAAGTACTTTGGTTAAAAAAAACTACAGCACTTTCCTTGATGAATTTCATTTTAACATCAAGAAACTGATTAGACAACTGGAAAGGATCAGTATAAAAATAAGTAGACACAATATGTCTATATTATTCAATGAAACATGTTTGAATGAAGATATGCTGTCTATATATATATATATATATATTCCAGAGAATGTAAATTAATCTGAAAGACATTCCTATGTAGCTAATCAGTACTACATTAGTTGATTCAGTTTTGATGCTTTATCAACCCTTTGTAGGTATTTTAAAGCCAGAAAATGTTTTTAGATTTTAAGAATTTCTATTTGAGATAATAATGGTTTGGTGATATAGGAAGCACAATGGAGTAATGGATAGCATCTCAGATTGAGGAATCGGAGAGCCGAGTTCAAATTCCAGTCAAATCTATTAAATTCACTTACATGCTAATACCCTTGGGAAATGTATGAATCCTCTTCTTCTCCCCCCAGCTATGGGTAAATATCAGGACATATCAGGTTCTATAGCCTTGGATGGCAACTGGTCTACCACAGAAAGAAATGGCAACCTACTGCAGGAAAAGAAACTCTACTTAGTCAGTTATGTATCAAAAGATACATGATTGCCTAAGCGTGTATCACGCATGACACATAACTGACTGACTGATATGTCTTACTAATTAATCCATAACTGGGGGAATAAGAGGTGGATTCATACCTTACAATAAGAGTTACAATAACCAACACTTGTAGAATAACAGTTACAATAAGTAACTGAAATTAAGATGATTAACCCTCATCAGAATAAATGCATACCTTTTACCCCCAATCATTAGGATTTTTTATTGCAATGTTTCTTAAAATAATTATGTATCTATACAGATATTAGTATTTTGTTTATTATTTCTTAAATTGCTATGACTTCTTGGGAAAGATAGTGGAATAGTTTTCCCGTTGCCTTCTCCACAGTTTATAATTCAGATTTGTCTTTCTCCTAAAATGGCTGCCAACCAAGGCTTCGGAACCCAGTCTACTCTGTAACCCTGCACTAAACGCGTGCAGCAGTGAATGTAACTAACTCAGCCCGAATTTGAATTTGGCTTGCTGAATTCAATTTCTGAGCCACCCTTTCCACACACACACTCCTCTTTACAAATATATAAGAGATTGCATCAATTTAGAATCACAATAAGATTTGACATTCAGTTATACCGCCATTTTGTCTTGGAGGCAAATTCAAATCCAATTCTATTTCCCTTAATGATTTCTAAATCAGCCGCACAAGTAACAGAAGACAGAAAAATGATAACACTAAATAAAAATAGGTCAATAATGTCCTTAATGTCTGATAATATGCTAACATTTTAAACACCATCTTGTTTCTATAGCAACATATTTCTATCATCAACAAAGGCTAGGAAAAAAAAAAACAGAAAAAGTTAATTTTTCATTTTTCTTTATTTCTCTTTACCAAAGTCCACTTCATAATTTTATTTTATTTATTTTTAATATTCATATTCAATATTTGTTTTTCTTTCCTTCTCGTTGTATGGCTTCAGATATAATTCTGGTGCCAGAATGTCCACCATAATCCACTAATTCTTCCTTTTGTACATGGAAGTCAAAAGAAATAGTGGAAAAAAAAGTAGACCTGCTTCCTCTTTTACGATCTCCCTTTTGTCAATAACAAAAACACTCTCCACACACCTCTACAAACGATGGCCAAATTAATTTCCTTTTAATAAAGAATGAAGTAAACAAAAAAATAGTCCTTTTGTGCAAATGTAATAAAGGTAAAGTCTCCAGTTAATCTGATAAACACAATACAATTGATGGATCATTTTTATCATCCCACTTACAAGACAGTGATAGGGAGAGTGATATATACAGAGAGAGAGAGCGTGAGAGTGAGTGTGTTTGTGCATGATAAAGTGATAGAGATTGTGTGTGTGATATATATATAGAGAGAGAGAGAAAGAAATTGTGTGTGTGATAGAGAGAGAAATAGATTGTGTGTGATAGAGAGAAAGAGAAATAGATTGTTTGTGTGATAGAGAAAGAGAGAGAAATAGATTGTGTGATAGAGAGAGAGAGAAATAGATTGTGCATGGTATAGAGAGAGAGAGAGAGAGAAAGAGATTGTGTGTGTGATAGAGAGAGAAATTGTGCGTCTGATAAAGAGTGAGTGATAGATAGAAAGAGTGTATGTGTGTGTGTCTGTGATGCAGATAGAGTCATAGAGAGTTTGTCTGATAGAGAGAGTGATTGTGTGTCTGATAGAGAGAGGGTGATTGTGTATCTGGTAGAGAGAGAGTGATTGTGTGTATGATGGAGAGAGTGATAGAGAAACTGTGTGATAAAGGGAGAGTGATAGAGAGATTTTGTATGTGATAGAGAGAGTGTGAGCAAATACATGTGATAGAGAGAGTGTGAGAGAATACATGCGATAGAGAGAGAGTGTGAGAGAATACATGTGATAGAGAGAGTGTGAGAGAATACATGTGATAGAGAGAGTGTGAGAGAATACATGTGATAGAGAGAGTGTGAGAGAATACATGTGATAGAGAGAGTGTGAAAGAATACATGTGATAGAGAGAGTGTGAGAGAATACATGTGATAGAGAGAGAGTGTGAGAGAATACATGTGATAGAGAGAGAGTGTGAGAGAATACATGTGATAGAGAGAGAGTGTGAGAGAATACATGTGATAGAGAGAGTGTGAGAGAATACATGTGATAGAGAGAGTGTGAGAGAATACATGTGATAGAGAGAGTGTGAGAGAAAGACTTTCTACATACATTCATTTGTACATTAATAAAAAAACATTCTGAATTTTTTAAGTGACATACTTTTGATTCTATACATGCGTATAACCAATCCCTGTTTCAGATGTAACATGTCTGCAACAGGAATTTACTATATATGTGGATAGCTCCAAAAGTAATGCCTCCAACTGAGTTCCAAATCCATATACATGTTACAATGGATAAATTATCTAAATTACACAAAAATGAAAATAACACTGACATCTCATTTTAACAGATATATTTACCAAAAATACACGAAAATATCTTAAAATACAAAAGAGTAAATTTATTCAATAAAATCACTATTGGCTTTAATCATGGCCTCCAGACGACTTCGGAATCTCCTGCAACTCTTCTGAATTGTCCCATTGTTTATGTTGGTGAATGATGCCATAATTCTTGATTTCAGTTCAACTTTGGTCTTACAAGAAGTTTTGTTGGTCTCTCACTCAAGTGCGCCCCACACATAATAATCAAGGGGGTTGCAATCTTGGGAGTTAGGTGGCCAGATGTAAGGAGTGCTGAGGTCGCAGAAATTGTCTGACGATCATGATTGGGTTCTCCTGCTTGTGTGGCATGGTGCAGAGTCTTGTTGACAGACACAGGGTCTTCCAGAAGCCACCCTCTTGACTCAGGAAAGCACTACTTCCTCAAGAAACTTGATGTAGGCTTCTGTGTTGAGTCTGAGGCCCTCACCAACAAATTTGAGATTTCTTTTCTTATCAAATCGATCAGAATGAGTTTTCCAAGCTACCATACCTTTGTAATCACCATCAGACTCAGCCAACTCTTTCCAAATCCTCTGCACTGTCCTTAGATTGACACCCAAACATGTTTAAATGATTATATGTGAGTTTTCGGTGTGAATGCCAAGCAGTACAGGATGCCATTTCCAAATTTCTGGTGGACTGAATTGTATCAGGGTGCTCCTTTTCTCACAGTGCCCAACTGACCTTACTATACTGTGCAGTTGAAAAAAATCAAAATCCAACAATGCACATGTGTGAAATTAAAATTATAAAATGGCAACAATTTGCCCATCACACCCTGTATAGCAGCACAATTGGATAAAGAAACTTTCAGTTATAAAATATTATTTTTTGATAGAGTCACCACCATATCAAATCAACATTGAATATGGATTGATAATGTGTGTGTGTGGGTGTGTGCACGTGTGTAAGAGAGACCGCTGCATAACAGTGCTCATATCCTCTATTTGATCTCTGTAAACAATAAGTAACTGTCATTTTTTCATACATACATATACATATACATATATACATATATACATATAAATATACACATATATATATATATATATATATATACATATACATATATATATACATATACATATATATATATACATATATATATACATATACATATATATATACATATACATATATATATACATATACATATATATATATACATATACATATATATATACATATATATATATATACATATACATATATATATACATATATATATATATACATATACATATATATACATATACATATATATATACATATATATATATACATATACATATATATATACATATACATATATATATATATACATATACATATATATATACATATACATATATATATATACATATACATATATATATACATATACATATATATATATATACATATACATATATTTAATATACATATATATATATATACATATACATATATTTATATATATACATATATATACATATACATATATATATACATATACATATATATATACATATATATATATATACATATACATATATATATACATATATATACAAATATATATATACATATATATACAAATATATATATATATATACATAAATATACAAATATATATACATATATATAGAAATATA
>OZ038502.1:82781809-82899309 GCA_964036315.1 Acanthosepion esculentum
AAAATATATTTAGTTAAAGCTATAAAATTGTGTTCGAAATATTTAGATTTCAGCATTAAATAACCTGTAGAGGTTGGTATGCGGCTAAACAAAATCAACCAAACAACCAACATGAAAGAAGTATTTCATGACATTAATCCATATAATATTCTACAATTTCTTAAGAAATCAAACTGTATTCCAAAATATAACTTCAACAGAACTACAACATAAAACACACATATCACCACCTGTAGTTATCATATCTACAAATTTGTATATGCACAAAAGCTGAGTATTATCTACCATGTATTCTATTGTGAAAGGAAAATAACATATCATATTTTTATTACTTCAAAGCTCCCAAGAAAATTAAATTTCGACAGTGAATGACCCATAAGGATTTGATATGCCATTAAACAATCAAATCAACTTTAAAAATCTAATTGCAGTACTAGATTGACAGCAAGGTTCCATAATTTTACAACAGAAATGGCTACATGTATAAGTTCTATCCTAACATTTTCTTCTTACATTGTTCAAACTGCTGTCCTCATCTTTACTGTCACATTCACAACATCTCGGCCATTGTATGCTCTGGCCTTCTTCAGGTGATATTTGTTGGGATTTCAAACTTAATCCATTATTTAGTCCATGGTGGGTAGATTGTTCTAATTCCACATACCATGCCTCAGTTTTTAGTTAATTTCCCCTTGATAATTCTACAAATTTTTGTTCTCACCACTGAGGCAAGTGATTGAACTCTTTGGATTGATCAACCAATGCTTCTCTTGTACTTTTGGCTTTTGGAGCTCTCTTCTAGTTTTTTGCTTTCCAACCAACTTTGATTTTCAAAATTTTCAAAATGTCAATCATCATCTTCTATCTCTTTAATTCCTGTTCTGTTATTATTGTCTCACCTTAATGTTCTTTTTTCTCAGTAATCCCTTGCATCTTAGTGGCTTTATTGCCTTGCTTTGGGTGAAATGATTAAAAAAAAATAAGTAAATCGAAATTACTTATTTATAACAAAGTGAAATTCCGATTATGTTTTTATAATCATTCCACTTCATGGTTGGTTTGTGCATTTGGTGATATAGTAATTGTGAGTTCAATCCTTGGGTTGGTAGTTCTTGAACTCAGTGGAAGCGGAACGAGCAAAAACTGAACAGTACTAAAAATAAGAACTAGACAAGATATCCATAGACATGAGCAGTGGAACAAGAACAGTCTAAATCTGTAGATTAAATAAAGGGTTCAATTCAGAATTCCCAGTAGGTTACCTGGATTTATATACACCTAAGTTAAGACACAATGACTGTGGTAATGACAACAAAGATTAGGTTAATAGTCTAAATCTAATGTGTAAATAATAACTCCTCATCCCAAAAATTCAGACAAAAAGGTTCAAAGTCACTCTCTTGGATGTTAGCATCAGCCATACTGACAGAAGGCAAAAAGGGTGCTCCAAGTTTCATTTTGGAGGCAGTAAAATTAACAAGCCATTTCTTGCCCCAGTTAACAACAGATTGAAGGTCATTTTTTTAGGTCAGCTGTCAATTTGACTTTATCAAACTGATCAAATTTAGTATTAAGATAGGAGTAAAGAGTTTTGCCATCAGCATAGATACCAAGTCAAGAACTGATCAGCCTGGGTATGACACAAAACTACATCCATGTTCTGGGTATGATGATAAACTACATCTGGCAGCAAAGCCTCTAATCAGGAGGTTTTGAGGAGCATGGAACCACCTCTTAATTTCTGGTGTTCCCAGGTCCACTCTGACCTGGGTTGATATCACTTGTTAGGGTCCCAGCTATGAACAAATAGTTAACCCCTAAACTGAAGTCAAAACACTATGAAAGTGTAAAAAGTTTTATTATCTTCATTTATTTTATTCAGTCGATTTATGATAAAAGATTCTTTCAGGAGTCAAACATTGGTTCCCATACAATCACCAAAGTTAAGAAACATCAAGCCTTCTCAGTAACTAGATGGGTGACTACTTGGGAATACCAGATGCTGTAAGCTTGGATGTACAGGTGATGTAATGGATAAAGAATTGGAATTGTTAATCAGAGAACAGAGTTCCAATTCCAGTTGGGTTCGTTATAGTCACTTATGCACAAATATCCCTCTTCTCCTCCCCCCCCCCAGCTATGGGTTAAAAGATTATTACACTATAAAAAATATTTTCTTGCTTTAAATAATCTGCAATGGGTTGATAAGCCGTAGAAAAGAAATCAGTCAATCAATCAAAAGTTCCAAGTTATAATAAAAGGGGAAAATTTGAAACTCAACAGGGAAAAAATTAATTTGCAAATATCTCCCAAAAATAGAGTCTCACATTTGTTGTAAACTATGGCAAGGGTGTATTGAGGTTAGAGGAAACACCTAAACGATAGCTCCCTCAGCTGCTATGGGGGTAATAAGCAGAGAAAGGAAATGAAACTAGAGGCAACAAAATGACACTGCCTCATAAGTAACTTTTGGAACAAAATGCCAGTAGGACTGACTTCACAAGACACTGAGTCTTGCTCACTGCTGGTTTTCCCATCACTTTTATTGACAGAAGATTCTGCCAGAAACTCTGATCAAGACAAGTTGCAGAGAGGCCCATATCTGAACATGCCAAGTTGTCCTGCTGCTAACAGGGAAAACCCAGATGGAATTGGTTTTGACAGACATGTCCATGCACTATCCAGGCCTTTTTTGCATCTGTACTGACACATGTTCACCACAACATTAGAGAATTCATGGAAGGTTGGGGGTGGGGTTAAATTTTGGACTTGTAAAAACAAAAACAAAAATTCAACATGTCCACAAACTAAAAGGAAAAGAAAAAAAAGAAAGCAAATTAAATATAATAAAAAAAAATTTTTATATTCCAGACATTGAGATTTTTCACAATTTGTTTTTTAAAGTACAGGTTCTTATGGGTATTTATCTGTACATTGACATCATAACAGAATGTGACACAAGGTCAAATTTAGTGTGGGATTTCAGAAGTCATTCAAAAATTGCTCAAGCTCAGTTGGTACTTCTTCTATTGGGGATACTTTAGGCACCAGGTAATGACCCCAGCTTCTTCCCAAAGGTGAGGTATTGACTGGGGGAATGGCTATCTGGGGCTTGAGCTAATATTAATTTGAAACTCCCTGGCTGAACATAATTTTCATCCAATAGGAAACAAACGAAATGAAGATTTCTTAGTCACTCTTACTACTTTGACTCAGATTTTTACCAAACTGACTACTTAATACGGTCTTTTGTTCGTACATGGTGCACAGACTTAATAGTGAACATAGAAATATGCATGAATATTAAACAGAAAAATTCTCAGCTCTTTCAATGTGTGTTACCTGAAGAGTATATAATTTTAATAACAATACCTGCTTAAAAGCTGAAACTTTGCCAATTAATTTGATCACTCAGTTATATGCCATGCGTGATACATGCTTAGGCGATCATACATCTTTTGATACATGACTGATAAGGCAGATTTTTTTCCCATTGTAGGTTGCCATTTCTTTCTGTGGTAGACCAATTGCCATCCAAGGCTATAGAACCCGGTCTGTCCTGCTATTTACCCATAGCTGGGGGAAGAAGAGGATTCATATCTTTCCCAAGGGTATTAGCACGTAAGTGAATGTAATGGATTCAACTAGAATTTGAACTCGGCTCTCCAATTCCTCAATCTAAGTCACTATCCATTACTTCACTTTTCTAGGTTGTGCAACGTGATGCGTTTCAATGGGTTCAGTTTTGGGTCCAACCTTCAGTAACTTCTACATGGCCAACCTAGAAAATAATATATTTATTACCACCAAAAACCCTCCATCTACCTAAGATATGGAGATGATAAACTTATTTTAGTTAAATACATAGAAGAAATAATGGAACTCAAAAAAATCTTTAAAAAAAAACTCCACCCTCAAGTTCACATACAAATTTAACAAAGATAACAAAATTCCTTTTCTTGACATTTTAATAGACACAAATAACAACACATTTACTACCTCTCCATATAAGAAAAAACAACCAGCAAAAACTGCTGCACTCTCAACTATAAGAGTGAATGTCCAGATTACTACGAAATAGCACTTATACAGAATTTAATTAACCAAGCACAAATTAATTCCTCCACAAAAAAGATTTTCTCCAACGAAATAAAAATTATTAAGCAGACTTTCATTAATAATGACTTCCCAAACCATATTGTAGATGAACAAATAAGATGATATATAAAAAACCTCAACACACATCAAATAGAATATAGTACTTCCCCAAAGGACATTAAATATATTAAACTACTATATTGTAACCAGATGCATGCTAACTACAGACAGGATGAAAAAATAATAAAGAATCTTATTTATACTAACATATATTTTATGGATTCTAATAAAAAAATAAAATTAATCATATATTATAAAAAACACAATACAACCAATTTAATTATCCACAATAACTCCTCCCCACTAACTGATGTATTATGTAAAACCAACATTATATATCAATTTAAATGTCTCTTGGGAGAATGTATCTCTGACAAAAAACAAATATATATGTTGGGTATACAACAAATACACTAACAAGAAGGCTTACACTCCACATGTCTGACCATTCGTCTATTGTGAGACATCTACTACAACATTCCTGTCCACATTCACAATATAAAAAATTACTAATCAACAACACAACTATTCTACATCATGAAAACAACAAATTTAGATTACAGATACTAGAAGCAATTTATATTAAAAAATTAAAGTTAGCACTGAACAGAATCAACTATGAATACTGTAGTAATGTTCTAAAATGCCTGTAAAGAAACATTTTTTTCATGCTTTAATGTGTGTGTGACCATGACGTTATAACTTAGATTCCATAATGGATAATGTTTTCACATTCTAATGAATGCTCAGCACATTGTCAACCATTTTGCATTTAAAAGCATAATGAAAAAATTACGGTAATTGATAACAACACACATCTTTGTATAAATACTTATACTAATGAACAACATATAGTTTTGTACCACTGCACCCCTGAAGATGATTTTGGAAGAAGATTGAAAGTACTTGGGAAATGAAAATAAAAGAAATTTAAACAGCTATAGCACATTTCTCTCATCCTTTAACATCAATACACAGAAGGTTATTTGTGAGTATGAACGGATTTTATTAAAAATTAGCAGACATAATGTCTGTAATTTATTCAATCAGACATGCCTAAAAGAGAAGTTGCTGCCTAAACACACAAATTTTAATATATATATATATATATATATAACTCAAATTAACTGGTCTACTTGTAAAAAAATAAAATAAAAAAAGGAAAAATTTAGTGGGTGGGCGAATAATAATCTCCTGTTTAACATTCATAGAACCTTCATTGCCAAATTTAAAAATATTGATGTCTTTATCATTTTAGGGGCAGGGTCCTGTTCATAATATAAATACAGTCAAATCAGTCTCTAACTTCTTAAACAGTTATTTATACTTTGTTTTTATTTACAAATGTCAACACCGAAATCTGAACGCCAATTGGAATACCAAAAGATGCCTTTCCAAAGCTAAGCAAAGTATGAAGAAACAGGAAAATTTCTTGAGTAACAAACAAGAGTGTTATATGATATCAATCTTCCTATATGGCAGTTAATTCTTGACCATCTCCTCACAGATGAAGAGAAAACTGGTGGCAACAAAATACGGTTCTGCAGAAGGATACTGAGAATTCTATGGATGGAGTGCATAATGATGAAGTTTTAAAGAAAGTGGTAACAAAAAGAACGCCTTTTTTTTACTCAAAATCAGAAAGAGGGAGCTGAAATTTTTTTAAACACATGAGGAAAATGGGGTTGGAGAATTTGACACTCACAGGGAACATCAAAGGCAAAAGCGACAGGGTGGGGCAGTGGGCCACCTACCTGACCAGCTTGTGTGAATGGATGATGGAACAGAGGGGGAAGGATGGTAAAAAGACAAGAGTTACTAAGTGCTACAAGGGATAGGAAGTTGCAGAGAGCCATGATCCTGCATGTCTTAAAGGGACACAGCACTTAAAAGAAATACTGTTTGAAACTGTGCTTGCATCATTGATAATTACATACAAATCTTTGAACATTGTGGACTGGCATTACAGAATCACAAAGAACTGTACCAAATAACAGAAACCACATCACTTGAGGACTACCAACAGCAGGAATAACTAAAATGGATAGATAGCACAAGTAATGCAAAAAAATGTTGACATTCCACATGACTTCAAACAAAAAGTTAGGAAGGGAATCACCCCCACCATCAATATTTGAAAGTGCAAATTAGCTACTATATTTGTTGGTTTCAATCCAATGGAGAATGACCGCAAAACACTCATCCCTCCCCCAATTTATAGGCAGAAGCACATAAATGCAGGCTGGCATTTTTCCTAGCCAATAAAACGCACTAGTTCTCGGTTCCATCTGGGTTAGTCCCTGTCTGTCTTTTCTTGCTGCCAAAATACTACGTTTGCTTGTCCAAACTTTCTTTTGCATGTCAACCATAATTCTCAGTTTGTGAACTTTTTACTGTTGCTTTGTCTTATTACTGTTAAATTTACTTTGCAAATATTTTTTGCTTGTTCTTTATTTTTTGCCCTGTTCTTTTCTTTTTCTTGTTATTGCTTATTGCAAACTTTGGACATTTCTATTACTTATTTTGCATTTAACCATGGCTATTCACTCCACTCTTGAGAAACCTATTTTCCTGAAAAATTGTTTTAAGAGAAAGATTTTATAAATTACAACCAAAAACAGTACGGGTCACTCGGTCAATGAATGTCAAATGTTTCCTTGTAGGGAAATGGCTAATATTACAAATGTTGTTGTTTTTCTCAATTCATAATAGTACAATTTCTTGAGCACAGTTCCAAACAGTATTTTTATTGTTACTTTCACATATATATACTGAATTTAAAAAATAAATAAATAAATAAAAATGAATTCAGACCACGACATCAGATCCTTTTCTCCTCAACCATAAAAAAAAAACTCTTTAGGTTTAAAGATAAAGTTTTGGCATTTACCCAGACATAAAACTATTAAATCTTGTTATAAGTTACAAAACAGACTACTAATATCACTAGCCAGACACTAGCCAGACACAAAACAACTAATACTTGTAGCTAGTACAACTTGATAACACTGTTATATTAAATGTAAATTTGGTTGAGTGGGGGGTGATATGATATAAAATACAGTTGCCCGAATAAAACAAATTGGAGTCATTTGAGAAAAGGAAACTCAATCTCTTTTTTTTTAAACGCTTATAAATTTATATATTTGTGTGTGTGTGTGTGTGTGTGTGTGTGTGTGTGTGTGTGTGTGTGTGAAATCATTCTAATTAATACTAAATTTTACTATAAAATTGAAAATTACCAATTTTAAATTTAATCTGTATTAAGTTTAAAATATTATAAAATTATTTAAAGAAGAAACTGAGGAAAAAATACATATATTTTGTTATTTATTTTGTTTTAATTGAAAGGCCAAAAACTCAGAATAAATGTTAAAATCTAATGTGGACGTATAGCTTCATTACAACATAGATACATTTGAATTCGTGATATTTGAAATCTTGCAAAACACAATACATACACAATCAGATTATAATACACAAACACATAGACATATTTAGATAGATACTCATGGAAAAACACAAACAAAACAGGAAATAAATGTCTACGGCCCTTAAAGAAAAAAACACATAAACCCAGACAACATATACATACAATGAAAAGCAGGGGTTAGAACAGTGGTTCCCAACCATTGTGCCGCGGCACACTTCTGGTGTGCCGCAAAGAGATAATACCTAGAAGCCATTTAATTTCATTTTGTTTAATAAAGACATTCAATTTCTTAATCATGATGACACCACTCAATTCAAAATGGCCGAATTTCTGGAATCTAAACGTTTCACGCATACTAATTGGTAAGCGTTATTATGGTTTATATTAGTCATGGGATGATTAATCAGAATATCAGGAGTTTTTCAAAGAATCGGCATCGGAGCTGAATAATTCCGACCCGATTTCAATACCAAAACGATTCCTAAATACACAGGATGTAAGACAAAAAGTTGTAACACAGAACTGTACTAGGTGAGGTTTTATGTAATGCTCCTAACTCCCAAACATTTTTTTAACTTTTCCTAACCATTTTTAATCTTTCAGGCTAATCTAACCTAATGCACAACTGTCCCACTGACATTCACAATTATTCTTTTATACCCGATATTGAATACAGGATATGTTGATTTATGTGAATAAAAATTCTTCTTATATAATATTCTTTGTTTTTTATTATTTTATTGCAAAAAGGCTTTATGAGTGGAAAATATTTATTTTTTCTGATAGGTGTGCCGCAAAAATTTAAAGAACTCAATAGTGTGCCACCATGTAAAAAAGGTTGGGAACCACTGGGTTAGAGTAATAGCAGTCAGCTAAGTTTTACTTCATATATATATATATATATGTGTAATTTGGCAGCAACTTTTCTTTCAAACATGTAGTGTTGAATGTTAAAGACAACATAGTCTTACATATTTTCTTTTGAATTTTCTCATATTCTCTAATGAGACTTTTTATTTGAAAATAGTTCCGAAATATGTATTTTCCATACGATGACCTAGCGCTTTCGAACATCATTGTTCATCTTCAGGGTCAATATTTTAGTCAAAAATTTTCTTTTTTTTTTTTTTTAAACAAACATTTGCCAATTATCTTGTAGCGTAATCATGTTGCTACTTTTTTACAAACTAAAAACGTTAAATTCCTTTTAAATTCAAAAGACGCGATGATGTTATATCACGTGCATGGCGTAGATTTTTATCATGTGACAGCGTGAAAAAGATTTCCAATACACAAGCCAAAAGATCGAAGAATACGCTACAAAATATATATATATATATGTGTGTGTGTGTGTGTGTGTGTGTGTGTGTATTTAGCCAGCAATTTTTCATTGATGGATGTTTCATTAAATAATATAGAAAAGTTTTGTCTATTTTAAGTAAGTTCCTTCCATATTGTCTTCCTAAATGCACACAATTCAAAATACATGATCCAGCAGCCCACTGAAATATCAACACTTAGAATTACAAATGTAGCCTTGTGAAAAGGCAAATTGAAATAGCCAAAGAAAAATTAAACACTCTTAACAGCAACAAACAGGACATCTACGATAAACTGAAAGATATAACTACCCCGGACCGATTGGAGGAAATTACACATAGACTCACGGAAATTACCAATAAATCTGAAGCTCAACACCAGTTTAAAATTATAAAAAAAAATGGATGCATTATACAAAGGTACTATCACTCTTCCTAACAAAATTGATAAATTCATTAACCTTTCAAACTATGAACTAACTGAGCACCAAAAAGAATTACTTAACCTTGGACCTAACTGTCATATATACCATAAGTATAATCAACTTTTAAAAAAAATAAAAATTGAGACGCTATACCAAAACATTGTTAAACTCCAGGATGAACAACTAATAGAAACTCCACCAGAATTTAAAGACTTACTTCAGGCCGAGGCATTCAAGGATCGGCATGATAAAAGCAGAAACTCCTCAAAAATACTTTCTAAACAACTGAAAATTGCCGCACAAGAACTACGCAACCACCCTGACATGATCGTAAAAAAAGCTGATAAGACCAACATTTTTGTCATCCTCAACAAATTGGATTACAACAAAAAACTTGACCACATACTCCATGATCACATAAAGTTTAAAAAACTCAACAAGAACCTGACCAACCAACTAAAATCAAAGCTTAGTAAACTCATTAATGCTAATAATGCTGAACAGAACTCTTTAAAACTTCCAAAAATTGTTGGTGATTATAGGCCTGGTTACATATACGGCACTATAAAAACACATAAACCTAACTATCCTCTCCGTCCTATCATATCACAAATTCCTACTCCTGTATAACAACTAACAAAATACATCAACCAACTCATTACTCCTTACCTTCCTAGTAAATATAGTGTTAAGTCAACATTAGAAGTAATCCAAATCTTAAAAAGTGAAAAACCCAACAACGAAATCATAGCTTCACTGGATGTTGAAAATTTATTTACCAATGTCCCTGTTAGTGAAACTATTGACATAATTATAAGAAATATATACAGTAACTCATCTTTACCCCCACTTAAAATTAATCCGAATATATTACGGAAACTACTATTAGCTTGTACTACTGAAGTCCCTTTCTTAGATCATAATAATAATAATAATATATATATACAACGTGATGGTGTCTCTATGGGTTCAGTACTGGGTCCGACATTTAGCAATTTCTACATGTCGAATGTTGAAAATAAGATATTTACAGATGTTAAAAAACCTTCCATCTATCTAAGATATGTTGACGATATCTTTATGTTAGCTAAAAATACAGATGAAATACTTCAACTTCAAAAACGTTTCCAAAATAATTCTGTCCTTAAATTCACGTATGAACTCAATACTAATAATAAAATTCCCTTCCTTGACATATTGATAAACACAAATAATAACAAATTTACTATTTCACCATACAAAGAACCTACCAGCATAAATTCATGTACACTTAACTACAAGAGCAAATGTCCATATTACTAAAAAATAGCAATTATAAAAAATCTAATACATCATGCAGAAACTAATTCATCCACAAAACAGATTTTTTTACAGTGAACTAAAGAATATAAAACAAACACTTAATAATAGCTTTCCAAACTATATAGTTGATGAACAAATAAGATGCTTTCTTAGAAGTCTTAATACTAAGCAAATAGAACATAATACTGCTTCTACTAATCTCAAACATATTAATCTCCTATATCGTAATCAAATGCATACTAATTATAAATAAGATGAAAATATACTAAAAAAATTAGTAAATACTAATATATCTACAACAGATCCTAGCAAAAAAATTAGGTTAATCATATACTACACTAAATCTAGTATATCCAACTCAATTATTCGCAATGATTCCCCCCCCTCCCATTAGTCATTTGCAAAAACCAACATATTTTACAAATTCAGGTGCCAACATAAATCTTCACCATGCACATGATAACATCATCACGTCTTTTGAAATTAAAATGATTTTGTAACATTTATTTAGTTTGTAAAAAAATGTAGCAACATGATTCCGCTACAAGACAATTTGCAAATGTTTTTAAAAATTTTGACTCTACATATATATAAGACATTGTTAAAAATTTTGACCCTGAAGATGAACAATGATGTTCGAAAGTACTCGATTATCTTATGGATAATATTTATTTCAATATAATTTACAAATAAAATGTCTCATTAGAAAATATGAGAAAATTCAAAAGAAAATATGCAGGACTATGTTGTCTTTGACATTCAACACAACATGTTTAAAAGAAAAGTTGCTGCCAAATTACACACACACACATATATATATATATATATATATATATATATATATATATATATATATATATATATATATATGTAGAGAGAGAGGGGGAGAGACAGAGAGAGCAAGATTTAAATAAATCTATAGACAGAGATATAAGCAAGAAGCCATAATGAAAATTCAGGTTGATAACACAATCATCCTTTATAAATTCCGTAACCAAAAAACATCTGGCTGTGAGAGAAGCACTCTATATACAACATCTGGCTGTGAGAGAAGCACTCTATATACAACATCTGGCTGTGAGAGAAGCACTCTATATACAACATCTGGTTGTGAGAGAAGCACTCTATATACAACATCTGGCTGTGAGAGAAGCACTCTATGTAAAACATCTGGCACTAAGTATTAATTTATTTAACAATGAAAACAAAGTGCTAAAGGTTTTTTAAAACACCAACTTGAATTCCAGTGACATTCCCCAAAATAAATGCTACTCTCATAGAATACACATCACACAATACATTTTAAAAGACAAACATTGAAAGAGATTAATAACAATTAACAAACAATATACATCACACAATTGCATCTTGAAAAGAAATTAATATCAATGTATGTTTTTCTTATAAGATTTCATGAATATTCAAGCTTATAGATGAAATAAATAAACAAAGCATCTCGACCGATTTGGCATCAGTCAGAGATTCTACCTCTAAGTTATCGGCGCATGACAGAGAAAGGGAAATTTTTTAATGTATTATATACAAGATGTATACAAACACCAGTAGCCAAGAAAGCTCAATTTGTAATTGAATAGCAATGCGTTAATAGCAGCAGCCACTGATTTTTTAAAACTTATCCTTTCTCTATACTGCTCAATCGGCTGAAGAGAGCATATTTAGGCAGCAAACATTCATCCAAACAAGTTTGATTAAAAAGAACCGAAAAGGTCTGTGTTTAATTTTTTTATTTTATTGAGAACAATATTTATTGATAAAACCAAATAAAACCATGACCACGTGGCAAAAAAAAAAGAAAGAAAACCTACAACACGTTACTCTAATAACCAGCTTTTCTTATGTCGGCACCTACTAAGAATTTCTGATTTTTGGTTTAATAAATTTCCATTATTTGCCTTTTTAGACAGTTTTACCCTGAAGATCCGTTTAGGTGAAACCTAGGTAGGTTTACCTGGCTCCTTAGGATTATTTTAGTTTTAAAATAGTAAATAGTAAAAATTTCCTTATAGTTGGTTCATGTTTTAATAATTTAGTAAATATTTATAAATTTATGAATGAAGAATTGTTTTCATATTTATTTCTTTATAAATTGGCAAATGATAAACATTGCATTTAGTTTTTATAATGTTGTAAATATAAAATTATTCTTGTAAATAATTCTTGTTCAATGATTTGTATTTGTGGTAAAAAAAAAAAATAAAATTGAAACTGAAAAGATTAAAACAGGAAACTGCCAATCATCTTAATTCATAAAAGGCTTATTTGTTTTTAAATTATATTTTTACCTGAAAGATAAGAATAGGCTCCCTTTTCTGACAAAAATAAATTTCCGCATTTTATCCATTAGAACAATGTTAAACATGAAAAAATCTTTCAAAAAATTAGCCAAAAAATGTTGAATTAAAATGAAAAAAATGTTTTAATTTACAAATATCTTTGCTTACATAAAGAGTGAAGATATAAAGTAAATTTGAAATAAGCTCTAATCACAATATCATATGTAAACAAAATGTACAGGGTTATTAAAAAAAAAAGAGCAGATTTTGAAAATTTAACTGAGACATGCTTGAAAAATGTTTTTTACATGGGAGGATATAAATACTGGTTATAATTATGCATCATGGGAAATGCTGATTAACTGATTTTATATTTATGGATTATCAACCCTTTGTGGGTTATTTAAAGTTGAAACTGTAGTTTAAATAAGTCTGTATTGCTATGACGTCACTTGTACAAATCAAGATACCGCTGGTTCAATTCGCCATTCTTGCTTTCTGAACACTTCACAACATATATCCCTCTTTCGTTCTCTCCTTTTCACTGCTTCAGCCATCTTTTATCAGGTCAACACTGCGGTCGACCAACCAATCAGCATTCTTTGCTTTTATTCTCAGTTACCCAGGCAAATAGCCTCCTCCAGTTCAACCAATCAGCACACGACTTGCTATTGGTGGAAGCATGCCAAACTTTACAAAAACTCTTGTTACTGCACATAGTGCTGGAACTGCTAGACGGGAGAGTAATGCCATTTTCACGGGGCAAACTTGCCGATGTCACATGCTGCCTGTTAAGGTAAGACCCTTATTTTCCTATGTACCAGATGCAAGCCACTCTGGCTCACTTACTTCTACGGGGTTGTTCACCACAGAAACATATTTCGCAATGCAGGAGGTTGTGTCTCAAACAGTCACCCACTACCTATGTATGGGAAATGCTGAAGATGTAGGGGTAATAACATTTTAAATTTCTAGCATCCAATGTTCAAAATGTCTTTAGAACTTCTGCATTTCCTCTTGGGGGCATAATTATAACGTTTATATCTCCTCCTTCACCTTATTTCATCTATAACAGGAGTTCCCAACATTTTCTGCCTTATTGCCCACTTTCACATGAAACAAATTTTCCACCACCCACCTGTATAGTAAATATTCAAAAGTATACTAAACTTGTTTGGTAAAAGTTTGTTACTGGTTCGTAAACAGACTTTATGGTGTGGTAAAAAAACACCAAAGGGAGGTAACAAATAACACTGACTTATATGGTGGCTGCTGCTACTACCATAATAAAGAACAAATTAAAGCAAAATTTAGTTTTATGGTCAATGTTAATTTTATGCTTAAGGTTAGTGTTGCAAGTGTTGACAAAAAAGGTTACCTTTTCAGTTATTGTTTCCACAGCAAGATTCAGCTTTATAATCATACAAGAAAACGTCCCGCTTCATTTTCACAATGTTATCTCAATGATACCATTCCAAGTTATTGGATTGTAAGAAGTGGAAAAGAATTTTATTTAAAGAAGCGAGTATAAATGAAGAGATTAAAAACTGACAAGAGTTTTCTTCAAACCAAACAGAAAAAGAAGAAAGGTCAGAAACAAAGAAAAAACAATTGCAACCTAATCAGCAGTCAGGTTTGGTTTAAAGCTCTAAGTTCACTACAGCAAATTGTCCTACAGGACAATGTGTACTTGAACTCAGTTGAAATAAGCTAACAATAACTGAACAGTACTAAATAAAATATAAGAACTAGATGATATCCAAAGAAAAAACTTTTTACAGTTTACCCCGTAATTTAAATAAAGGTTTAGAATTCATTGCAGGTTACACAGATTGATATACACCTGAAGAAGGCTGGAGGGCACAACAGCTGAAACATTGTTTATAAATATAAATAGTATAAATAAAAAAAGATAACAAAAAAACATAATATGAGAAGGAGGATAAACACCGAAGTTAATCAATCTGACATTTTTGTTATTTTAAGAACAAACAGTCTAAAAATGAACGTTTATTAAAAATGACAATTTATATCTGGCATGATCATCATTTTGAACAAGACCAATATGATAATTTATATCTATAAAACAATATTAGTTTGCTGTAAAGTAAACATTTTTTACAGATGTGCAGGTGGTGTAATACAGGGGCCAGCACCTATGGAAGAAAAAAAAACTTAGAAGGAGCAGGAAACAAGAAATAAACCGCTACTCCTGTTCAAAAAACTGGGTAGGAGTGTGAACCGGGTGATAGTCAAACCTATCTACTCCTATTAAGGAGGAAAAAAAAAAATAAAGGAAATAATTAGCAAATAAAATTTCAGAGTTTTAGGCAGAGACGTTAGAAGTGGAGAGTTAGACTTTAGAAGAAACATAAAACACAATCTTACACAGGAAACAACGGATAAATCTCTATTCCTGTTCAAAAGACAGTGGGAGGAGTATGAACCGGATGACAGGCGACCCTGTCTACTTCTATTGAAGAAAAAATATAAAAAAATACATAAAAATAAATAAAGAAAGAAAGAAAGGTTCAGCAGCCATTTTATTCAATTTCTAACTGAAGCTCGACATTTTTTTAAGCTAACCATTTTTATGGCATGTCAGAAAGACACAACTTCTTCAAGTGATGCATAAGCAAAACTGAATATACAAGAGACTGTTTATGCTTTCTAATTGGTCAATATATATCACATGACCCAGAAACACTGGGTGGACTTACATAAGCTTAGTTCTTGTTATTTAATAGCCATTCCTTATATACGAGTCTTACATAACAGGTTATATTTTAAAAAGGTCACATTTTAAAACAACTGCTCAAAAATTGTACACTACAATATTAAACTAAACTAGTTGGACCCACAGAAATTCTACATTGTCTTTACAATTTAAGAGGGGGGAAATTAGAAGTATTCAGTAAAAACCTATGCCAGGGATCAGCAATCTATGGCACATACCAAGCAATTTCCAAAGGCTCACAGCCACAAATGACATTACGAAGTCCAAACCAATAACTACTACAACACAAAGAAGATATTTAGCTGTTTCAAAACTGCTCACTCATTGGACTCCCATTAATAATAAAAACTTTTTTAAAAACCTTTTAGAAACAATTTATTTCTATTAATGTGGTTTACATACTATCATATATATTACTATATGAAATATATTGTAGAACAGGTATACTGACCTTGACTTGTATAAAAATATGTATGCTGTTGGCACGCTGAATGATTTTAAAACCCTATGTCGACTCAGTCAACAAAAGGTTGCCGACCCCTGGTGTAATAGATATCTGTGTGGATAGTGGAATCAGTGAATAGAGTTCAAATCCCAGACTAGTCTATTGCATTCACTTTCACACTAAATACTCATTGGGGCTAGTTTTTAAATTGTTGTTTTATTGAGAAAGTTATTAATCCCTCTCGTCTACTTCCCAGTAAAGAGTTAAATAGCAGAGTAGACTGGGCTTCTTTAGCCTTGAGTGGTAACCAGTCTAAAAGAAGGGAAACTGAATTCCAAACAATGGAGAAGGCAATGGGAGAAACCACTTCAATATCTTTCTGAAGAAGACATGAAAATTCAAAGATGATAAAGAAAAGGAACCTGTGGAGAGCCATGTTCACCTCTTTCCTGGATGGACGAGGCATTAAAATTAAGAGAAAGAAAAAAAAGTTTTATATTTTGTGTTTGCAAATCAGAAAAATGTGTTTCCTAAATGATAGAAAGCTCCTTGAAATATTAAGAAAGCTTGATTTACATGGAAAGGATGTTCAGCTAATCTATAACCTTTACTGGAAACAAACAACCTGCATGTCGATAGAGAATGGGTTTAGTGTATATGCATAATTAAAAAGAGGATTGTGACAAGGATGTATTACAGTGTAATCCGGATATAAGAGACCCGGATATAAGAGAGATTTTCTCTGGTCCCAAATTAGAGCCTGCGTTAATAAAACAAAATAGACCAAACCCGGATATAAGATAAACCCGGATATAAGAGAAACACGGATATAAGAGAAACACGGATATAAGAGACTTATTCTCCGGTCCCGACAACTCTCTTATATCCGGGTTACACTGTAATTATATAATAGCTATCTGCCCATATCCAAATAAGCCTTCCTATGATGGCTAGCAGGTCCATGTTGCAAATGCCAGCTCAGGTATATTTGTATTTTGTTCAACATCTACAGAGCCCACCTGCTTTTTATAGTGAAACTATGCTGACTGCAACTATTTCTGACCATGAGACCCAGGTTCGAATCTCACCATGGTAGGTGACGATGTTATCAATCTGGAGGGGGCGATCCCGGCATGCAGCACTCTTGGAAAGTACCTGAAAACCAGACCACAGGTAGACCCACGCCTTGTGAGTGAAATTAGGTAGATGTAACCTTTGGGGGGGCCATTAATGACTGTGCTAGCATGAAGTCACAAGATTGTGACTGTGAAAGAAATAAAAAATCTTGGCATTTTAATTACAATAGGGAATATCCACTTAGGTATAAATTAGTGGGAATAAAAATTTTCCTCACAGTAGCGCAAATGGTATCATCTTTGGGCGAGCTATTCCTTAAGGAACATAGTAACATAAAACAAGCATTAGCTAATAACAGCTTTTCAAAGTAGATTATTGACAACCAAATAAAATTGCTTCTTTCATAACTAGGCAATAATAAAACAGTTCACAGAGACAATAGCAGTAATATCAATATGTTTTATCGTATCCAGCTACACGAAAATTAACCAAAAGGATGAATTTACTTAATGAAGAAACATTATCAAAAATTATACCACTCCTATTGAAGAAACCAAAAATATCAAATGAATTATCTGCTATAGAAAAATTAAAAATATCTTATTATCAGAAATAACACCTCACAGAGAAAATCAAAACTATACCAGACCAACATTATGAATTTAGTTGCTCCGTTTAAATGCAATGTCAATTGACATATTTTGTCTTCCTGGTCCCTGTTCTTTTATTGCCTTTCATCTCACTAAAGTCTCTTCATTCTCAGTAACCTCTCATGTCTTAGTGGCTTTATTACCTTACTGGAAGTGAAATGATAAAAAATAAATAAAAAATATGAAAAGAAACCTCTCTTTAATAACCTCAGTTCTGAATATGGCTGCAATGTACTAGTCGTATTTGGAAATGAAGAATAGGTCTTATTTCAGCAACTTTTATGCCATCTACTATGGCACATGCACACCATTATATTAGTATAAAAAAAATAAAAATAATAATAATCCTTGAAAAATGGCTAACAGTTTAACTAAAGATGCTACGAAGCAACAATCTTTTGAACAATTTCTACATTCATTAAGTCCAAAATGAAGACACATGTATGCATACAAGAAAAACAAAACAAAAAAATACAAAACAAAAGTACCTTGTCAGTTTTGTTCAACATGTATATATCCCGTATTTATTTAACCTATACAAAGATATGATTCTTAAAGATGTAACCTTGAAATACAAATCCTACACAGTTAAAACTATGTTGATGACAAATTTGGAAATAAATCTGAAAGAGAATCCGAGACAAGATATTCAACTAAAGCAAGAAAGGACTAAATGTTAGAAAATGCATGTTTACTGGCAGCAAAAGAGATAACCCAAGTTGTGACTTACACTGACCTCGTACAAGGGTCTCGTTCCCCCATCCTGAATTTATGAAACAGCCCCCCCCCAACTGTACCACATCTCATTTTCATAAGGTAATATTCATATAAAATACAAATTTTATTGTAACCGAATTGTATATAATAATGGATCATATGCAATATAGGTGAACAATTCAAGTAGAAAAATTGAAAATAATTACAATGTATCTAAATACAAATTAGAGACACGTCATAATAGATCATTCCATTTTAAATCAACAATTAATTAACACATTCAGCATTACTGATAAAAAAAATACTGAATTTTATATTCCGTGTTTTTCCGAGACTTAGCATGAGCAAAACAAATTGACGGATTTAGACAAAAAAAGACCCCAGAATGACGTCAAAAATCCACAAAAATTTTTCATCCTTTGTTTAATTTGTAATGTATATAAATGTAGGTGTAAACAATCAAATGTTGGTAAGACAGCAAGAGAATGATGAATCCTTACCCAGGACCACCAATAAGACTACCTCTAGTTAGGGGTAGTACATACATAACAAGAACTTAAAAAAAAATCAAGCAGGTACAGACATTTGACTATTTGGATACTGTGATAACAGATGATGGAAAGTGTGACGCAGAACTTTCACGCCGCGTAAGAATAGTGAATGATAACTTTTAGAAACCAAGTCAAAAGTATTCTGGGATTGGAAAATGTTCTTAAAGACAAAAAAAAAACTGCTACACTATGTCTAATTTCCTATATGACAGTGAATTGTTTTTGTCTGAATTTTGTGGATGAGGAGTTATCATTATTTATACGATTTATATTCGGACTATTGTCCTCATCTTTGTAGTTTTTATTACAACATTCCAGCCACTGTGCCACTCTGGCCTTCCTTTGGTGCCATAGTGGTTGCAAGTTCAATCCCTGGGTTGGACAGTGTGTATTTGCACTCAGTAGAAACGGGTGAGCAATAACTGTACTAAATAAAGTAAAAACTAGAAGATATCCCTAGACATGAGCAATGGAACAAGAACAGTTTACCCCTGTAGAATAAATAAAGGGTTCAGTTCAGAATTCCCTGTAGGTTACCCAGATCAATATACACCTGAGAAGGTCAGAGGGTACAACAGTCGAAACATTGTGATAAAAACAACAAAGATGAGTACAATAGTTCAAATATAAATAGTGTAAATAATAGTAGTGAATATTAGACAATTTCCTCACAGATGAAGCACAGATGACACAACAGATGTGATTCTACCAATGAATACCAAAAATACTATAGACAGAGGAATTGAAATATGATTGACTGATTGATTTTTTATGGTTTATCAACCCTTTGTGGGTTATTTAAAGCTAAAATATATTTTAGATTGTAAGAATATTTCTTTTATTTTTTAAATATCTTTTGAGAAGAACAATGAGTTTTTTTCAAATACAAGTCATCCTGGATCTGATGATAAACTACATCTGGCAGCAAGGCCTCTGATCGGGAGGTTTGAGGAGTGTAGAATCACCTCTTAATTGCTGTTGTTCCCAAGTTCACCTTGACCCAGTGTGGAAGCACCTGTTAAGGTCCCATCTATGGGCAAATAGTTAACCCCTAAACTTGGGTCAAAACATTATGAAAGTGTAAAAATAGTTTTTTTTATAGTAAAAATACCATCAATACATTTTTGAAAAAAATCATCACCAGCAATACATTTAAAAAAAAATAAATTATTACCAGCAATATATTTTTAAAGAAAAAAGTGTAAAAATAGGTTTTTATAGTAAAAATACCTGCAATACATTTTTGTAAAAAATCATTACCAGCAATACATTTTTGAAAAAAAAAATATTACCAGCAATGCATTTTTGAGAAATAAATGATATCTTACAAAGAATACGTATTCTATTCATACGAATTTATTGTAAAAATTTTGTTAGGTTTAAATAACCCATTGAAGTTGATATGCCATAAAGCAAAATAAACCAAACCACACAAGATACAAGTCCTGCTAATTAGCCCATACCTGGGAGTGAGGAGATGGATTCATACCTTTCGCAAGGTTATTTGTGGGAAAGTGAATGTAACGAACTTGATTGGAATTCAAACTCAGCTCTCCGATTTCTCTCTTCGTGCAGCTATCCATTGCACCACCTGCACATCTGTGACAAATGAGGACGTCTCAAGGAAAAGAGGAACTACAAAGGAACTTACAATCAGAAATAGGAAGTTGAAATATCTAGGAAATATCATGAGAAGAGAGGACCTAGAGAATTCAACACTCACAGGACATGAAGCAAGAGGAAATGCGAAGAAACCTACTTAACAAGTTTGAGTGAGTGGAAGCCAGAACAAAAGCCACAAAGTCAGAGGGGTGGTAATGGGGCAAAAGTTACTTTGAACAAAAAAATAGGTAGGAAGTTGTGAAGAGCCATGATCTGATAACAGTAAAGTTTTACAATAGAAAGTATGACTGGAAATTTTTTTTTTCAAAATTCTTTTTCCTATTACTATAGTCATATGAACATATTGGTTTTGGCTTCAATAGAGGGATCAATTTACAATAAATTTATATGCCAAACTGAACCCCCATTAACTTTTATAACATTTCATAAATTCATGATCTAGAGTTAAACACTCTAGATCATGAATATTAAAAAAATTTATGAAATGTTATAAAAGTTAATTGGGGTTCAGTTTGGTATATAAATTTATTGTAAATTGATCCCTCTATTGAAGCCAAAACAAATATGTTCATATGACATCATTTTTAATATAAAAAAAAATAAATAAAAATAAAAAATTGAGGGAAATTTTTAATCCAAAGTGCTTAATCAATAGTAATATATGAAAAAAAAAAAAAAAAAAAAAAGAAAAACTATTCTAAAGTTTTTAATTATTTTTAGATTTTAAGAAATCATATGGAATGACTCGAATGACTGTGTTTTATTTTGGACTTTATAGAGATCAATTTACAATGAATCTAAATAGCAAACTAGAGGATATGATTTAGAGGAAAGACCAAAGTATTTTTTAGTATTTTTTGAAATTTTTTAATCCTTTCTAGCATGTTTGAAATTTTAGTTAAAAAATCTTGTTTTATTTACATCAGCAGCTGACATAATGATAACGAATAGTTTGTTTTTTTTTGGTGCTTTTTCCAATGAATAACACACTTACTTGGAAATTCTTGTAAAAATTAAACAATTGTCGGATTTTAACAAAACTTTCAGGACATCTTCAGAAATGAATGAAATTATTTTTGAAATCAGTGTATGGTCACAAATGAAATAACAAACAATGATTTAAGTTTCAACAGTGTGTATTGGTCAATTTTCTTAATATATACATAGTCATATGAAAAGGTAGCAAAATTGTTGATATGTGGTTTTTTAATTGCCATTGGTAAGGTATAAGGTATAAGGGTGTTGTTGGTAAAGCCAAGAGTTAATGGATTTTTGGGTTGCTTGACCAAAGATCACTGTGATGATGATAAAAGAGGCCTGGAGTAGATTAGTGAATCCTCACGGTAGCTCTAGTGGGATGTTGTTGTCAGAGCTGATTTGTCTACCTTTATAGAATTGTAATCGACACTGGTGAGGTGTGTGTGTGCGCCAGCAGCAGCGTGATGAGGACGAGATGCTGAGCTGAACTGCTTGTTGTTCGTAAGAAGTGCTGCAGTGCTGTTTTTATATCTGTGGTTTAACAGGTGCTGGATAACAAGGTTCATCCTTTTTTTATTTTGGAAGCAATGTTTGTGATTGGCTATTAATGTATTTTAGATTTTTCTGGGGATTCATTTTGTGGACCAGACGTGATGCTTACAGCTTTGTTTTTATTTTGGGTTTTGCTTTCTTAGCACTCACATCCATCTGACATCTCTAGTGAAATGTATTTGTGAATCAGAAAGAGATCTCAAAAAACGTAGTCTAACAGAAATATGAGAAAAGAAAAAAAAATTATTTTTTCTGGTCATAGTACCTAAAGTACAACTCCACCAGTATGACATAGAAAAGATTTTATTCAATCTTCACAGAGATTTGCTTCAAGACATTGATGATCATGGCTCTCTACAGCTTCCTATCCCTTGTATCTCTAAGCAATGTTTGACTCTTTACTATCTCTATCATCCAGTTCACACTTCTCCCTGGGCTTTTGAACAGGAATAGAGGTTTATCCCTTGTTTCCAGTTTAGGATTGGGTTTCTGGTTCCTTCTAAAGTCAACTGAGACACTATACTTCTAATGTCTCTGCCTGAACTTTTAAATTTTATTCACTAATTAAATCTTGACCTCTTCAAGTCTACAGTTAGCTGTTATCTTTCCTACATAACCCAAAGATATTCACTTTCTTATGCTCATATGACATGACACAGTAACCCTTTAACTTGAGTGGCTCTTGGGCCTTGTATTGGGTGAACATTAGTAAGAGGTTTAGTTTGCTCTACCATCCATACAAACTAGTTAGGGAGGTTACTTACTGTTTCCCCTCTGACCCTCACTATGTCCTTGTGAGTGTTAAATTTTCCAAGCCTTCTCATGTGTCTAAGAAAGTTCAACTGTTTCTTTCTGATTTTAAATGTAACTGTCCTAATTCTCTTTTCTTTTTTTAAACTTCCTCATTGCTCACATGTTCAGTCCCTGGTATTCTCAGCATCCTTCTGTAGAACAACATCTCACTTGCTTTGGGTTTTCTTCATCTGTGAAGAAATTGTCCAGCATTCACCGTTGTATAGGAGAGATGCGAAACAGCAGTTCATCACTTCTTTACTTACAACATGGTAGTCGGAGTATTTTCTGATAATTTTTGGCACTACTTAAAAAATAGAGAATAATTATTGCTGATTAGCACTCTTTAGAGACCTTCCGTAGGCCAGAACACTTGTTTGAATCAAAATGATGCTCTTCACTGTGCCATATATCCTCTAGGACACATGGTACAGTGAAGAACATCATTGAAAAATACGTAAACTTAAGGAATCAACACATATGCTAGGCCACAAAAATCTTCTGAGCCGACCAAGCATAGAAATGAATACAATATTGGAACCAGCAATAAGGAGTGCCAGAGAAAAGCGATAATAACAACAAAAATTGCAATATGAGCTCTGGTAAAAACATGAAATAATAACGGCAAAAATTGCAATATGAGCACTGGTAAAAAAACAGTTGCTGAAGACATTAGGTTTATGTTTTATAATACCCAGAAATTCATACACAGATGTCCTCAAGGACACATGGCACAGTGGATAAAGGCGTTAGTTAGATCCAGTGACAGGACCCAAAGAATGTGAGTTCAATACCTGGTTACGGTGGCGAACTTGGAGAGGAGAATTAACAGGAGATTACTGATAACTGACATCCATTAGACGTGGAACTAGAACAGTCTGCTCCAGTGAGCGAAAGAAATAAAGGGTTCAGTTTGACATTCCAACCACCTGATGAATGCCGGAGTGTACAACAACTGAAACGTTGTGATAAACATGGCAACAAAGATGAGGACAATAGTCCGAATAGTGTAAAAAAAATACATATTTGTTATCAGTATAAAAGTGGATAAAATATTGGGCATATACATTTTTATTTAAGTAAAAAATAAACATTTACATAAATAAAATTATGTGTCTGTTTATTCTTAATTATGAACCTGAAATGTTTCTACATGTGCTTCCAAAAAATACCATAAAAAGAGCAGACATATTTTCATGGTTGACAATTGATATTTATTTCTAAACTAGCTTAAAAGCCGACGTATTGGGTGACACTTAAGCTAACTCCTGCCGAGGGCTCTTGATTAAGATTTTATCACAATAGATAGGGAGGAGTAGATGTGATAGACAACAATAAATTACAGAAAAACTCAAAACTGATCACTGCATTTAAGTATTGCATTAATATTTAAGCTTACCTTTTCAAAGTTTAACGATAATTCTTGGTGTATGTAGGTCCTTACTTTCTGTACAAACAATTATTTTTATTTCATAGATGACTTTCACTGGATTTTGCAATTAATTTTTATTATTCTCAAATTTATTCCAAAGTTATAAAAATTGTTATCGTATAAAATTTTGTTGCAAAAAATTACATAAAAGAAAAAAAATTTTTTTAAATCGCCAAAATCAATCGCAGTAATGAAAACTTGGGAATCCAAAATTTCAGGATTGCAAGTCCAGAATGTTTTTAATTTGCTCACAGTGTCAGCCTGATTCCAAGATGATATGATATGTTGGATTACAATTTGAAACACTGTAATTTGAGAACAGTAATTTTTTCATTTGAACATGAGCTATTGAAAGTTAGAGAGTTGTGTCCCTTTAATTGTTTTTATCAGTAGAAACCAAGATGGCAAAATCCAAAAACAAACACAGTATTGGAAATCCAAAATTTCAGGATTGCAGGTCTGGCATGGAATGTTTTTAATTTGCTCATGGATGTGCCTAATTTCAAAATGGTATGAGATGTTAATATTAATGTTGGGCTACGGCCTCTAGGAATAAAGTTGAAAAAGTGTGACACACTGACGCACTAACATCCGCATAGAATATGTATTTTTAAGTTCGCCCAAATGTGGCACAAGATCAAGAAGCCCCTCGGCACTTCCACTTTTGTAATGACCCCAGCAGAAGGAAAGGTAATGCTTGATGGGGATGCATTCCTTGGACTTACTTGAACAGGAACTTACTTGATTAATTAATTTAAATTTCAACCTCCTTTGATCGGAGCGAACGCTGAATAAGAAGTGAAGTATATTAATGATTTTCTAAGCTACGCTTAGATGTGACACAAAGCCGAAAGCTTGGATCGAACTGACTACAGTCGTAATTGATCTCTCTCTCTCTCTCTCTCTCTCTCTCTCTCTCTCTCTCTCTCTCTCTCTCTCTCTAGCGTACAAACTTGCTAAACATTTATTTTTTTACACCACATTGCAGTGCCCATTATTTGTAAATAACAATGACTTTATGTCAGGTATCGATTTGACACTGAGGGACTCCCTACTTCTAATCTAAATCGAAAATAAATCTATATTTTTCGATTCTGGGAATGCTTCGGCCTAAGTAATTTAAAGAATGATAATAATCAACAAAATATTTCATTATTTTTTTTTAACTTAGGAACTTGTACAAAAACTGGTTATATAAAGATTTTTGTTTTTTTCATAATTTTTTTTTTTTTTGCAGCGAAATTTAAAAAATAAATCAAGTATTTGGCACAATCGCAATCAAAGCAATTTTTTTTTTTTTCATCGGGACTCTAAGGTGCGAAAAAGAATTGAAAACCCTTTTTTGGTGTTGAGATGTAAAATCGTAGCCTCACAAATAAAAAGACGTTTGCTGAGTATCATTTTTAAAACTACTTCTTAGTATAAAACTAAAACACGAATCTGTCACAGAAATTACAGATGATTGGGCGATTTTAAATAAACCAGCCCTAAAGAGAAACTCAATATTGAATCAGCTAAAGAAGAAAAGTTAAGTCCTGAATCGAAAGAGACGTGACCGCCCAAACGCGTATGGCACTTTTAATTAAAAAGCAAGGATATTTTTGGACAAATGACCTGACCATGTAGGTCACCAAAGAAGAGCCAAAAACATGAACACTTCCTTTTGTTTTTCTGGATTTAATTTCAAAATAAAACTTCTTTTTTTGTTGTTGTTGTCGGATTGAAACGAGAAACATAAGCATAGTAACCTCAAGCCGATTATTTTCTCATCATATCGATTTTTTTAAAAATATACTCTACGGAACCTGACAATATAAAAAAATTAGAAAATATGATGACATACGTGTTGTTGTAAGTTAACAGTCGTGTCTTAAAAAAAGTTTTAGGAGCCTCTTATAATTTCTTAAAAATAAATCAAGTTTATTGAATTTACACAAACAAAAAAAAATCACTTTAAAAAATAATTCACCTGTAATGCAGTTTGATCAAGGTTAGAGGAAAAAAAAAAAAAAAATTCTTGCATCATGATTTTTTTTAGGAGAGGAGCGACCCTCAAGTCCCGGCTGGTGACGTTCACAACAGATGGTTTGATTCTTCGATGTATTTAATAAGTTATCCCAATTAGAGATGTTTGATGTTAAGAATTTTTAAGACTAAAGAGAATTATTTTCGGGGTTTTAAGAATTTTAACAAATTTCTGGAGATTGTATAAAAGAAAAGAAAAAGTAATATAAAAATTTTGAATCTCAGAATTTTTCAGAATTTTCATCTTTTTTGGGGGGGGGGGGAATGATACTCCTATAAATGAGGAATGGTTTTAATTAAAAAAAAAAAAAAAAACAATAGAAAAATCGCAATAGGGTCTTTGCTTTAACGCAGGGGAGAGTCAAACTCAAATTCTTCGACAAGTGACCAAAAAAAGGAAAAAAAAACGAAAAGGAAAAGGAAAAAAAGGGGTTGATGAAATCATCACTATACAAAAAAATGAAGACCCACGTCCCTTTAAAAATGAAAACTTCAACAACACAAATACTACATTTTTTTTTTCAGTTATAAAAAGAGAGGAGAATAAAAAAAAAGTCCGCTTACCTTCTTTTTCTTTTCTTTATCCCTTATGTGAAAAACAAGGAATTAATGTGAAATAAAATTTATAATGAAGCCAGATTAACCTAACGAAGGAATAGGGGTAAAGTTTGTTTTTTTCCCTATTTGCTACAACGTTTAAAAAAAAACGAAAAAAAGTTACCAAAGAGGTGCCCTCAAGGTTCACTCAGGACAGAATGAACACAGTTACATCCTTTTAGAAAGTGTAACCTAAAAACTACTACTACTACTATTACTATAAAGCCTACGTAAGTAGGCTTTATAGTAGTAGTAGTAGTAGGATAGTAGTAGTAGTAGTATACTACTACTACTACTTCGGTTGAGAGTTCTGCTGCTGCTGCTGAGTTTTACAGTTGTGTGCGCCTTACCGACAAGTGAGAGGCAATCTTTTTTTTTTTTACTGCTTATTCATTCTGAATTTGATCAGGTCTTTCAGACCAACGACCAAATAAATCATTTTTTAAAAGTTGTGGTCCCAAAAGGAATGCGGTGGGGGGTTGCCATTAGCATTTTTACATTAACTTAAAAACTCAATTGTTAGATTAATAAAATTAATTAACTAATTATAAATAATAATTAATAATAATGGTTCTTTTTCTTCTTCTTCTAGAATTATATTCCAAAGAAACTGAAAAGATTGAAAAATACCAGGATCTCACTTGGGAGCTGAAAAAGCTATGGAACACAGTGGCAGATCTATCATGAAACTAATGAAGCTTAAACTTCAGAGCCCATAATCCTGGAGGGGCCTCTGAAGCAAATTTTTTTTAATGGGTGAATTCTTCAACAACATCGATGGTCTATTTTTAAGTATTTGTTATATCAAATAAGAAGGCCATTTTAGTGATAGTATAATAAGCAAATGAAATGGGTTTTAGTAGCTAATGTTGGTCTTAGAATATGTTCTAATAGCTATTTCATATGACCTTTCAGTAACCCTCATTTCCATTTTCAAACATTTTCTTTAATTTCATTGGTTGTTAAATAAAAAAAATAAACTTCGAGAAATTTCCATAACAAAACAGTCAAAATTTGTGCAAAAATAGGCTCAACTGACATAAAAAAAAATATTTCTCAAATTCATCCTTAATTTAAATGTTTCAGGAAATCCTACTGACTAGAAAATAAAAAATACAATATTCGCCCACGAATTTCTCAGAAAAATTCGCAACTACCTACCAAGCCACTGGAGCCGATTTCGTTGTTAAAAAAAACTATAAATAGAAACAGCAAACGAATTTTCGTCGTTTTTTGAGACTCATACACGCAAAGATGCACACGGGAATTATGTGTCAAAATTGCCGTCAAAGAAACAAACTTTCTTTATGAGAGATTAGAAAAATTCATACAACTTTTTCACTTAATACCTTTCATAGAACAATCTTTTTTTGTCTAAGTTAAATTTAACCTTTCAATCAAAGGCAGACAACTTTTTAGACATTGAACATTTCCGAAACAGCAAAGAACTTTCCCGCTATACCTTTGCACACATCATTACAAACAAAGAAATTGTAAATTGTGTATATAAAATTTAATTTGTCGTTTCAAACATGTATTTTTTGTTGTGATTGAATATCGTTACCACTTGGCCATTTCTTATAATTTATCTTTGTGGATATTGCATATTTTATTTACAGCACAATCCTAAATATTCACGCATCCTTCTTAGATCTACTACAACCTCAAAATTTCCCTGTAATTGGCTAAATTTCATAATTTTCTTGGAGGATTCTTGAACTCGCCAAAATCTATTCGTAGCCTACCTTTTGGCAGTTGGATCATCGAATCTATTATTGCTGGTTGCGGGGTTTGGGTGCATATCTGTTCAAGCTTCAGAGCCCCAAAAATGTAGCTCTGCCATTGATGGGACATGACTGTTGAAGTAATCTCTGTAGTAATCAGTGCATATGGAATATCACCTAGACATTTTAAAACCCTTAGGGAAAACTGGAAATGAGGCAAAAAATGTGTAGACGTTCAGAAAATTGCCATCATTTAATCCGTGAGAATGTGGGAAATTTGTCCCGGCTTTCCCACATGAAAGGGTTACGGTTAAAGGTGACGGAATTGTGCCGATCTATTACATACATACATACATACATGCATACAAAAATACAAATCACATACAACGCCAAGCATTCATTGGTTAATTAATCACCACTACACAGCAATGGGACAATTTTGTAATCACTCTATTTTCATGTAGTCAGTTTTGTGCACTTTTGGGAGAAACAGATCCCAGAAGCTTTCTTAAGTCTTCCCAAAGCTCGCTCACTGAGTGGTCTATGCCAACAAATCAGATCGTTTGTACGTGAAGAATAATTCTTCCAGCGCAGCGATCTGGAGCCTATAGTCACTTATTTAAGCAAGAAATTTTCTTAGCTAAGTAGTGAGAATTCGGCTGCCAAACGAATCCACGACAGTTGAAACCATGCGCCAACCTTCTCACTCACACACACCACTCACATGCTGAACATACCTTGTATATACTCGCATAATCTTTTCTAACACGGCAAATCTTTTAAGAACAGTCATTATAAGAGACTCTCATGAACATTATTCCAGTGAACTTTGAAATACTAAAATTACAGTTAAAGAGAGATAACTCTTGTTTATTTCAACCTTTTCTTACTTAAATGCATGCTTTCTTTCACATCGTTGTTTGATATTGTACATCTTGTTAAATACATATTTTATGTGTAACAATGTCTTTTGCGTATCCTTTTCTTTGTCGGCCCTGTTTCCTAATCTAAAGTTAAATTAATGTGGTGAAGTCCGCCACATGCATGTGGGAAATTTGTCCCGGCTTTCCCACACGAAAGGGTTACGGTTAAAGGTGACAGAATCAATAAAAGCAACAACGGCTTGAAAATTTAGAGCAGACAATTCTCTCTTTTAGGCGGAAGAATAAAGACTCAAACTCCTGCTTGGGGTGTAACATAGAAGAAGAAAATGTTTATTTACATACACAGAAAAGGTAAAGGAATATAAATAAATGTTAGAGAAAGAAAGGGAGAAGAAAATTATTTTAACTTAAAGGAAGAAAAAGTTTTCATATAAAGGTTTGCTCAAAATATTTCTTTGAGCGCCTAAAGGTTCTTTAAGCAAGTAAATTGTTCTTAAGGAGTTAAAACTCATATAAGATTTCTTCAGAGCTCTTATTGAGGGGCAGACAATCGGAACATCCGTAGTTTGTAGTTGAATGAGTTCGTAGGCCGACGACAGGAATTTCTAGGTTCAAGGAAGCCGATCTCGATTAGTTTTTAGTAGAGGGCAGGCGTTCTGTCTTTAGAGCTCAGCATGTAGATTTCTTTCTTGAAACAGGTTCCGAAGATGACTGGTGTTCTGTCGCCGACCTGATGTTATCACAGACGATGTTCAATATTCACTGTCAAAGAGTCGAATATTCTGCCTATTTATCGAGATTAGAAGGCTCAGGAATATCGGGAACTTTTACACTTTCCCGGCCCTCTCATTCGTCAGAAAATATATTCTTATTTCTGATAAGAATCAAAGGTTTGAGAGCTGGTTTTTGGAAGCAAGGGCCCGACAAGTTGTGAGCGTTACCCACTGACTTTATGGAACCATGGTCAGGGAAAGGGTAATCAAATTCTTTTTATATTTTCCAGCTCTCTCTTTCGTCAGAAAATATAGTCTTATCTCTGATAAGGATCAAGGCTTTGGCTGCCGGATTTGAAAGCAGGGATGAAAGTTTGGGCAAGGATTAGAAAAAGGCTAGAACGCGAACTTGTAAAACATTGTAGTAATAGTTCTCAAATTAAATTCTAATAAGGATACTCCAAGAAGTTCTTGAGTTTAATCAGTTCATCCTAAGCAAGGCAATGATGCTACTATGACGCAAGGGGCTACTGGGAGTGTGTTATGGTCTAGAATGATGATGGTATTTCATCAGTGATGATAAAAAATAAGGATATTTCATCAACCTATCCCCATCATTATAAAAACGACCCTTTCACCACAAGAGAGTCAGTAGAATAGTAGTAGAGTAAACAAGTAGTAGTAGTACAGAAACTCGCGTCTTTGCCAGCACTCCGTGAAGATCGAAAATAAACGCTGTCAAACGTCATCCTCACAAACGAAATTCTCGGAACCAAACCATGTCAAATGCCATCCTCACAAACGAATTTTTCAGAACCAAACCAAGTAAGCACTGACTTTTAAACAAAAGACACACTGAGAACATTTTTGGCAAACACCATACCAATATTCTGTAATTCACATCACAAAAAGAAAATACAAATTCTTGCTATTTATGTCAACACGTGTCTCAAGTTTTATTGTTTACATTGTTGTTGCATGCTTTAATTCATTTCGTTTTCAATATAAAAAAGAGAAAAGGATTACCTCGACACTACAAATACATATAGCAACGAGGTAATTACTTTGACAATACTCAACTAATATCGTCAGGATTACTAATTTATGCACCCCATTACAAGTCAAAGAAAATGAAAAAGACTTTAGAAGGAATCGGAAACCCAATCCTAAACAGGAAACAAGAGAAAACCTCTACACCTGGTCAAAAGACCGGGGAGGAGTGTGGACCAGACGATAGGCGAACTTATCTACTCCTATTGAGGAAAGAATATAAATAAATGAATAGTAAATAAAATTTCTGATTTTATAGAGAGATTTTACAAGTATAGAGTTGAAGTAGACTTTAGAAGGAACCAGAAACCCAATCCTAAACAGGAACGTAGCTTGTTGAGAAAGACGGGTGAATGAGTAAAGGAATCTCTTTTAATCCGTCCGCTTTTTCTCTTTACTGGCTTTGCCCATCTAGAGCAGTGGTTGCCAACCACTGTACCGCGGCACATTAGTGTGCCGCGGAATGATTACTGGTGTGCCGCGAAGAGATAATACCTAGAAGCCATTTAATTTCATTTTGTTTAATAAAGACATTCAATTTCTTAATCATGATGACACCGCTCAATTCAAAATCGCCGAATTTCTGGAATCTAAACGTTTCGCGCATACGAATTGGTAAGCGTTATTATGGTTTATATTAGTCATGGGACCATTAATCGGAATATCAGGAGTTTTTCAAAGTATCGGGAATCGGCATCGGAGCTGAATAATTCTGACCCGATTTCGATACCAAAACGATTCCTAAATACACAGGTTGTAAGACAAAAAGTTGTAACACAGAACTGTACTATGTGAGGTTTTACGTAATGCTCCTAACTCCCAAACATTTTTTTTACCTTTTCCCAACCATTTTTAATCTTTTCAATTAGGAATCGGAATCGTTAAAAATGTAGGTATTGTTTTATCACCAGTTTATATCGTCTATATATCTCGTTCACAATATTTACAGATTCTTTGTAGATATTTTTATTAAATAATTAGGCGTTGTAAATTAAAGTTTTAGTAAGACAAACAAAAAACAAATTAAATATAATAAAAATTCTTTTAGATTTATTTTTTTCAATTTTAGATTCAGTAGTCAAGAAGCACCAGGCACAACTGTCCCACTGACATTCACCATTATTCTTTTATACACGATATTGAATACAGGATATGTTGATTTATGTGAATAAAAATTCTTCTTATATAATATTCTTTGTTTTTTTTTTTATTTTATTGCAAAAAGGCTTTATGAGTGGAAAATATTTATTTTTTGTCATAGGTGTGCCGCGAAAACTTAAAGAACTCAATAGTGTGCCGCCATGTAAAAAAGATTGGGAACCACTGATCTAGAGACTTTACTTAAATACGCTTCAAAGGGATCACAAAGCATTTTTTTTTATTGTCGGCGGAAACGCGACCCATTGGTTAAAAAATGTCAAATATTTATTTTCAAAGGATTAATTTATTACCCGGAAGGATGCGCAAATCCTCCGACTCAGAAACCATTTTTTATCAGTGATGATTAAAAAGAAAAATAAATTTTGCAACTTTATACATTGAGCATATGATCTTCAGGATGTGTAATGTGGTGTAATGGTTGACGGCTCGGGGTGAGAAATCGGAGAGCCGGGGTTCGAATTCCAGTTGGGTTCGTTATATTCACTTACGCACGAATAACCTTCGGAAAGGTATGGATCCATCCTTTCTTCTTCCATCTATGGGTTGAATAACAAAACAGAATGGGTCCTGTAGCCTTGCTTGGCAACCAGTCTACCACAGAAAGAAGCTGCAGCATACTTCGCGGATACCTTCTACCTAGTCAGTCGTAAATCGAAAAAAAAACATGATCAACAAAGCGTGTATCAGGATTGGCATTTAACTAACTGACATGATCTTCATATCTGCAGATTTGATTTTGTTTTTGCCTATATTGGTCAGTTCATATTTGATAATGTCTATATTGGTCAGTTCATATTCGATAATGTCTATATTGGCCATTTCACATTTAATATTGTCTATATTGGTTAATGTATATCTGATAATGTTTATATTGGTCAGTTCATATTTGATAATGTCTATATTAGCCATTTCATATTTGATATTGTCTATATCGATTAGTTCACATCTGATAATGTCTATATTAGTCAGTTCATATTTGATAATGTCTATATTGGTCAGTTCATATTTGATAATGTCTATATTAGCCATTTCATATTTGATATTGTCTATATTGGTTAGTTCATATTTGATAATGTCTATATTAGTCAGTTCATATTTGATAATGTCTATATTGGTCAGTTTATATTTAATAATGTCTATATTAGCCATTTCATATTTGATATTGTCTATATTGGTTAGTTCATATTTGATAATGTCTATATTGGTCAGTCCATATTTGATAATGTCTATATTGGCCATTTCACATTTAATATTGTCTATATTGGTCATTTCATATCTGATAATGTCTATATTCGCCAGGATTCAAAAGGAATTCTTTGTTACATTAAATGCATTAGTTGCTCACTGTAATGTGACTGACCACAATTTTGATTTAAAAATACCACTCTAATTAAACGAGAAAACAATTTACTAAGACAAAAATGATTAGAAAGTGCTTTAATTACGGGGTCATCCACAGTAAATTTGCGTCGAACATTTCATCATTCTTGACAGATCTCCTGTTATGACAATGTGGGACATTTAATAACAAAAGTGATGGAAGCATAATTACAAATAAAAAGAATCTAAATGAAATCGGCGAGATTATATACCCAAAATATATATTAAATTAAAAAAAAATGTTTAATTTAAAATTCTTTGCGTCCGCTTTTCTTTCATAGGCACGTGTAGTTACATCAACATAAACGTAAGTTTTGTGGACTCGTCCATTTACCTTATCCCCCTAGCAACAAGAACATTCTATTTTGCATGCCTACGCGAACTAACATAACCAATGAAAACCTTATTGTGCTAAACAGCAAATTCTATTGGCTCGCAGCGTGATAATTCGAAAACTTCACGCGGAGAAGTTAAATTGCGCCAAAACCAACTCGAGCCGATTTTCACACCTAAATCCTTATATAAGGAAGATTTTCAACCGACCAAGTTAGTCAGTCCAGCAAACATAGAGAAACGCTAATCGAATCCACGCAACTTACGAGTGCAATTTTCCCGCGCAGAAAAAACACAACTGATTCACTCACAAATTCGACTCGAAGATTACTCTGTGATTACAACGAATTTCAACTTACGAGACTTTACTTATCCAAAGTGATTATTCAACACTCACTATAACTTAAGTAAAAAACTATAATCGAACATAACACATATCTACAGTTAAAGGTAGACTACTTTTGCTAACTTCATTCTAAACAGTACAAAACGATACGAACATAAAAAAACAACGTTGTTTAAACATTAATTCAAATTCCTTGTGGACTGTAATGCAAACATATCAACACACCAAAAAAATAAGCAAACCTTCGTCCACTAACCAACACAAGACATAAAATACCTTGAGGCAACATTTTGTAAATTGTACATAAATGCATTTGTTTGTTTGAATTGCATACATGTTTTTGTCTTATTTTATATTGTAAAATATTTATTGTGGTGGATGCATGAACAGATCACGGAACCTGATGAAAAATCCTTCTGATGAATTCTAACACTCAAGCAAAATCCTAGTTCATACCTCACATCCCCACCAGTTTATTCTGATGAAGTCTTAAAGGTCGAAACGCATCACATGAAAAATATTTTCCTCTTTGTCATACTTCTTTCATCGTAAAATTGTTCTTGATACATAAGAAAACATTTATATATCATTTTCCGATATAAATAAATATATATATATATATATATATATATATATATATATATATATATATATATATATATATATATATATATAGGATTAAGATAAGTAAAGGTTTGTCACTTAAATGATTGATGTTACCTTCAACATCCTGATTCCACTGATTCGTCTGCGGATCTCTCCGTCCACCCTTCTGGGAATATCATCAATTGACTGCATATATTTTTTGATTTTTTCTTTTCATACAATCATTATTGGTGTAAACTTTTTCGTATTTTTTCGTGTTCGTGTGTGCGGAAGCGCGTGCGCCCGTCTGTGTGAATGTGTGTAAGTGTAGGATGTCGTGACCAGTTGTTCTATTCTTCGTTTATATATATATATATATATATATATATATATATATATATATATATATATATATATATATATATATATATAAAACAGAGCATTTACTTAAAGATTTGTATCTATAAAAAGAATGTATAAACATAAAAATGTCTTAAAAATAATTGTCGGACTTTGTCCATTTCATAATGTGTGACGTCATTTGTTTACATTTGGATATGCATTGAGCAGATATGAATGTACGCGAGAGATTCATGGAAGATTAAAGTTTGAAGGCAGTAAATTCGACCTTGCTAATCGAACGATTCTCTGTGGCTCGATCGGTTAAGAGCACGTCAGGCTAAATGACGGTTCCGTATAGGATACAGGTTCGAATATATATATATATATATTAGAAATCCAAAAACTACCTAATTCAGAAAACGGCTATTTCAATCCACAAGATTTTCTAGTGGACTTTATCAATTCTCTTTGAATTGATAAGGTTCACAAGAAAACCTAGTGGATCGAAATAGCTATTTTCTGAATGAGGTAGTTTTGTATTTCAAATCTATGTATTTTATATGCTCTGTTAAATAAATACATTGAGCTCTTTTCGTGGCTCAGTTTTAATATTTCATATTATTAGAATTCATTTGAATTATATACCTTTGGATTTTAACTATATATATATATATATATATATATATATATATATATATATATATATATATATATATATATATATATATAAGTGAACATCACTTTTATATTTACACACGCTCTATCTCTTATATTGAGCACTTTATCCCATAAATATAACACACTTTAAGACTATATTTCTTCATATATATATATATATATATATATATATATATATATATATATACTTTTGAAATGTTTGTTTCAAAATCCCTAATTGACTGAGAATCAGCGCAAACTGGACCAGCAATAAGTGGGTAGAACATTTTAAAATATGAAATAAAAAGAAAACAAAATAAAAAGACAAAAATATTGTCGGTTACCTACTTGGCTTCAAAAAACGCCGACCAGGTGGCGTTGTTTAAGTCTATAAAAAGACAAGCATTTCCTTCCTCTTTCTTCCTCTTGCCCCAAGATATAGCAGGTCGTAGATTAAGCCGTCCACAATGGATCACATTTGTTTCCCTGATCCACTGACGACACACACACATACACACACGTGTGTATCACACACATAAACAAGTACATTCTTAAGAGTTAAGTTTTTTTAACGTTTTTCCCTTCCTTTCAACTGTGTACACCATAATGTTATTTATTTTTAAATTCCATGTTTTGTATATTTACCCGGACTTACATGAATCTGCCAAAAATTGTTTGCGGGTCAAATGACTTAAATAATTATTAAATAATTAATTACTTAAACCAGAAGCCTTTAAAGATTTACTGAAAAACGTCCACACCTCGCAACAAAAGTGGTGATCTCTGCAACAACAGTTGGTTTCATTAACTTTAGAAATGACTACAAAATATAGAATCGTCCATATTTTCTACTCACCTCCGTAAAAATACACTCTTTCATTAGAATCAGTTTTAACCAATCAACACCTCACATTGCGAAACTTTTTATTGGTCAAGACGACACCAAAATGTGTATCGATTGTCGAAAATCTACTTTCTCGCCAAGCTCGCTGGAGCCTACTTTGACTTCCCAAAACAAATAAAAGGTCAAATTTCAATCCAATTCACCAGTCAGTAACTCAGCTTCAGAGAGATGCCACACGAATCCACGCGTGTCACTATTTTGACTTAAGAAACTTTTCACGCGTCAGCTGCTGACTCAACCACCAACATCATTCTCTCTCTAAATTCATTACAACTTTCTTAAAAAGTGTTCATTTGCACTACTAAATAGAAATTGTAATTTCAACAAAAGACAGTCCAAGGTTAACAACTCTGGAAGAATAAGAAAACAAATCCTACTTTAATCTCGCATATTTACTACCTAAATTACCTTTTTGATAAATTTTCCTTTCTTATCCTATTTGAACATTTCTTCAACAATTGAACATTGCTGAACTGTAAATCATTAACATACTTAATTCACACTTCGTCAACTTTCATATAACCAAAACACAAGCTTTTCCAATTGTATGAATTGTATATAAATGTTCGATATTTTCTAATTGAATTCACGACTACCGTTGTTTCTTGTTCAATTTTGCCTTGAGATTTATTCAACTTGTATGCCTATGCTTTATATTGTTGTGATTAATATGAAGAACTTTTCGGTCTCGTCCGCCATATTGTTGTTCGGACTTCGTGATGTCATTTGCAACTGCATGCCTAAGGAACAAAGAAATCATCTTCCCTTTTTAGTGGCTACACCACAGGAGACAACCACCATACCACGTACTCCTCGATACGAATTCATATATGGCTGTGAAGACGAGTCAACAAACTTTCTTGATCAAACAGTCAACAAAAATACAGCAGAAGCGGTCGGCACGTCCGGTCACCTAAAAGACTCACTTTGTAAAGGACTTTATGACCGAAAGACGGACATAACACTGTTATGTCCCTTAATGTTCGGCGGTTAGAGGAGAGTTATGTCCCCTGGCAGTTAGTCAACAGTTTATGTATGACAAGCAATGAACGACTACTCTAATATGTGGCGGACTTCACCACATTAATTTAACTTTAGATTAGGAAACAGGGCCGACGCAGAAAAGGATAAGCAAAAGACATTGTTACACATAAAATATGTATTTAACAAGATGTACAATATCAAACAACGATGTGAAAGAAAGCATGCATTTAAGTAAGAAACGATTGAAATAAACAAGATTTGTCTCTCTTTAACTGTAATTTTAGTATTTCAAAGTTCACTGGAATAATGTTCATGAGAGTTTCTTGTAATAATAGTTCTTGAAAGATTGCTGTTTAAGAAAAGATTATGTGAGTATATACAAGGTATGTTCAGCATGTGAGTGGTGTGTGTGAGTGAGAAGGTTGGCGCATGGTTTTGTAGAATCGTCCGTATTTTTCCACTCAACCCGTTTAAAGGCGGAATTTTCCATAAGAGCTAGTTTCGACCAATCAACACCACACATTGCGAAACTCGGCTTATTATTGGTCGAGACGCCCCAGGATAAATTTCGGCGGGAATGCGCTGGGAGCCGATCTAATTTTCGCAGAGTAAATAAAAGGACGAATCTTAGTCCGATTCACTAGTCAGCAATTCACTCTCAGAGAGATTTCTACAGAGATCCACGCGTGTCTACACCTTGACTTAAAGGACTTTTCGCGCGTCAACACCTGACTCAACCTTCAACCTCTTTCTCTCTCTCTCTCTCTCTCTCTCTGAAATCTTAGTACGTTTCTAAAAAAAGTGTTATTCTACACTACCAATCAGAAATTATTACTAAAACAAATATATATAAAAAATACGGTCCAAGGTGAATAACTCTGACAAAACAAAAACATACAAAATTCAGCAAAAAAATCTCGCAACTACAATACTTTAAAATTTATCTCTCGATAAATTTTCCTCAAATTTTTATGTGAACACTTTTCCTAAACAAAGGAACATTCATGAACTTTGAGTTCATAAAATACTTCATTCAACTTTTATTCAACAATTCAGTTATTTCAACTGAAACACAACTTTTTCCAAAAATTGTATTGTAATTTATTTGTACATAAATATTCAATGTTTGTTTCTAATTGAATTCACGACTACCTTTATTTCTTCGTTCAATAATGCCTTTGAGATTTATTCCTTTTGTATGTCTACGCTAAAATTGTTGTGATTAATATGAAGAACATGCTTTTCACGTTTATTACCACAAACCTAAAAACCCTTCTGATTACACACTAATTCATAGCAACCACAACAAATTGGTAACCCCGACGTTTGTACAGGCAAAACCACCAACAAATTGATAACCACATTATTTCAAACAACAAAACCTCAGTCGACATGGCAGATCCTGTACAACCAATTGAAGCTGCACTCAGGATGGAACTCCCTTCCTATACCACGAATACACAAACGTGGTTCATACAACTCGACGCGATTTTCCAAGCCAGACACGTGACGTCCCAGCAGTCGAAATTCGCGTTTGTTGTGGAGAAACTTCCCGCTGAAATCGCTGCGGAAGTAGCGGATATCCTTATTAATCTCCCGCCCGAAAAGCCGTATGAGGTGCTTCGGCACGCAATCCTACAACGAACAGGTTGCTCCGAGGAACGAAAGATTAAGGATCTCCTTACGAATGTAACACTCGGGAACAGCAAACCCTCCCAACTTCTTCGTAAAATAATTACACTACTCGGTGACAACAGTATATCCGAAACTGTATTAAAACAAATGTGGCTGGAGAAATTGCCGCCCGATATAGTGCAAATTTTAGCAGTCCTAACTGAGGAGGTCGATGTCCACAAGCTGGCATCGATCGCGGACAAAATCGTGGACACTAGACCAGCGCGCCAAATTTCCTCTGTCGTGACAGATAACCCGACCCCGGATGTTAACCAGCAACTCCATTTTCTGACTACCGAACTAAGGAACCTGTCTTTACGCCTAGACAGAATTCAGAGCATTCCTGGACGGAGTCGCGATACTTCAGCTAACAGACACAATCCTGGTAGGCGACGATCAACGTCAAGACATACTCGTCACCGCCAGAGAAACTATTGCTGGTATCATGAAGTGTTTGGCGCCCGCGCAAGAAAGTGTCAGCCACCATGTGCGTATAAGAACGCGGGAAACTCCGAACCCGGCAGCCATTAAGGGCGTGTGCTGCTGGGCTAAATAACGGAAATCGCCTATTTTACGTTCTCGACAACAACAGCAGATTGAAGTTCTTAGTTGACACTGGCGCTCAGATCAGCGTTATACCGCTGAGTTATTGTAAGAAATCGTCATTAACGCCCAGACAAACTCAACTCAAGCTACAGGCTGCAAACGGCACATCCATCAGCACGTATGGCGAGCGTATTATGTCTCTAAGCATCGGCCTACGGAGAGAATATACATGGACCTTCACTATAGCCGATGTAGAGTTACCCATTATAGGAGCGGATTTCCTCGCACACTTCGACTTGTCCGTGGAGCTGTCATCTCGGACACTTACCGATATGCGCACGGATATGCGACGACGCGGATTTTTATCCAAGCTTTCCACGGTTGGACTGACTGCTCTGGTACCAGGTGCGAACGGTTGCGAAGATTTGCTTAAGCAGTACAAATCTCTTTTAGCACCGTTCACTCATACAGAACCCATAAAACACAACACAACACATACTATTAAAACAACTGGACCCCCAGTCCACGTGTCACCCCGTCGTCTACACCCAACTAAATTACGGGTGGCTAAGGAAGAATTCGAAAACATGCTCAAACTGGGCATAATAAGACCATCTTCCAGTCCGTATTCCACACCGTTACACATGGTCCCTAAGAACGAACCTGATGCCTGGCGACCGTGTGGAGATTACAGACTCCTAAACGCTCGGACTGTGCCAGACAAATACCCAATCCCTCATATTAAGGATTTTGCTTTGTCCCTTGAAGGCGCTACTGTCTTCACCAAGCTGGACTTAAGGAAGGCTTTTTATCAGATTCCTATCGAACCATCTGATATTCATAAAACAGCAATAACGACACCGTTCGGTTTGTACGAATTTACCCGAATGCCGTTCGGACTCCGTAATGCTGCGCAATCTTTTCAGCGTCTTATAGATGAAGTCCTCCGCGGATTACCTTATACTTATGCGTACATTGACGACGTACTGATAGCAAGTAAAACGCCCGAGGAACATCGTAACCATCTACAGTCGGTCTTTGAACGATTGCAACATTACGGACTAAAGTTAAACATTGATAAATGTTTATTCGCTGTCCCCGAATTAACTTTCCTTGGTCACGTCATTGATGAGAATGGCTTAGCTCCCCTGGACGAAAAGGTCAAGGCCATCAGTGAATTCCCACCACCGTCAACATTAAGACAGCTACGGCGATTCATTGGCATGATCAACTACTATCGCCGATTTATACGCGACTGTGCCATTGTACTTCTTCCACTGACGAATCTTCTTTCTAATCATAAGCGAAAAAACCCGAAGATTGTGTTATCTGCAGACGAGCTGGACTCTTTTCGTAAAGCAAAACAAGCTTTGCAGGATTGTACCAAACTTGTGTACATTACGTCCTCACCCGACGCGAAACTGACGCTAACTACCGATGCGTCGTCGGATACAGTTGGTGCCGTACTTCACCAGATAGTCGACGGTGTGGAAAGACCACTGTCATTTTTCTCTATTAAGCTAAATACGGCCCAACAGAAGTATAGTACCTTCAGCCGTGAACTGTTGGCAATTTATTTAGCCATCAGACACTACCGGCACATCCTGGAAGGTCGTGACTTTTCAATTTTTACAGACCATAAGCCACTTACATACGCTCTACATGCTAAGTCGGATAAACACAATCCGCGAGATATCCGCTACATGGATTACATATCACAATTCTCGTCGGATATACGCTACATTAGTGGAGCTAGTAATACCGTGGCCGACACCTTGTCTCGTACAACTCTCAGCGCAGTGCAGAGTACAACACTGAACTTTGATAACTTAGCTGACGAGCAAGACAAGGACGAAACCCTGCAAGCTATCCACTCGGACACTTCCTTAAAAATTGAAAAAAGACCGCTCCCGTTTACAAACAGGTCAGTTTATTGTGACATCAGCACGGGTAACCCGCGTCCGTACATTCCGCCAAATATGCGCCGTTTGATTTTTGAACATTTTCATACACAAGCACATCCTGGAGGCAAGGCGACGTTGCGGACCATATCGGACAGATTTATCTGGCCCGGTATGGCAGCTGACATTAAGCAGTGGTCCCGCACGTGTTTACGTTGCCAAGCCACCAAAGTTGGCAGACACACAAGGGCACCTACATCAACCTTTGCCGACCCAGACGGTCGTTTTACTCACTTGCATGCAGATTTGGTGGGCCCACTTGAAAATGTGAATGGATTCGAGTACATTTTGACCATAATCGACCGGTTTACTCGGTGGCCAGTCGCCATCCCACTGCAATCAACTACAGCTGAAACAGTGGCCAGTGCTATTTTTAATAACTGGATCACAAACTTCGGATGCCCTTCGGTAATCACTACCGATAGAGGTCCACAGTTTCAATCAGCCCTTTTCAACGAATTCACTGATCTATTGGGAATTAAACATATTTCCACTACAGCATATCACCCTTGTTCCAACGGCCTCGTAGAAAGATTCCATCGGCAGCTTAAATATGCTATAACTGCTTCAACTAAAGGCCGAACTTGGGTTGATAAACTTCCCCTGATCATGCTGGCTTTGAGGAATACTGTCAAGCAGGACTTGAACTGTACCAGTGCTGACTTGGTTTTTGGGACTCCCCTAACCTTGCCAGGACAGATCTTCGGCCCTGTATCGGACAACCTACCTAGCAGCCAGTTTATCAGCGACCTTCGGCAGAAAATGTCTGAAACTGTTTATACGCCGACCAGAGCCTTTCACAGGCCATATTACATCCCAGCTGATCTGCATACAGCCAAGTTCGTATTTCTACGCCGAGATATGGTCCGTAAACCTTTAACACCCAACTACACTGGACCGCATCAGGTCATTTCTCGAGCGTCGAAATATTTTGTTCTAGATCTCGCTGGCAAGCGAACTACGGTCAGCATTGACCGGTTAAAACCAGCTTATATCAACAGTGACGACCAACCTGTGACCACTCAGCCAACACCTGTTTCTGAGACATCACATAAACACCCATCTTCTACGCCTGAACCCCAAATTAACCCACCTACACGGACCAGGTCCGGCAGGCGCGTTCATTGGCCAGCAAAGTACACCACCTTTTATACATATTAATGTCCAAACTACGTTGACCATTAATCTCGTGGGGCTATTTGTAGAATCGTCCGTATTTTTCCACTCAACCCGTTTAAAGGCGGAATTTTCCATAAGAGCTAGTTTCGACCAATCAACACCACACATTGCGAAACTCGGCTTATTATTGGTCGAGACGCCCCAGGATAAATTTCGGCGGGAATGCGCTGGGAGCCGATCTAATTTTCGCAGAGTAAATAAAAGGACGAATCTTAGTCCGATTCACTAGTCAGCAATTCACTCTCAGAGAGATTTCTACAGAGATCCACGCGTGTCTACACCTTGACTTAAAGGACTTTTCGCGCGTCAACACCTGACTCAACCTTCAACCTCTTTCTCTCTCTCTCTCTCTCTCTCTGAAATCTTAGTACGTTTCTAAAAAAAGTGTTATTCTACACTACCAATCAGAAATTATTACTAAAACAAATATATATAAAAAATACGGTCCAAGGTGAATAACTCTGACAAAACAAAAACATACAAAATTCAGCAAAAAAATCTCGCAACTACAATACTTTAAAATTTATCTCTCGATAAATTTTCCTCAAATTTTTATGTGAACACTTTTCCTAAACAAAGGAACATTCATGAACTTTGAGTTCATAAAATACTTCATTCAACTTTTGTTCAACAATTCAGTTATTTCAACTGAAACACAACTTTTTCCAAAAATTGTATTGTAATTTATTTGTACATAAATATTCAATGTTTGTTTCTAATTGAATTCACGACTACCTTTATTTCTTCGTTCAATAATGCCTTTGAGATTTATTCCTTTTGTATGTCTACGCTAAAATTGTTGTGATTAATATGAAGAACATGCTTTTCACGTTTATTACCACAAACCTAAAAACCCTTCTGATTACACACTAATTCATAGCAATCCCAACAGTTTCAACTGTCGTGGATTCGTTTGGCAGCCGAATTCTAACTACTTAGCTAAGAAAATTTCTTGCTTAAATAAGTGACTATAGGCTGCGCAGGAAGAATTATTCTTCACGTCCGGACGATCTGATTGGTTGGCATAGACCAATCAGCGAGCGAGCACTGGGGAGACTTAAGAAAGCTTCTGTGATCCGTTTCTCCCAAAAGTGCACAAAACTGACTACATAAAAATAGAGCGATTACAAAAATGTCGCATTGCTGCGATTTGTAAATTGTCTATAATAACGTAGTGGTTATTAATTAACCAATAAATGCTTGGCGTTGTATGTGATTTGTATTTGTATGTATGCATGTATGTATGTATGTATGTATGTTCGTGCGTAATAGATCCACAGAGATATATTCACCTATTAGTCTTCCTTCCTACAACCCAGTCTGTAACATTACAGATGATACTCAGCCTTTAATCATGATTGTGTCGACATAATTACCAGAGGCGGTGATGTGTGTTTTACGTTGTAGTTATATTTTGATAGGTATTTAGCATTCCGCTACTACTTTTTCTTCAATGTCGATTTTCGTGCAAAAAGTGGATCACAGCTTCATACATTTTTTCTGAAAACCTTAGCTTCTCGTTGGACAATAAATATTAAAATTATCTCGCTTATCTTCACGTACATTTGTTCTCAATGAGCAAAACAAAACATATCAGACTCCAGACTGAGTTTTTTAAGGCGCTCCCTGAGTGGTTAACAAATATTAAAAAAACAATTTACCTGCTCACCACTACGTCCGAATAGCATCAACCTAGTTTTTGACCTGGCGAAAAAACAATGCTTTCAGGATCCTGTCACGTGATTAAAAAACATATAAATTGAATGTACGAGCGAACCCAGGCAGTGAGAATTTACGACGACTAGCATTTGCTAAACGAGTTCACGACGCTTGTACCTTTACTGCAACGAAGTACAAAGTTAGAATCTCAAATTCTTTAACATGAAATAACTTCACTGTAATCCAAGCTAAATTTTCAACTCACTCACCAACTTCTTCTGCAACTTACTAAAAACTATTCAATCACGTTATTGAATCTTCTTTACGAAACTTAAATTACAAACATTACGAACAATACTACGAGCAACGAAAACAAATTGAACATTTACGGAACATTCACTTCTCCAACTTCTTTAAAGCTAAAAGTTTATCAACATATTTTCAGCTTTACAGAATTCTTTAAACTCTCTTTCAGTGAACATTTTGAGCGACAAGTTAATTCAACTTTTTGTGAGCTCAGGTAAAAAAATGTTCAGTAGTAAAACCTTTAACCAGTCAAAGGGAAGTAACTCATATTAATAATTCATGTAAAAAAAACTGTTGACGATTATATAAATATTGTACCTATTATGAAAGGTTATTTTCTTGTGTTTTTTCTCTTGTTTGCTTTTTGTTTGCTTAAACATTCGTAAAGTAAAAAATGTGCGGGTTGATTTACGCTGTCAATACCTCTACAGGTACCTCACTAATTCGGTATACGTAAGGTTTACTTTAAAATGATTTTTAAAATGAAAAAGCTTTCTTGGAGCTTTCATTTTAGCTTTAATTGAAAGCTAAATGATTTAAAATTTACTATTTCCAGTCAGCAAAAACTCTGTGGTGTATTTCAAACAGAAATTATATTGATTGGAATCAATTTTTAAAGTAAAATCGATGCAAACGGCCATTTTGATACATTTGTAAGCAAAAGTTAATTCTCGGTTTTAAAAATCTTACAAAAATAAAATATATATTTTTGAAACGTTATTTGAGGAAAATTAGCAAATTTAAAGTTAAATTAATCTGATTTTATACAAATATTACTTGCTTATTACATAAAATGTTGTATTCAAGCATTTCTTAACCACGGGGTCTTGTTTTTCTGACGTGTTAATCGATTTATTCGCAGTCGAATGTCCGCCGAACGTGTTCATAGTTAAGTATGGTGGAGTAGACGATAAAGTTAATATGACGGTTTTTTCCCCATAAGTGGGCACAACCCTTAAAACAGGTGACATTTTAATGATAGATTTATCGGTTTGAACATCCATACTTAGAAATTCTGCACGTATATTGTACGGGCAGTCTATTCGGATTTTACGTGGTAAAATAAACTCGGTGTGTGATGTCCACAAATTACAATACAAAATTATAAACAACGTAAAGAAATGATTTTCGCAGAAAAGGAAGACCAAGTTAAATTTGGCAATAACATTTATACAGTCAGATACAGGTATTTACATATTATAATTCAATTGTCTTTGTTATGGACATGAAAAGACCAATAGTTCGAGTATTCAAAGTTAATTATTGCAAGTGAGTCTACAATTTGAAGGATATTATATGGATTAACTAATGCCCATGAAAGAGTTCTTTCATGTTGGTTGATTTTGTTTAGTGGTATATCAAGCTCTGTAGGTTATTTAATGCCGAAATCTTAATATTTTGAACGCATTTTGATGCCTCCAACTACAAAATGTGACGCTGGTCCTTTTACTATAAATATGTATTGTTGGTTATTTTATTGTTGGTCATTTTATTTTACTGTAACTATTGTTGGTCATTTTTTATATAAAAATGTATTGCTAGTATTTTTACTACATAAAAATGTTTTGTTTTTTGTACTTTCTTTTACTATAAAAATGTATTTTTTAATTTCATAGTGTTTTATTTTTGCTTGGGGGTTCACGATTTATCCATAGCTGGGACTCTAACGGGTCAGGGTAAACCTGGGAACTGCAGCAATTTAATAAACAAGTAGTTCCACGCTGGTCAAAACCTCCCATCTCCCGATCAGAGGCTAAGAAGTTTTTCTTTTTATCATAATCTTTCTCATTCAAAAGCAGTTCAACTCTGTTTTATAATGCAGCCAGTCTTTTCACCTTCCAGCTTTGTAAAGATCTTTTAATTATTCATTTTTGCTCTTTGCATCTTCTTCTAGCAAAATCATTTCATGTCTGAAGAAAATGGTAACTCCGAGTTCTCTCCCTTGGGCATATATGTCAAACATTCAATTTGTCTTAGTCATAGCAAAAACACTGCCATCTTGTGCCGAACTTTTAAAAGTCACCAGAGAGTTATCTCCCTTGCATTTGGTAGCATTACACATACAAAAAATATGTAAAAATACATTTTATTATATAGCAAAATGCCAGTATATTGAATTTTTTTCATATGCCCAGCAGACAATTCTTATCAAGTACTTTTGACATTTCCTAAATTAACTTTCGTTGTTGGAATTACTTACAGCTGATTAGGGTTTACAGTTTGTAGAGGAATCGGAGAGCCGTTTTTGAATTCTAGTCGAATCCATTACAATTATTCACTTACGTGCTAATACCCTTAGGAAAGGTATGAATCCTCTTCTTCTCCCCCTCCCCACTCATGGGTAAATAGCAGGACAGACCGAGTTCTATAGCCAATTGGTCTACCGCAGAAAGAAATGGCAACCTACTGCAGGAAAAAAATCTGCCTCGTCAGTCATGTATCGAAAGATACATGATCGCCTAATCGTGTATCACGCATGGCACATAGCTGACTAAAGGCTAGTTTGGGAATTTGGGGTTACTATTTTACTTATGTATGAGTAAAATTCTTAAGAATTTTAAGGCAGAACACTAGAAAGAATAGTAAGCAAATCTGTGCTGAAATAACAACTCCCTTTCAAATTTGGGCGAGCTGAGAAGAAGACGAAAACAAATTCGCGGACCTATGTGAAATTTTTTTGGGACCAATGAAAACTTTGTTTTCACAGGAATTAGCCGTTGAGCCCTAGAAAAAGAAAGCAAAGAAAATAATGAGCCTATGTGAAATCCTTTTCTAAATAAAATAAGAAGAAAAATTAAATCAACAAGAGAAGAGTATCTGAAGTCATGTGAAAAGCTTCATTTCTGTTCAGGTGTCCAGCGTTCAGGTTTTCGCCAGTGTCAAATCACTCGCTGATTATATTATCAGCTTTAAAGAAGCGCTTGGCATTTCCAAGAACTTTATATCAACTATTCAAGAAAGCTAAGTATCTTCTGTTGAATGTATGCAGAACTCTCTTAATTTAAACATTTTTTTAATATTATTTTGTGTCAGATGATTTAATCTGTTGAAGGAACATTTTCCCTTGTAGTGGACTCCCTCGAGGGGGGTCACGATTTAACATGGCCTGTGCGCCCCAATAAGGCAGAAGTGTCACAAGAGTCCCACTAACATTTATAAATTAAACAGAGTGAAATCTGACAGACCAGCAAGAGGACAACAAACGACAAATTTAAAATTTAATACAAAATTTATTTAGAATACAGACCAGAGTCCTTGTAGGTTAAATTAGCATGTTAGTCCACAGTTTCAAAGTTCAGTTCACATGTCCGGCGAAGGGCTTGATAGTTGCTGGTCTAGTTTAGTGGTGAACCTTCCGTAGTATTTTAACCGAAGTGTACGTAATCGGTTATTTAAAGTCTGGGCGGGCCGAAGAGAAGAAAGTTCAGATTAATGTGCGGTACTGGTGTTGTGTAGTTGCTAGTCAAATCCAATGTGAATCTTCCGTAGTATTTTAACTGAAGTGTACGGAATAGGTTATTTGAAGCCTACGATTTCCTAAATTAGTTGAGTTAAGTTACTGGAAACCCGTCCAAGCGCCCTGGCCACAATGCATTTCTCCTCCTCCTCGTTCCTCCCTCCCTTTCCTGGGTTCCGTGAGAAGTTGCCGGGTTATATGCAAAGGGAGTGTAAACATTAACTGTTCCTGCAAAGTACTAAAAACTCTCAAGAAAAAAAGCTGTTACGAAATATAAAAAATATGAAAATGTTTGAAAAGTGTATTCCGGCAATGTTCATAACAGTGAAAAAACTACAAAGTCATTAAGCTTATTATTAAACTAAATGAAATTAAATTGTGTGTGTGTGGCAACGCAACCAAGAAATGGTCATGGTCATGAAGGCAAATCGTCAGCCTGTAGTGACGCCTACACACACCACGCCCACAAATTACCAACAGCAATTGGACAATAAATAAACAGTACTATTCGTAAAGACAATTTACGCATCGCACGAGCCGCATAAAAAATTATCGTGTTTTGTTTCACCAAACTTGCTATAGTAAAAAAAAAATCAACAATTGGTCGATTTTTGGCCAATCACATAAATTGACACTTTCTTCAATATTCTCCCCGCGCTCGTTCTGGGAGCCTACCTGACTGGTATAAAAAGCAGAAGTTTAAGGAAGAAACTTTAGTAGATTAGTAGATTATAAATTTTCACAACCATAATCACGTATGTGTATTTCTTCATCTTCTACTCAAACACACACAGACATTAACTACATTCACACACACAGTGAACTGTCTGTTATCAAAGCCAAGCGAACTATTCAGAACTTTAACATTCTTCTTGTTTTGTTTAAAATGACCCATGTGTTTCTTCGTCATTATCTGCATCAATTAACCTTCTTGGCATGGGTAAATCGATTGTTCAATTTAACCCCAAAGTTATACACCACTAAAAGTTATCGTTATTGTGTAGTGCCTGTAAAGAAACATTTAAAAAGTCTATATAAATTAAGATTTCGTAAAATGGATAAAATAGGCAGATTCAAATCTTAGCAGACACATTATTAAATCAGTTCCAAACAAAACAGAAATGTATTTTAATAAAAATTAATTCACACCCATTTACATGAGGAATAAATAAAAGGACAATGTATCAAATAGTCAGTTAGAATCAGAGTCCAAACAGTCTGTGTGATAGTGCGGGTAGCAATCAGATGCAACAGTTCGAGTTGAATTGATTAAGAAATGCTCCTGTGTCTGGTCTACCAGGTTGAGTCAAATGATTTTTTTTTGATTTTCACTGGTTATTTTTGTCAACTTATTCTCCATGTTATATCATTAATTTAATGCCGTAAAGGAACGTGTGTGTTTGCGTGCTGTTGTATTAGAAACACGTGTGTAACTCCTGGTAGAATATTAAAAGGTCCAACTACAAAAAGATGGTCGAACTTGAATTAAGCCCAACTGAAGATAAAGAAGACAAACAAGACCGATATATATATATATATATATATATATATATATATATATATATATATATATATATATATATATATATATATATATCAACAAATATGTGTATTAAACAACACAATTTTACAATGGACATTGACATTAACATTTGCGTGTGTGTGAACATTTATGTCTGTTCTTTGGTGAATGTTCCTGTTTTGGTGAATGTTCGTACGTACGTGTATGTGTGTATAATGTTCATGGCATCTCCCACAAATGGGAAGACGCGGATCTTCTAAGAGCTTACATTGTAGTCGCTGAAATGAAGAAATGAAAAAGAGGATTTACCTCACCTCCATGCGAGGTGGGATGCTGCACGAGGCCTGAAGGAAAGAGAACGAGGCAAGAAGTCGCCCAGGGAGAATGACCTCTATTGACAATTTGGGAATTACGGAGGAGCTAACTCCGACAATACAACTTTTTGCACAATAAATTGCCTATTCCTTATTTTCATGTATAACATTTAAACATTAATTGTTTATTCTTTATTTACATGTATAACATTTAAACATTAATTGTTTATTCTTTATTTTCATGTATAACATTTAAACATTTATTGTTTATTCTTTACTTTACAACTTTGATAATGAGTGGTGAAAAAATTGTAATTAGAGCCATTTTACGCTACCCATGGAAAAAGGACTAAGTGCAAAGGCAGCAGCAAAAATAATTAATAATGTGAAAGGCCAAGGAACTGTGAACGAATCTGTGGCACAAAACTGGTTCAGACATTTCAAGGAAAGTGACACCAGCTTTGAAGATAGATCAAGGTCAGGGAGACTTCTGTTGTGGAAGATGAGGCCTTGCTTGAAATGGTTGAACAACAGCCAAGCACAAGAACTCGTTTGTAGCGGTATTGACGGCGTAAATCAACAAATGTGTAAGCAAACTCAAAAGGAACAAGAGAAACAACAAGAAGGAATACAAAACGGTTTTATAACAGGGAATATTTATATTATGTCTGTGATGATGTACAAGCATTGGGGTTATCTCCTTTTGATTGGAATTAAAGTCTATACTGTAGTGGACCGTGGGGTGAAGATGTGAAGAGATATCAGAAGGTTAAAATTTCCTGCTAGCCGGTCCAGCTACATGAGAATGTTGAACTTTAATTAAGTCCAAAGAAGACGAAGAAAACAAACAAGACCGATATATATATGTAAACAAATATATATTAATAACAATTTAAACAAAGACAGAGACAGTTAAATAGAGTTTGTGCGGAGAAATAATGTGTGTGTGTTGTGAGTGTTCGTACGTACGTGTATTGTTCTTAGAGTGTTCCCAGAATTTGGGAAACGCTGTATCTGTGAGAGGTCACATATTGGTGTTAGTTGAATAGAGGGATTTACCTCACCTCCACGCGAGGTGGCGACCCAAGGCCTAAGTGGAAAAGAGAGATCGAGGCGAAGGGTCTGCCAGTATTTATAGCCAGGGGAGAGAGACCCCTGTTGAAGGATTAAGGAACTGAGGAGGAGCTAACTCCGACAATACTAATGGAATACATTTTTATCTGAGCTCATAAAAAGTTGAATGAACTTGCTGCTCGAAATGTTTATTGTGAGGATGTGTTTGGTAAAATAGAACTTTGAATATTTAGTTGATGTTTCAAGACGTTTCTGCTTGATACTAAATAAAATTTAGATTTTGTACTTCTGAAAATAATTACAATATATCTTGCTGCTAAAAGAAAATGTTTACCAAGAGCAAATTTTGTTAAGTAGAACTAAATGAGAAAGTTTCTTGAATTATGTCCTGAATGGCTGAAAATATGTTCGGTAAACTTCAGGAAAAACATTTTTCTTTTAAGTAATTTCTTGCTGGTGAAGAATTGGAAAAACAGTAATAATATCCAAATTAAATTTCTTTGGCGTGGCAGCGATGTGTCTGGTTGACTTTTCTTTTGTCTTACTGTGAAAGTGTGGAAAGTTCGTATATGTGTTGATTAGTTGAAAGTTCGTATATGTTTGTAATTAAGTTTGCATTGCTTGTAGTTGAATATTCGTAATAAGATGATGCTTGCTTGTAATGTTTGTAATTAAGTTTCGTACGTACTTGTATGTGTGCGTGTGTGAATATGTTTTCATAGTGTCCGCCCGCAAAGGGTCAAAACGCGATTTTTTAAACAGCTACATTTTTTTAAAGCGAAAGAAATCAAAAAGAGAGGAAGAACGAACTTGTGTCTGGTATTTATAATCAACGTAATCACGTGATCGGCTCCTGGAAGCGTTTCTGATTTTTGGCGGGAAAATTTGACTTGTTCACGCGCTGGAAGAAGACTTGTACGTGGATGGATTGCAACGCCCTCTTGTGTGTTTATTGACCAATCAGAAGTTGAGGTTTTCTGAAAATATCTATGAAGCTGGATAAGCTCTGTGATCCGCTTTTTGCACAGATTTGCACAAAAATCGACATTGATAAAAAAAATGTGGTAGCGGGATGCTAAAAGTTCAGAAAGCACGATCAATCGACACCTTCAATAAACTTGGCCTTGTGAACAGACGCTGTCGAGAAGTTCCTCCTGAACTGATCAATGTCCAAACTCAACGACATGTGAATATTTACAAACAACTGCTGGCAAAGCCTCATTTTTAGTGTCGAATTATAACTGGCTATTATATTTTCATAATCCTAATAAAAGAAATTAGTGGCTTCGTTCCAGCTAGGCTTCAGAATCTGTTATCAAGCAATTGCGATTGGAATAGAATGTCATGTTGTGTGTTTGGTGAAAATTTGAGGGGCTGTTGCACTTTGATCTAGTCTCAAATGGTCTGTAGTGAACAAAACAAGATCTAGATTTAAAATTCAAATGTAAAGCACTGACTCATTGATTTTGTTAGAAATTAAAAAGACTCGAATTTACAAACTTTGCTTAACAGACACGCAAAAGCGAATCCAAAACAAAACTCGTAAAATTTCACACTTTGATGCGAAATGTTTTTCGGCCAATAGAAAACTAGGAAACATTTAAAAACAAAATTCAAATAATCTTCAATTTTTAGAAACAAATTCTTTCACGGACCTTTTCGCGAGCCGACGCAAAAATTTGTTCATCGTCCAATGAAAAGGCCTGAATCATATCCGGGAGTGAATTCCCAAATGACCTTTTCAAGCTCCACAAACAAAATAAAAGACGGCCACGTTCGCCTGTCACCAGAGAGAAGGAGAGGAGCATATTAACAAGTCCCTTGACAACGCCAAGCGAGTGTTATTATTATCTCTACCCTTCTCTCTCACATTTTATACTTGATAAACGAACGGAACATTTTAAGACTGAGCGATTACTTCAAAGACATTCCTACCCTTCGATAACGCTCATATATACATACATCCACACATATGTTCCTGCCTAAGTACACATAAACTCATTCTTGCAAGGACTACTACGAACATTTTGACGACTTTGTATCAACCAAAATAAATTAATTTTATTTGTAAAGAACATAATTGGTTTATACGTATATAAATTGTTGTTGTTCGTTTTACAATTTGATTTTCTTGTTTATACCCCTCTTATGGTGGGATATCAAACGAACAAGGCCAAATCAAACTAACCTGTTTCCACACTCATACACTTCACTATAACTTATAACCCACTATAGGTCTTGCTGTGAAAGCTAACCTTTATACTTTATACTATGTAGTGAATATATGATGCTTTGAAAGCACGCTACCTGATATTGGTCAGTTAAAGATATGCACAGTACAGAATTACAATGTTTTCCAAGCAATGGCTCATTTCCTGTGTGGATGCAAGTTCAACAATGTGGATGAGGTTGAAAAAAGATGCACGGAGTTTTTACCTCTAAACCAGCCAAATGGAACTGAGCTTCCGGCAAACCAATAGCAAGAGACAATAAAATACGATAGGCTACATTTTGATGTATATTTTGGGATCTGGTCTGCCTAAGTTTTAGTTGTTATCTGAGTGTCAGGATTCCAAACATTAACAACAACAAAAACAACAGTAACAACACATCTTTTAAATGAGACACAAAAATGCTTATTTTTGGGAGCAAAATTATAAACAGAATGTCAGGTGAAATAACATTTATATATTCTTTTCAGAAATATACAATAAAATGTTCACATTTCTTTGCAGTGAAGTTTGTTTTATAATGTAATTAATTGTTTGTAATACTGTGTGAGATGTATGAAGAGACTTACTTTATGATGATCAGGCTAATTTATTTGTTAGTTCGTAGACAAAGGCTTAGTAGGCAGTTGCTGGTTAATCCCTTCTCTTGTGTGCATGGACAGGGCCTTAGTTGGCAGCTGCTGGCTGTCTCTCTTCCATTGTGCGTGTGTGTGTGTATGGACGTGTAGATCAAACTAACCTCCGGATTTATTGTGAGCCTTGAGAAGTATATTTCTATGTTTATATCCGCAAGGAGCTTCAAAATCTAATTTCACACAGAAGTGTGAACATTTTGAATACAATGTTTTCATTGGTTAGAAAATAATTTCACACTGGCTCACGAAAATCTTTTTCTTGAATTTATAGTCTAGTGAAAGGAGTTATTATTTTTATTTTCTAAATGGTCCAAAATAACAAGTGGTACGCCTACAGCTACGTCCGCAAGTATTTTGGCGGTATTTGCCCCAGTAATGGTTATTTATTGGTTGAAAAATATATGTATAGGATTTTATTCCTAGAAATAAACACTTTTCGTATATAAATTGTTCGAACTATTAATTAAAACTTGAAATATCAAAAAGAAACTTTTGACTTACCCTCGTATTTTCTGTCATCTGAAAACTGTCTTCATGAGAAGAAATTGGAATAAAAATAGAAATGAAAATTTTATACCTCACCTCAACTATTTCTGGAATATAAAAACATTGGATTTACACTTCATTTGCTTTCTTCTTCTTTTTTCCTGTTTTCTTTGTGGTCAAGCTGAATATAACCCCTTCAACCTTTACAAATTACATTATTTACAATTGGTCTAATATCCTCATCTTTACTGTTATAATTACACCATTTCAGCTATTGTGCCCTCCAACCTTCTTCAGGTGTTTATTGAACCAGGTAATCTTCAGAGAATTTCAAATTAAACCTTATATTTAATCTACATGTGTAGATTGTTCTTGTTCCACTGTCTATGCCGAGCAATATCTTGTCTTACCAAAAATATTCATTTTTGCAAGGGTATTTATATCTTATCTAGGAATGTGACTCAATTATTCCCAATTAGCTTCTATTTTTCGTTTTTTTTATGGCAAGATGGTTTACATAGTTCAGGGACAAAAATTCTCACACAGGAGACACGTGAACGAAATAAGGAAAAGACTGTTACAGGACGCTAACGGTCCACCTCAGGAAGAGGTAATGGACACGATTTTCGATACGTTTGATATAAAAAGACCGCAAACAATGCCAGAACCAAGAAAATCGTCTCGAAAAAGAAAAATTACAGAACCTTTGGAAATAGATCCAAAGAAAAAAAGATATTAAAACCCCCTGCTACGCAAAAGCTTCGGAAGGGGGTGTTTTGGGAACTTGCCCATAATAGGAATGGACTATCCCGAACCTCATAAATACTGCGCCTCAAGAAGAAGCAGCAGTGAGAGTCAAAGTCAGTGAGTGAGTCAGGCAGTCGGCCAGTCAGTCAGACAGTCAGTCAGGGTGAGTGAGTGAGTGAGTGAGTCAGTCAGTCAGTCACAGACAGAGCCGCGTCAGACGATTACTGTAAGACATTGGAATAGTGATACTGGTCGAGACAACATAGTTCTCTCTAACCTAACCTGATTGTTATTACTAACACTTCTACTTCTTTTGTACATATTCTGTTTGTAATATAGCTGTGTTATCCCATACCTGTGTTTGAGTTATTCTTCATTGGTTCTACCTTGGACCATCACCGTGGTACAAGGAACCTGGACCATAACATTATACAGGTTCTGTGCATATCTCTTTTGGATTTTTTCTGACTAGTATATGTTGAAATGACCTTTTAATACTCAAAATCCTATATCGCCTACCAAAATTTCCAGTTGCCGACTATTTTCTATTCAGTTGCTCATCATCCACCCAACAGTTGAAATCGCCCACAGGTGGGCGATCTAGCCCAGATTGAGAAACCCTGTTCTAGACGCAGATTTAGTGGATACAGAACTAGCAATAACTGAGCAGAACAAGAAAAAGATATCCCTAGACATGAACATTGAAACGAATATTGAATATATACTCGTAAATTAAATAATAGGATCAGTTCAAAATTCCTTGAAAGTCACGCGGATAGATGCAACAACGATGAGGATATTAGCCCAACTGCAAATAATGTAAATAAGCAAGTCTTTGTTTCAAACATGAAAGATTTTAACCTGCCTCTTTATAAATGATGAAAACATCAAATATGAAGAAATAAGTATGAACTTCATCGGCTGAAGCTCGCTGTATAACAGTAGATTTCTATATTTCCTTTTCAGTACCTGTATCTAAGTTCTTAGTATCATCATCATCAGTTCTTTTACTGGTTTAATCCTCCCGGGAGGGGGAACCTAAGAGCAGAAGAAACAGACAACGCCCTCCAGGATTATTTGTTGTTAATATTTCTCTAAAACGTGAATGTGAACATGAATATTCTTTTAATTAATTTTTTGTCTTAGCAATTCACCCCTGAACAATGACCTTGGATGAGATTGAAAGGACTTGGGAAAATAAAAGAAATGACCAAAACTACAGTGTCTTTCTTAATCAACACTAAGAAATTGATCCGCGAATATCAGAGGATTAAAATAAAAATAAATAGACAATTGTAATAGTAGATTTCTATGTTTTCTTTTCAATACCTGTATCTACGCTCTTAGTATCATCATCATCAGTCCTTTTACTGCTTCAATTCTTCTGGAGGGGACCTAAGAGCAGAAAAAACAGACCACCCCCTCCAGGATGATGTGTTGGCGGTGGCTCACAGGAGTTCCGGCATTGTTATGTCCGTCCACACTTTGATGTTGTCTGACCAGCTTTTGCGTTGCCGTCCCGGCTTGCCATGCATGATGGTTTCGCAGAGGCTGTTATGCCGTGTAACGTGGCCGAACCATGACATGTTCAGACGCTTAAAACAGGGTGTCCCTAGACCGGTTGCCACCCAAGGCTATAGAACCCAGTCTATCCTGCTATTTACCCATAGCTAGGGGAGAAGAAGAGGATTCATACCTTACCGAAGGGTATTAACACGTAAGTGAATGTAATTCGAACTCTCTGATTCCTCAATCCGAGCTCCGCTATCCATTACTCCACCGTGCATCTATATCTATATATGTAGAGATAGACAGACAGATAGATAGATAGATAGATAATGAACAGAATGAGATAGATAGATAGATAGATAGATATGAACAGACTGATATGAACGGACTGAGATAGATAGATAGATAGATGATGTAACTTAGATGCGGTACAAAGTTGCAACTATGGAACACCCATTGAGGATTGAACTCACTAATGAGTCATCATAATTGATCTAGATCTAACAAAACAAGCTTTGCAAACCGTTACACAACATCGAAGTATGCACACACACACACATACACACGATAATTTACTACCCATAGCTCAGATATGGCACAAATCCGAAAGTAGGAAGCACCCAATGCGGATCCAACTCACTGCTCGGTTGTACAGTGTAACCCGGATATAAGAGAGTTGCCGGGACCGGAGACGAAGTCTCTTATATCCGGGTTACTCTTATATCCGGGTTACTCTTATATCCGGGTTTAGTCTATTATATACAGTGTAACCCGGATATAAGAGAGATTTTCTCTGGTCACAAATTAGAGCCATACTTACCTAAACAAAACAGACCAAACCCGGATATAAGAGAAACCCGATTATAAGAGACCTTTTCTCCGGTCCCGACAATTCTCTTATATCCGGGTTACACTGTATACATTAACACCGGCTCTAATTTGAGACCAGATAAAAGCTCTCTTATATCCGGGTTTCTCTTATATTCGGGTCTCTTATATCCGGGTTACACTGTAATACATTCATAAACACACATATCATAAACTTCATGCGGTGCAGGTTTGTTTACCTGCACTGTGGTTAGTTTTCCAAATTGATTGAACCTTGAATTCTTGTTTTTTAACTTGGATTGAACATTGAATTTACCCCCCACAAACACACACTCTCCAGCTCTAGCCATTGAGCAGGTTAAAATTATGAAATCTTAATTATACAGATAGAAAAAAAAATAAATAAGAAAAGCACTTAAAAATCCATTTCACCGGAAGTGAAGCTAAAAGGGAAGTAAATATTTCATGTCATAATGTCCATCCATACTTTTGTGTGTCCGATTCTCGTTTTACACCGCTCGCACGTGACTCAGCAGTCATACCGCTTCTCTCGTCTAATCCAAGATGGCTGCTGTCAAATGTCTTAACCCGAAAGCCGAAGTTGCTCGAGCTGCACAAGCTCTTGCTGTTAATATCAGCGCCGCCAAAGGACTGCAAGATGTTCTCAGGACCAATCTGGGTCCGAAGGGTACCCTTAAAATGTAAAGAACCAATTATCTTTCTTTTTTTACCCCCATTACAATTTGTCCCAGCATGTCTATCTTTTTTAGTATTTTTGCATCTTATAAGAAACTTCCAGAAATGGAAACCGGCTTTGTTAGGATTTTTTTTTCTTTTCATTATACCGGTTTCCCCGTATGTAAATTCTGCCGAAATATAGTAAATGATTAAAGGTCTTTTAATGTTCGATAATGATCTTTGGTGGAAAATTTTAAAATCTAAAAAATTGAAAATTGCCTGCTGCAGTGATGTTGAGGATTTCGTTTTTTTTTTTCTTGTTGATTATGAATTAACTTCCATTTTTTTTTTTTTTTTTTTTTTTTTTAACTTTTAATTGGTATTTCTATTATTTATCTGTTGAAACTTTAATGAAAAACAAAAAAAGATCATTTATGTGTGTAATCCTCTTTTTATCGTATTTGCGTGAAGAATGAAAATCTCGATGAAAAAAGAAAAAAAAAAAGACTGACTAAAAACGATGTCTTGTATTCTGCACGTGCTTCTTCTTAAAGCAAGAATATTTAATATATATATATATATATATTATTTGTCTGTTTTCCTCGTTCATGAAATCATTTTTGAAAGGAAGAATTTAAACCTGAAATACATTTTTGAATATTCAGAAAAGGCATTTATTTTCATATTTTCTCCCCCCACCCCCCGAGGAAAAAAATTATAAAAAGAAACTGAATTTACTTATTAAATATACCATTATTATTCCATTTCAATGATAAAATTTTAACTTTTTTTTGTTTTTAATACTACCGCACATAATAAAAGCAATCAGCTACCCACTTTACGAGGCGACAAAATGACAGTCGCTTGTTGCTACTGAAACATAAATTAAAAGAATTGTTTTTTTTATTATTTGCAGTTGAATTGATGAAGGTTCAACTAAGCTAAAAAAAAAAAAAAAAAATGATTTTCCACGTATTTTGTTCTACAGGGTGGTCCGAAAATCTTATCACCCTAGCCCTCTCTTCCAATCCGTAGGAGGTCGTGTCGGCGATCTGAAATAGATAATTGGGGGGTGACAAGACTTTCTCGAACCACACTGTACATTGAAGATGGTTTTCTTTGGGTCTCTCTAGCTTTTTCGAGAAAAATTGCAGTTTAGATAAAAAGTGGCAACGTATGGAGTTTTTAAAATGGGGGTTCGATTTATAATGTACGTATAATGTAAAACTGAACCCTGACTTAATGTATCCAATATTTAGATCCCACAAAAGTCAATTTGCAATAAACGTACTGTTTAGACCGGACCTTTAGTTTCTATACGCGTTGGTATCTGTTTTACGAGTGACCGTCGTTCCAAAAACAATATCACCATAATTTTCACTTTCCTCATTTTTCCCCTTAGGTACCTCCCCAAAAGATACGCTAAAAAAAAAATTAAATGTCCCCCAAAAAAAAACTTAATAAAAACAAAGTTTTATTGTCAAAAGAAGACATCAAAGGATTTTTTGATTATTAAATTACATTTTTAGATCCTACAAAATTTTGGTAAAAATCTTGTCAGTGAGTAACCATAAATTAGTATAGGTCCTAGGAAATTTTAGCTGCTATATGTTTTTTGTTATTTATTTAGGTGAAAAACGCATTAATTTAGAAATTATTGCAAAAATTAAATTGTTGGATTTCAATGAAATTTTCAGGACTTATCTACAAGTAAATTAAATTATTTTATAAACTTTTTATTTTTATTTTTAAATCTTGGTAAAAATATTTTTTTTACCATCCTATACTTATTCAATTTTATGAAATTTTGAGAAATTCATTTTTTGTAGGTCTATTTTATAAGCACAAATTCTTGGAGAATTTAAATCCTCAAATTTTTTTTTTTTTTTCTAAGTCGGGAATATTTCTCTAAATTTTTAAGATTACTGGATAGTTAAAAAAAAAAAAAAAAAAATTATGTAAAAGAGGGGCTCACATTATATTTGTCAAGTAGTTTTTACAGATTTTTGCCTGTGGAAAAAATTCCCAAACATCAGTATCAAGAGTTGTCAACACCTCATCATAAAAACATCCATATCTGGATTAAAAAATGCTTTTCTGTGATATTTTAAACTAAAAGTAAATATTTATTTGTTTTGAATCAGATTAACTTTAAATCCACTAATATTTGTCAAAGTTTCAGAAAAATGTATTTTATTCTTGAAAGATTTTTTTTGAGAGAATTATGCTGTGCTGACATTTGTAAATATGGCTTAAAATTGTTAAAAATCAGCCATTTTTGTTTTAGCAATTTTAAAAAGAAAAAAAATAATTCCAATCAATTTAAACTCATTTTTGGAAGTATTTTGCTTATTGGAAATATTAAATTTAATCTATTAGCTTGAAATTAAAACTAAAAAGCTTCAAGAAAGGTTTTTCATTTTAAATCTTGTGTATCACTTTTCTTTGGAGGTACCTACAGATTAAGCACTCCAGATTATGAATATTTAAAAAAAAAAAGAATTTTATAAAAGTTGACAGTAGTATTATTTTATGATTATGTTGTGTATGGTTGACCACACTTTCAAACTGTGGCATGTTACATAATATTCTATAAACATAAAAAAAAATTTTTTTAATCTTGATGAAAAACTACTGTTATTAAGCTTTTCAATTTTTGATTCGTAAATATAGTTTTCACTTAATAACAATATCACCTAGCTTAAGTAAGGCAGAATTTTAAATGATTTATATATTATAATAAAAATTTTTGAGTAGTTTGAAAAAAGAAAAAAAATTTGGTGATACACATTCTCAAAGGAGTCCTAGTTTTAACTAATTTTTACTTTTAATTTTTTCTGGGGTAAATTTAGTTTCTCAGAATTTCATGAAATTAAGTGGTGGGTAGCACATACATACATGCATACATAAAAAAAAATAGTCAAAAGATTATACAAACACAAAAAAATAGGGGTCTTTTACAAAACAATACACTTTACATTGTTTGGACTGTTGTCCTCATCTTTTTGCCATATTCAATTTAGTGAATATTGCCATATTCAATTTAGTGAATATGGCAAAAAAAAATGAGGACAAGAGTCTGGAGAATGTAAATAGTATAACTAATTACAATACCTCATCTCAGAAATATAGACAGATCCTGAAGAAAGCCAGAGCTTACAATGGCCGAAGCGTAATGAGTATGGCAAAAAAGATGAGGACAACAGTCGGAACTATGTAAATAGTATAAATAATTAAAATACCTCATCTCAAATACAGACAGATATTAGTCATTCATCGTGATAAGTCTGGCCATAAATTCGACCATATGCAGTTTCGCAATTAAAAGAGAAAATAATTTACTAAGGGTAAATTGTATTGAAAGTGCATTCATTTCGGTTTTCCATGTTATGTTTACCTTCAGGTTCATCCAGCACATCTCCTTTTAACAAAATTACGGCTATTACACTGTGGGGTATTAAAAAAAAAAAAAAAAAAAAAAAAAAAAATGGTAGAAAGCAGAGGGAGTTTGACTAGATTATGTGTCTGGGTATGTTTGATGCTAAAAATTTATGCTGTATTTCTCAATGTAGAATTGTTACCAGCATTTGTTCTTTGCACACCTACACACAAAACTATTGGTAAGACCATTATTATTTTTTAATCTAAAGCCCTTTTGTGGGACAAAGTGTCTAATGTTGGATTTTTTTTTTTTTCATCTTCATTTTTTTCATCCAAGTTTAGATATATGATTAAAAAATTAAGAAATCTGCATGACCTTTTATATAGGAGTCAGTGTGGCATTAAAGGAATAACCATTGAATTTTATATTTATTGCAGGCTGGTGTCTGGTGCTGGTGATATTAAGTTGACCAAAGATGGCAATGTTCTGCTGCATGAAATGGTAAGGCCTGACAATAACAGCCCCCCCCCCCCAAATCAAATACTTACAATCCAAAGTTTTTAACCACTAGAATTCTTTTGCAATGTGCTAATGCTGCGTTGAAATCCTCACGGTATTTAGTATTGTTGAAGTTATCACTAAAAAACTTTTGGAATTTACAAATTCTAACTCTCGTTCAATTTCGCAAACCAATCACTGAAATTTGAATAAGCTGATTTGTTTGAAAAATACTTGGCAAAAACCCTACTTCACGCTTTAATAATTTCTTTAATAAGACTTTGTGGTAAAGAATATTAAGAAAAAAAATTTTCCTTTTTAACAGCAAAGAAATTATTAGGATTTCTTACTCTTTAGTATGCGACATACAACAGACCATGCGTAAATATTTCTTTCTGGAGCCAAATTCCAAATTTTTGAAACCTTGTGATTTGTTTATAGTTCTTGCAAACACAGAACCAACTGGAAACTGGATTCTTGTATATAAAAAATTTAAAAGATATGCAAAAAAACAATATTCCATGTTTATTGAATAAGTATTTATTTTAATCATTAAATTGTTTTTAAAATAGTGGAACAATAAAACTTAATTTTTCTAAAAAAAAATTAATGAAAATATATTTTACTAAGCTATGCATCCTAGTAAAACTACTGTGCACCCTTACCTGTTTGCACTACTCCCTAAAATTTGGTTTTGATTGGTGAATGTATGGCTATTATAAAGGGTGTGACAGATGGAGTAACGGAAGTGACAGAATGTTTTCTCTTGATTGCTTCATAATTTTCCCTAAATTTTAGTTTTAATTTATTTTTTTTACCAAATGGGTCTTATTTGCTTGTTGCTACTCCTTGATTAAAATGTAATTTCCATTACTATGAATTAAATTATACTGATCCCCCCACACACACACACACACACCTTTACTTTTGCCTCATGAGTTAAATTCTCCAAACCTCCCTCCTTTATTATATCCAAGAAATTTCAGTTGTCTCTTTCTGATTCTGAGTATAAATGTTCGGGTTTTTTTTTATAGGGATTCTTTGTTGTTTACATACACTGTCCATTGCAATAAGAACAAGTTATTAAAATATTTGTATACCGCTGCTATAAAAAATGACAGCATATTTTGTTAAGTCTCTTATATTCGGAGGATTTTGCATGCAAACTTGAAAAAGAAAGCTGTTGAGGATGTTAGTTTGACAATAATAATAATAATAAAAAATGATTCTTCATCCCAGAAACTTTAGCAAAAATTATGTATGAAAACAAAAATATTTGATACATGATAATTCTTTATAAGAGTTAATGTAACACACATACTATACTTACTGTATAGATATTTCTTTTAACAATAGTTGTCGCAGCCTCCTTTTTATCACATCCCTCGTTCCCTTGAGTAAATTTTTTCTTTATTTTTTTAAGATTGGAATTAATATCTACTGAGATCAAAGGAAAGTTTCTTTTATCATCAATTATTGCTGACTATTTTGAATTCCTTTATCTTTTTGTGTCTTGTTTTACAGCAAATTCAGCATCCAACTGCTTCCCTCATTGCTCGAGCTGCCACTGCCCAGGATGATGTTACAGGAGATGGGACCACTTCCAATGTCCTGCTTATTGGAGAACTCCTCAAGCAGGCTGAGCTTTACATCTCTGAGGTATGTCTTGCAGGCAGTCTTTTTTTTCTTCTTTTTTCTTTTTCTTCTTCTTTTTTCTTTTTCTTCTTCTTTTTTCTTTTTCTTCTTCTTTTTTCTTTTTCTTCTTCTTTTTTCTTTTTCTTCTTTTTTCTTTTTCTCTTCTCCTTTTTTCTTTTTCTCTTCTCCTTTTTTCTTTTTCTCTTCTCCTTTTTTCTTTTTCTCTTCTCCTTTTTTCTTTTTCTCTTCTCCTTTTTTCTTTTTCTCTTCTCCTTTTTTCTTTTTCTCTTCTCCTTTTTTCTTTTTCTCTTCTCCTTTTTTCTTTTTCTCTTCTCTTCTTCTTTTTTCTTTTTCTCTTCTCTTCTTCTTTTTTCTCTTCTCTTCTTCTTTTTTCTTTTTCTCTTCTCTTCTTCTTTTTTCTTTTTCTCTTCTCTTCTTCTTTTTTCTTTTTCTCTTCTCTTCTTCTTTTTTCTTTTTCTCTTCTCTTCTTCTTTTTTCTTTTTCTCTTATCTTCTTCTTTTTTCTTTTTCTCTTCTCTTCTTCTTTTTTCTTTTTCTCTTCTCTTCTTCTTTTTTCTTTTTCTCTTCTCTTCTTCTTTTTTCTTTTTCTCTTCTCTTCTTCTTTTTTCTTTTTCTCTTCTCTTCTTCTTTTTTCTTTTTCTCTTCTCTTCTTCTTTTTTCTTTTTCTCTTCTCTTCTTCTTTTTTCTTTTTCTCTTCTCTTCTTCTTTTTTCTTTTTCTCTTCTCTTCTTCTTTTTTCTTTTTCTCTTCTCTTCTTCTTTTTTCTTTTTCTCTTCTCTTCTTCTTTTTTCTTTTTCTCTTCTCTTCTTTTTTCTTTTTCTCTTCTCTTCTTTTTTCTTTTTCTCTTTTCTTCTTTTTTCTTTTTCTCTTTTTTCTTTTTCTCTTCTTTTTTCTTTTTCTCTTCTCTTCTTTTTCTCTTCTCTTCTTTTTTCTTTTTCTCTTCTCTTTTCTTTTTCTTTTTCTCTTCTCTTTTCTTTTTCTCTTTCTCTTCTCTTCTTTTTCTTTTTCTCTTCTCTTCTTTTTTCTTTTTCTCTTTTCTTTTTTTCTTTTTCTCTTTTCTTTTTTTCTTTTTCTCTTCTCTTCTTTTTTCTTTTTCTCTTCTCTTCTTTTTTTCTTTTTCTCTTCTCTTCTTTTTTTCTTTTTCTCTTCTCTTCTTTCTTTTTCTCTTCTCTTCTTTTTTTCTTTTTCTCTTCTCTTCTTTTTTTCTTTTTCTCTTCTCTTCTTTTTTTCTTTTTCTCTTCTCTTCTTTTTTCTTTTTCTCTTCTCTTCTTTTTTTCTTTTTCTCTTCTCTTCTTTTTTTCTTTTTCTCTTCTCTTTTTTTTCTTTTTCTCTTCTCTTCTTTTTTTCTTTTTCTCTTCTCTTCTTTTTTTCTTTTTCTCTTCTCTTTTTTCTTTTTCTCTTCTCTTTTTTCTTTTTCTCTTCTCTTTTTTCTTTTTCTCTTCTCTTTTTTCTTTTTCTCTTCTCTTTTTTCTTTTTCTCTTCTCTTTTTTCTTTTTCTCTTCTCTTTTTTCTTTTTTCTTTTTCTCTTCTCTTTTTTCTTTTTCTCTTCTCTTTTTTCTTTTTCTCTTTTTTTTCTTTTTCTCTTTTTTTCTTTTTCTCTCTTCTTTTTTCTTTTTCTCTCTTCTTTTTTTCTTTTTCTCTCTTCTTTTTTTCTTTTTCTCTCTTCTTTTTTTCTTTTTCTCTCTTCTTTTTTTCTTTTTCTCTCTTCTTTTTTTCTTTTTCTCTCTTCTTTTTTTCTTTTTCTCTCTTCTTTTTTTCTTTTTCTCCTCTTTTTTCTTTTTCTCTTCTCTTCTTTTTCTCTTCTCTTCTTTTTTTCTTTTTCTCTTCTCTTCTTTTTTTCTTTTTCTCTTCTCTTCTTTTTTTCTTTTTCTCTTCTCTTCTTTTTTTCTTTTTCTCTTCTCTTCTTTTTTTCTTTTTCTCTTCTTTTTTTCTTTTTCTCTTTTTTTTCTTTTTCTCTTTTTTTCTTTTTCTCTTTTTTTCTTTTTCTCTCTTTTTTCTTTTTCTCTTCTCTTCTTTTTTCTTTTTCTCTTCTCTTCTTTTTTCTTTTTCTCTTCTCTTCTTTTTTTCTTTTTCTCTCTTTTTTCTTTTTCTCTCTTCTTTTTTTCTTTTTCTCTCTTTTTTTCTTTTTCTCTCTTCTTTTTTTCTTTTTCTCTCTTCTTCTTCTTTTTTTCTTTTTCTCTTTTTTCTTTTTCTCTTTCTTTTTCTCTTCTTTTTTTCTTTTTCTCTTCTCTTCTCTTCTCTAGTCACCGAGCCCTTTCAGATTGGAAAAGAAATTCAATGATTGGTGCATTGTGGATGATACTGCATGAATTTCAACATTAACCATAATTTCTTTTGTTTTTCTCCGCTAGGGTCTTCATCCAAGGCACATCACTGAGGGATTTAATCTTGCAAAGAAGAAGGCTTTGGAGGTAAGGTCCATGTATTGCAATTACATTTTCTTTATCAACTTGAATTCTAAAAAAATGATCTGCTCTCAGATGCCAAATAAAAGGGAGAAGTTATAATAAACCTGGGAGTTGTGGAAAAATCAGAAAATGTAATAGGTTTTTCATAAATCGGGTTGTTGGGAAATTATTAAAAAATGAGTCTTTCAAGCTATCACAAAACCTTGAAGAAATAAAAATAAATGTCAATGTTTTTAAATTTTCCATGAAATGTTACAGCATAAATGTTTTTTTTTGTTTTTTTTTTTTTAAGTAAAAAATAATACTGTCGTTTGAGGGGCAGGTGTAAAAAAATTAAGAAGCATTGGGGTGGAGTACATTTATTATAACCTGTAGCTCTTGGTTTCACTTGACTAACAATGACCATACAGCACAGCACCAATTCAGAGGTGATGGTGTTTTATGTGGGTATATCTATTCAGGTATGTTCCAGAGAAGTCAATAAGTTGTATTTGTTGGGTGTGGTTACAGTGACTTTCACAATATCCTCAATATGTCCCAGACATGTTTTATTAAACATTATTGTTCTTTCAGGTGGAATGTATGTTTTATATGCAGTCTTCTCTACATATGAAACGCATGTCCCATCTGAAAGAACAGTGAGCATCAATTATCCATGGTGTTCTTTCAGTGCCAGTGGGGCTCAATGACCGATGATTTTGTCAATAAGTGTGTCCTTGTTAGTTGGCAAGTATAGAATGCGGCATATTCTGAACGGTGCGTTTACTAATGGGTTGAGTGGCAGTAATATTGAATTGGGATGTAATTTGATGCAATGTCCTCCTTCATTGTTAGGTTACCATCTTTGTTAGTTTCCAGCAATCTGTTCTTGCTTCACCAGTGGATATTTGTGGTTTTCACCTTTGTCTGATGTCTGTCCAGAATTCACCTCTATACCTGGTTTGTTACATCCTACCTGTGTCATAGCTACACTACCTCTTTATATATTATGTCACACATGTTTAGCTAGTTTAGTACATTTCTATAAGTGGGAGAGACTGAATCTCTCTAATGTTCTGCTGTCTTTTTCTTTTCATTTCAGATTTTTCTAAGCTTTGAAGTTTTTGTTACGTGCAAAAAATAATGAATTTTAGTTTTACCAATTGACTGTGCTCTAAATCCCAGCCTGCACTCTGATCTGCCATTTAACCCATAGCAGGGGGTACAATTTGTACTTATTGTGGCATTCACCAGAGATTAGTTGATCAGACTCCAAACAAATTTGCATTCTGAACAAAAGATAACCAAACTTGGTGGTTGAATGCAATTGAGTCCGTAAGAGCTAACCAATCACAGATTCCAACAGTGAGTCCTGAACCCACACAAACCCAAGAATGGTTCCAGTTCCTGCTGACACCATAACAGAGGTCATATTCATCCGAATATGCAAATTCATAGTACGAGTTTCGGTGGGAATTTGAAATCATCTGAATTTTGATAACAGAACAATAAATTAGTATCTATCTCTTGATGAATATAAATTAAAAGAATCCTATGACTTGGTAGATGAAGAATGGACCCTACTGTGGTCTTTAATTATATTTCTTGACAGGGGAGAAGAATGTTGTTATTTTTCAGTGTCCATTTCTTTGTTGATATAAACATACAATACGTTGTAAAGTGAAAACTAGGCTACTTCAGTTGGAACTTGAATTTGGTTGACCACTTCCATTTTTTTTATTTTGTTGTCCATTACGGGATCTGCCATGTCTACTTTGCCCAAGACATGCTACACATGAATAAATCTGTCCAGCTTTCAACCGAGATATCTGGACTGAACTGGTAGGGTGCACAGCTACACGACGATCACATCCAAGTCATGGAACTGATGATGGTAACCATTAGATCAATTATAAGTTATAAAAAATAAAAGGGATCTAGTTTTCAAATCATATCGATATTTACTAAGCTTTATTTAATATAAGACGATCATATGAGTAACTCACTATGGTAGAAGTTATGGTCTACAAGACTTAGTATACTTAACTCTAAGAAAAATGACATATGCACTGTTTTTTTTTTTTTGTTTTTTTTTCCCATACTTATTTCATTGCTTTATTGCTAAATTTCTCAACTGGTGCACTAAAGCACCCTGAGTGGTAGCCAGGTGCATGCCAAGTTAACAGAAAAGCAATTATTTTTATATTTAAAAAAAAAAAAAAATTCTTTATTTTTAAAAAGCTAGAGACACAAAGCACATGTCTTCCATGTCTATCTAAATTGACATTTCAACTGGTGATGTTGACTTGTCACTGTATCTGATTGTGGCTTACAAACCAAGCATAAAAAAGGTGTCCATTGATTAATTTGGGATTTCCATTCAAGAAGAATATCTTTTCATATCTCATAAAGCATTGAATATTTTATTGTAATTTTCTATATCATACATTTGTGAATTAGGATTTTCTCCACTTAATAGATAAAATATTAAATGCATTGATTAGGAAATGAGTGTTTCTCTCATATAGGGTCTAACACCCCCAAAATTGCCAAAGCACATTAAGCTCAGGTTTCACACAATTATACTTAAATATAAAATATAATGTCTTAAAAATAAATGCTTATTTCAGGAGACTTCTTTATTATTTTCCTATTTTCAAATTTTTCCTTTTTCAAATAAAGTGTTGTAGCATGCCTACGAATGATGATGGGTATGTCCCCATTTCACATACTTACAGTAGTAAGTACTGTATGTTGGTCTGCAGTTGGAGATTCATTGTGGAATTCACTTGACTCACTTCTGGCAGTTGACTGCTACGCACTGCTGGCAAATCTTATAGGTGTTGTTCTTGTCCTAAGTATTATTGTTCATTACCAGTCTTCGTGTGATTATTCTATTCAGTAACCTTCTTTGGGTTACAACACAAAGTTATCCATATGTTTTATTTTATCCAGGTGTTGGAGGAGGTGAAAGTGACCAAAGAAATTGACCGTTCAATTCTGATGGAAGTGGCCAGAACTTCTCTGCATACCAAGCTGCATCATAAAATGGCTGATGCCCTCACTGAGGTAAGGACTCCACTTATTCCACTACTCTTTAATTTTCCTTATTTATTGAGAACTTTTGTGTAGAGATGCTGCTCAGAAGCAAATACTCATGACATGATTATTTGGGACTATTGGGTTTTTTTATTGGCACTTCCTGTAGATATATTGTTAGTTCATTTATGTTGTCTCAGGTCTGTAAACTTTGCTACGTACATTTTCCTTCTTTGAATACAAGAGAGCGTTGGCTGGAATATTATGTTAATAAGAAAAGTGAAGACAATGACTTAATTAATATCATTCATACACACATATATATAAAGGCTTAATTTAAAAAATTCAGAAAAAATCATTTTTGTCAGTAACTTGAGTAGTTGAAGTGTTTTTAAATTTGGCATTTTATTAATTAAATGATAATAATTTGAATTAATGCCAATATTTTTCAGCTTTATCAAAATATGTAACTGTCTATTTTGTCCACTTTTTACTATTCAGTAATTTTTCTATTTCTATACACTTTGTGATTGGCACACACAATTAAAAGTAAAAAAAAAAAATTTGAAGTGCAGATACAATTTAAAATTTAACTTCATTTTCTTTGAAGCACATCGTCGATGCTGTTTTAGCCATTCGCCGACCCAATGAAGCGATTGATTTACACATGATTGAAGTCATGGAGATGAAACATAAAACTGATATGGATACTGTGTAAGAAACCTTTTCTATCTCATTTCATTTATTTTCCTTATGACTTTAACAATTTAATTTTTTTATATAAAAAAATATTTTCTCTAAGTTTTGTGAAGTATGAAAAATTTAATGATAGAATTTTGTTGGATTTTAAATTATTTCCATTTGCAATTAAATGTTAGTTCTACCTAACCTATTCAGAAAATTAGTATCTAGTTAAAAAAAAAAAAAAAAAAAATGTAGATTTTTTAATTTGTATTTAAGAACCCACAGGAATAATTACCTTTTGTTTTTCTAGGGTGTGCAGGTCAGTAGACTAATTACTGTTCAAATACAAAAGCCGAATACTAAAAGTAACATTTGAATAAGATATATGAAAGTTCACAATACTTATAGAATGTCAACTTTCAGTTTATTGATCTCTCATTCTTCAGAACTTCAGGTGTTAATTACAGAATGTCTATTCATTCATAAACTTATTTATATATGCTAACTTTGAAATTTAATATTTTCTACACTTACAACTGTCAATCTTCTGAGTTTTCTAATTATTGCTCTAGACAATAGCAGAAATACTGAAGGTGAACAGAATTTGAACGTTGAATGATATAATTTTATGTAGCATTATTTTTTATTTTATATGGTGTTTTAGGCAGCAAACATTCTTGAAGGCAAATACTATTGAAAACAATATTTGATGGCGATTAATTTTAATGATCAACTTTTCCAAATTACAAATAATACTTTTCAAGCTTCAGAAGAAAAAGCAAAAGTAATTAATATAGACCAAGCTATAAAATCACACCAGTGATAAATGTATAAAAAGCAAAAAAAAATCTAAGCAGTAAATTGTTGATACCCTCTGAAGAGTTGAAGGACAGGTCTGTCCACAAAACTCTGGAGTCAGGATGCTGAAGGTAACATCAATCAGATAAATGACAATCTTTTATTCATGTTAATCTTATATATATATAAGAATTAGGGAAAAAATACCTTTAAAATCCATAGTCAGTAATAAATATATTTCGATGAATAAAAGTATATTTATCTCATCAGACCAACTACATTTTATTACTGACTATAGTTTTTTAGGTTTTTGCTAATTATTCTTATTTGCTCTGTATCATACATTGAGCTCTCATATGGACTGAAAAGTCCTCTTTGGAATAATCCCTACCAATTACAATTTGGTATTCTATACAAATATATATATATATATATATATATATATATATATATATATATATATATATATATAAAATGTGTGTGTTATAGCACTGATATAAGCATCTTAATATAAACCTTTACTAATATAAAAAAAAAAGGGAAAATAACTAAGTGACTATTCAACCACTCCTTCGTCAGTGATTAGCTATTGGCAAAAACTTTTCTTTTTTTTTTTTTTTTCCTCAACAATGAAATGTCCTTTTAGGGGACTAAATGGGAGAACAACACTGGCACATGATTAAAATATAAAATTCAGTCAAATTTAGAAAATCAGTTTGTAAAATTAAAAATGAATAAAACTGAAAAACTAACCTGAAGCACCAGAAGTGGAGCAGGATATGGGGAGGGGGTGATTAATGTTCTCCCCCCAAAATGTAATTGATGAAACTCCTAGAGTAGTTTTTCCCTTATTTTAATATTAAGATGCTTACATTGGGTATAATAAAAAAATTTGTAGTATAAAGTCATTGTTATTTATATATATATATATATATATATATATATATATATATATATATATATATATATATATATATATACATATATATTACAGACAATGGAATTATACTCCATTTGTTCTTACCCCATACTTGGAGATATAATTAATACAAAGGTTTGTTACTTAGCTGATTGATGTTACTTTCAGCATCCCGATTCCAGTGTTTCGGAGATCACTCATCAGAGAATATCAGCAATTGACTGCTTATACTTCTTGATTTTAACGATAAAATTACATTTAAGAAAAGGTAAAAAATTAAAGAATACCTGTGTGCTCACTACTCTTCAAGTTTTATTCAAGACAGATCCTCATATAGAACAAATGTCATCATACCCTTCGATTTTGCAAGTCCTGGGAACCTTAAAAAGTTCCCAAAAAATTGATGGGATTGAAAAATCCTAGGATAAGAGTAATAGCCCAAAAGCCCCTTAAAAATTCCTGGAATTTTCTAAATTGGGATGCCCACACATCCTTTCTCTCATGTCAAGAAAATCAAAATGTGAAATCTCAGAAACTTTTACAGGTTAAAATTGTCCTTTAAGAATGTTTATTTAGTAATATTTGGCAATTATTGCAAACTACGGTTTGTTTCTTTGATCGGAACGAGTTAATGACCTCGTAGTTACTTCTGTAGGTGAGGAGAAAGGAATGTAGAAATAATGAAGGTAGGTCTTCTAACTGCTATGCTCACTCAACAAGAAAAGAGGAAAAGCAGAGATAAAAGGTGTCAGAAACAAACATCGCTGTCAAAGATAAATTAATTCACTCATTGAATTTGTAGTTGAAAGGAAAATAGTAAATTATTTTACAGTATTGGAATACATTTTAGTATCAGATATTTTTTTTTTTTAAATTTGAACAATTGAAATTTTGTTGACATGTCAATTTCAAAAGTAAAAAATCCTTTTGATCTCTAGTCAGCTGGTGGGTGAGTTCTTGCTGAAAAAGTAGATACTTTACACATCCCCCCCCTGTCTATGTGTAAACTATCTTTGTCTAAATTGTTGCCAAAACTAAGAAGTTTTAGAATAAAATTTTAATCAAAGAAAATGTAGATAAGAAGGACGATAGAATAGAAAATGTGTTTTTGTTGTCTTGCAATAGGATAGAAAATGTGTCTTTTGAAAAAAATAAGAATGTTATTTTTAAAGCTTGCAGTTTGTGAACGCTGACCTTCACATCACAAAACTCTTGTGTGTTGGAATATATTGAATTTGCATTTAAAAACAAAAAATGTTTACTTTGTAATTTGCTAAGTATTTGAATAAACAAAATTAAATTTTTTGTTAATTCACACTATTTTAATTTTGTACATTTAGTTGCTTTAAAAATCTCTTATTGTAATAAAAAATGATGTCTTATTACTCCTAGAGATATTAAATAAAGGAAATTATTGCAAACTTTTGTTTTATTTCATATTAAATTTTAAAGTTTGATTCGAGGAATTGTCATGGATCATGGTGCCAGACACCCAGATATGAAGAAGAGAGTTGAAGATGCTTATATTTTGACCTGTAATGTTTCACTGGAATATGAAAAGACGTAAGTATTAATTTCTGGATATGTTAGCTTTTTTTTTTTTTTTTTTTTCTTTGAAAATAAAATTTAACATACTCAAGTGAATGTCTAAAAATTTATTCAAGTTTTTGTCAAATTTTACTTTTAAAAAATCCTTCTACACATTTGTAAATAAGTGGAACTAATTTAGTTTTCTTAATATTGCAACATATTAAAAAAGATAGATAAAAAAACAAATTTTTGTATCCTTAAAGAAGGTTACAAACAGACAAAGGTGGTACTCGAGTGGAAGGAACAGCAACACGGGCGTAGATGAAAGAAATTGTAAAAGAGAATACACTACTGAAGGATAGGGAATCTGTTAGCCAGCTAGTAATTTCTGAAGCAAGGGTATCTACCAACCACCCCATGCGGTCAAATGTAGCACAAGGCTGAATTTAATGTGGCCAACAATCCCCTGTATAAAACGGGGTTGGGTAGCTGTTTCCCCGAGACAAGGCTATGCTCTTAGGCATAACCCTGGGGCATAGAGTTTGACCACCACAGCTGGAGACAAATCTCCAACTCTAGACAAATTTCTGAACCAAGTCCACCAGGTATATCCTGTGCTCACTATATATATATATATATATATATATATATATATATATAAAAGACATTTTTTATATGTTTAACGTTCTTTTTATAGATAAAAGTATTTTGAGCAAATACTCTGTTGTATAATAAACAGTATTAAATAACATTTACCGGCCTGAATGTCCGAGAAATTTTCATAGAATGTTATTTAATACTGTTTATTATAAAACAGAGCATTTGCTTAAAATACTTGTATCTATAAAAAGAAATCAAAAATGTCTTCAATAAATTGTCGGACTATGTCCAATTCAAAAATATATATATATATATATATATATATATATATATATATATATATATATAATCTACTGATATAGTCAGTCCACATATGCGATAGGGGGTGTGGGACATTCCATTACAACACAAATAGGAAATGTTTATCTTTATTCTTTATCTTGTCATATTCCAATCCATATTTGATCCCATCTCATATTAAGCAAGCTAACTTGATTTCACTTATTGACAAATAAAATGTATAGTAGAATTCAATATCAATTGGAGAAACTCAACACTTTAGTTTCTTAAAAGGATAGTCATCTACTTTCTATATTTATGAATAAAAAAACTGAGGCCGTTCTTTATTTTGGATAAAGAAAGGTGAAACAATGAAATTTAATTTTGTTTCTTCCTCCCTTTTTTTTTTAATCTGGGTCAGGCAAGGACATGCCCTCATTATGACATTTCTTCTGGCTATTTCTAACAATGAGATTGTAATATCCAACTCTGCACACTTTAAAAGCAATCTAGAGAATAAGGATCTGACTGGTATTCTTTTGGCACTGGCTACTCTGACTTTGACATGTACAATAGGCCCCCGCCTATTCACGGTTTCACATATTCCCAGATTTATCTTTAGAACATATGTTTTGTTATTTGTGGAAACCCCCGAATATTTGCATGTTTTTCTGAAGAACATGTATACAAATTATTCACTGAGAACTCCCTCAATTCGTGTATTTTTTTCAATAGAACATTTAAAATATTCTTGTATTATTTAAGTGACTTAAAACATAAGTCTATTTTTATGGTAAAAATTTGCTGAATTGTACATCTTCATTGTAAAAAAAAAAAAAAAAGACAAACGTGTAGTGCTTGAGCTTTGTTCTTTGTTAGGGGTTGCGGCTGGGGTCTTAAAAGTGGATTATGCTAAGTCTAGAGGCATCATCACAGTTCTGTTTTTAGAAAACGTTTTAAACTTTATATTTTATGTCTTGTTACACATATTTTATACAGTATTTTCAATGGTTGCAGCGATCTATGCGTTATTAAAAACATTGTTGTACATATGAAAGAAAATTTATGCTAAGTGTATGGTCGCCAACACTATTTTTCAAAAATGTTTCGAAATGTTTCTAAAGTGTTTAGGTTGAAAGTTTAATGGGGTTTTAACAATCAAAATAGGTACTTATAAGCATTTTTAGGGGGTTTCTGGTCCCTAACCCCCGCATATACAGCGGACTCACTGTACTTGTGTCACAGGGCTAAGTTATACATTGCCCTCATTCAATATTCAATATGCCATCCATAACATTTTTATAAAGCCTCATTGCTGAGTATGTCACACTGTAAAGGTTATTTATGGTTTGCTGTTTTAGAGGATACAAACAGTAAAAGAACCCATGGGAAATTTTTTTTTTCTTTTAATTGTTAGTCTTTGTTCTTGCCATAAAATCTGTTTTATATACAACACTGACAATTGATTTATATTTTAACTTTTTCAGTGAAGTCAACTCTGGCTTCTTTTACAAAAGTGCTTCAGAGCGGGAGAAACTGGTTGAAGCTGAGCGTAAATTCATTGATGATCGTGTCAAAAAAATAATTGAATTAAAAAAGACGGTTTGCAACAATAACAGCAAGAATTTTGTGGTTCTCAACCAGAAAGTAAGTACGGTTTTATATGTTTACATTATAGATACTTGTGATAATAACAAGAATAATAATTTGCATGCAAATGTTTACATAGATGCATACAATTATGGCCCTGCTGGTTTGTCTGAAAAAGAAGCCCTTTTTGTAGTTTGGCCTGAAAAAAAAAGTAGTTTTGAACTTGAATTGACCTGTGACCAGCTGTGGCCTATAGAGGTCAGTGTCACCCCTCCAGTGTTCATTCTGAGTCCATTTAGTTTTACTCATGTTCAGTTCCCAGTCATTTCATCCACCACAAAAGTAAATAATTACTGGCTCCATTCTAATAGATATGTAATAATTTTGGGGAGAAAGATCTCTCTGCCGCGTTAGTCTTCAGGTTCCTTCAGACTACCATGGTTACCATCTAGCTGACTCCTTGTTCATTAATGCATTGCTGGATTGCCCCTGGTATCATGAAGATTAGCACAGTTCCACTCATTCTGGCTGGTATTCCTCTGCTTCTCAACCATTCACTCCTGCCACGTTGTGTTTTTGATCTCAGAGGGTGAGAAGATTTTGCTGATGAAGCAAACTGAAGTGAAGAATAGGTTGACAGCGAAGAGCTACACAAACAAGAATTCTTTGAAAGAAGGAATTAACTCTAGTTAAAAATGTAATAATGATTTGATCTATACATGATTTGTTGTATACAGTGGTTTTAACCCTTCCCACTTAGTTGCTTGATTCTATGCAAAATATACCAAGTCCATTTTTGCCTATATCACAACAATAAATAAACTTGTCTTTCTTCTAGTTTACTTTCCCTAAATATATTTTTATAAGTTACTTACAATATCATGGGTAGGGTGAAACAATGTTAAAATTTTGATTTACTCTAAAGATGTGAAACCTGCTGTTGCTTGAAAGCTAGGGGAGGATGGAGATGGCTTATTTAATGTTTCTATATTTATGTGTTTGAAATATTTACATAAAATCTCTTCTTCAAAAAACTAAATGAAGATTTTGTCTGTAAACATTATTTCATCCACACTTGAATTTTTTTTTTTTTTTTTTTTTTTCTCTTAAGTAAATGATTTAAGATTAAGATTTTTCTTCTTTTTGTTTAGGGCATTGACCCCTTCTCTTTGGATTTATTGGCCAAGGAAGGAATTGTTGCTTTGAGGAGAGCCAAGCGACGTAACATGGAGAGGTAAGATAAAACAATCTTTATGTCCTCTTTCTCAATTATAATCAGTTAAAAATAATGTTACAGCTTTGTTCTTCCATTGTTATTCATTGGGTTATTTTATATCTGTTTACCATAACAAAACATTTAACTCTGTCAAATATTTGCTATTTCTAGGTTAACCCTCGCCTGTGGTGGTATTGCTATGAATTCTGTGGAAACTCTCACCCCTGATTGCCTTGGTCATGCTGGTCTTGTCTATGAACATGTTCTGGTAAGCATTTTTAATATAGATGGCTTTTCACTTTGAAACATTTTTCTTTCTTTAAGCAATGACTGACCATTGCTTGAAGATTAAGTACTTTGAGATTCTGGCTGCTGTAGGCACAAAAATTCTGTCTGTTCTTAAAAGAACGACTGATCAGCATTTGTTAAAAAGAAATGTTGCCCTTCTCCTTAATGATCCAACCAATGCCAATTGAACCTTTTTCATGAGTTCAGAATTCAAATCTTCAACCATTGCATGTACTGACTCTAATTGTCATGTGTAAATGTAACAACTGTTATGGGAGAAACTTAGAATATTTAAAGAATTATATAATTGATAGTTAACCATATTTGACAGCATATAAGACACACATTTTTTTTACTAAAAATATCTTAAAATTCCCCTGCATCTTATATGTAAGTTTAAAATTTGTGATAGTTGGCTGAAATTATCTGCCTGGCAACTCTTGAGTAACTTTTATATACCTATTGTCATTATTTAAAAGGCATTTTAAATGCATATTAAAAGTGTTATTGATAACATTCATTATATTCATCATGTTTCATATTAATACTTTATACTAAAATTATATGCAATAAATTCAAATTATATATGTAAAATATACATGTTTCATTAATATTTTTCTTGCGATAACTTCTGGTTGCATTGGTATAAATACAATCAGAATTTTTATATCCTAATTATTCCATTAAGATGTTTACAAGACGCAGGTTGTACAGATTATATAAAGGAAAACTTTTGAATGAATTTTAATGTTAACTCTACTGTTTTGCTCTGTTGTAATAATTGCTTGATTTTTATTTTGTTTTCTTATCTTTGGATATAATAAATTTTTTATAGGCTTGTGTTCTTTTCCTCTTATTTTTCATTGAATTGTAATCATGGCTTGTTTAACCAAAATAATACCATATAAATATAGCTTAGTCTGTACCATTTACTAATAATTTTAATAATTACTAATTTTTTCTTGATTTACCCTGCTGAAGTTAGGGTGCATCTTATATACTGTCAAATACAGTAACCATATTTAAATAGTGAGGAACAGAAGCACTTTCAACTTAAAATATTAGTATAGCTATTTGCTCTGTCCTCTAATAATAAGCATTAGATTATATGAATGATGGGCTTACAGCCATATCACCTTGAAATGAAGTTAAGCAATGACTAAACTGAACAGTACCTAGATAGGTGACCAATTGGCAATACCAGGTGCTGTAAGTGTTGGTGGTATAATGGATAATGGCTCAGAATTAGAGACCAGAGTTCCAGTCAGGTCGGTTATATTCCCTTAGGAGCAAATAGCATTTGAAAAGGTATAAAAAAAGCTATAGGCTAATTAGGGTTTGTATCAGTAAATCACCCCCCCCCCCCCCAAAAAAAAAAACTCAATTTCTTACAATCTATTGATATATGAATGACTGTGAAAAAGTCAGAGGTTGTAATTTGTGGAGTTTTGCTATCTTAAGTTGTTTTTCTTACATTGTACAAGTTCTTTGACACATTGTTATAGACCATCTCTATTTGTTGTATTGGCAATCTTAGATCCGAGCTGGAATTGGTGGGAAGTTGATTTAAAATTTTTTTTTTTTTTTTCTATTTCTTTTTAGGGTGAAGATAAATTCACATTCATTGAAGAATGCCAGAATCCCCAGTCTGTAACAATTCTCATCAAAGGACCGAATAAACACACTCTCACACAAATCAAGGATGCTGTTCGTGATGGTCTCAGGGCTGTCAAAAATGCAATTGAAGATGGTGAGTTTCTTGTGGTTTCTTATATAACAAGAATGTTGGTTAATATTTTATATTTTCATAATCAACAATCATAATACTGTTCAGAGTTGTATTCTGGGTAATAATAAATAGTTGATAGATTTTTAAGATATTATCTGACAAACTATCATTTATACTTTCTTCTCTCGGTTTGTTTCGGTTGTGAAATCATGTAATTGTTGCCAGATAAAACATCAGATAGTCATCTAGTATTTTTTTTTTATTATTATGAAGGCAGGTAATATAAAAAATAAGAGACAGATTTAACACAGAAGTTTATTTTCATCATCACTTGTTAAGAGAATTAAAAATCTTTTCCACCATCAATTGTTAAAACAGGTTAAAATCATTTACTCATCATCAATTATTAAAAGAAATATAGAAGTCTTTGAATATTTTAAGCACTTCAGGCATAGCAGTCTCTGCAAGTCCCAAACTTGCCCTTGGGCATTGTTCTCTTGCCAGTAGACTTCAGGTGCACCTACTGAAGACAGCAGTCACAGACCACAGAATCAATGTTGTCCAAGTCTTGCCTATACAACCACTGTGTTGACATTCTCAAGGCTCCATAACCATGTTTGAGCTGGAGCAATTGTTCTGTTGTTTCTGCCCCAACTGCACATCATAGGATCGTAACTGTTCAGTTTTTCTTCTGGTTCAAGAAATGAACTGAAGTATCTCCAACACTAGTTCCATGGCTATACTGAATGAAAGTTGTCTATTGTTTTATGAATTAGTCTTTGAAACTGAAGTGTGTGGGTCAGAATATTCCAAGACTTAATATTCCAAGACTTAATATTCCAAGACTTAATATTCCAAGACTTAATATTCCAAGACTTAATATTCCAAGACTTAATATTCCAAGACTTAATATTCCAAGACTTAATATTCCAAGACTTAATATTCCAAGACTTAATATTCCAAGACTTAATATTCCAAGACTTAATATTCCAAGACTTAATATTCCAAGACTTAATATTCCAAGACTTAATATTCCAAGACTTAATATTCCAAGACTTAATATTCCAAGACTTAATATTCCAAGACTTAATATTCCAAGACTTAATATTCCAAGACTTAATATTCCAAGACTTAATATTCCAAGACTTAATATTCCAAGACTTAATATTCCAAGACTTAATATTCCATTGTTTTGGAGCTTATAGTGTTATACAGCTTGATTATCTTCTCTCTCCACCTCCCCTCCAAAAAAAAGGGGAAAAACTTATTGATAGAATGTTTAAATAATCATTCTTTTTCTTCTCTCCTCAAATCCATCTTACATACAATTACTCCAAGCAGAAGCTCCTCCTTGGTGCATATGTTGTGATTAATCGCTCAATGTGCTAAGCATATCCTAATAGACTATAAAAGATACAAGAAAATGTGCAACAAATACTATGATGTACAAAACCTTACCATGCTTTTCAAAAGTGTATCGGTTTCTCAAATAATAGGCTACCTGAGAAAAGTAGGCTGCTTCCAGCACTTATAAAAGAAAGCACAATACATTTTTTTTTTCTTTTTAAACTATATATGTAAAAAATAAATAAATAAATAAAAATATACATTTACCCTGAATGTATAAAATTATATACAAAACCATAAAGTTGTGTGCAAAATACCTGGATAATAGCATTCAGTGGCCCATGGAGGTTGTCATGCCACTGAATAAAATCAACCATTTTGGCATTAATGACCTATAGTGGTTGAGCTGGTTAAATAGCCAACCCTCGCTCCTCAAGAGTGTTTCTACAGCTGCAAAGTATGTGTGTGGATTGGAAATAAAGAAAAAGCCTTTGGCAACATTTTGATTCTCTTCTCTTGATAAGCCTGCATGTCTGAGACAGCAGCCTCATCCATTAAACTACAAACACTTACCTGAGGAAGGGAGAAGAAAAAAAACTGACCTTGTAGCTTTCGTTCTCAATTTTCTATGAATGCTGTCATGCATCAACTTTTGCTTCAGTAACCTCCTTTATGAACAGAATTTAATAAAGAGTATCTTGGATAAACCTCTATTCATCCAAAAGGCCTTAAATGACAAAAGGTTTACACACAAGCACACATACCACATGGATAATGAACAAAATTTACATACATACACACACACACAACATTTTTATGTTTAACATTCTTTTTATAGATACAAGTATTTAAGTAAATGCTATGTTTATAATAAACAATATTAAGTAACATTTACCTGCCTGAATGTTCGAGAAATTTTTCATAGAAAATATTTATCCTCCGACAGGATTCGAACATGTATCCTATACCGAACCGTCATATAGCATGACGTGCCTTTTTACCGATCCACAGGATCGTTCGGTTGGCAAGATTGAATTTACTGCTTATAAACTTCAATCTTCCATGAACCTCTCACGTACATTCATAACTGCTCATGGCGTATCAAAATCAGTAAAAAGGCACGTCAGGCTATATGACAGTTCTGTATAGGATACAGGTTCGAATTCTGTCGGAGGACGAATATTTTCTATGAAAAATTTCTCGGACATTCGGGCCGGTAAATGTTATTTAATACTGTTTATTATAAACAGAGCATTTACTTAAATACTTGTATCTATAAAAAGAATGTTAAACATAAAAATGTCTTTAAATAATTGTCGGACTTTGTCCATTTCATAATATATATAAAGCTACTATATTTGTTATTATCTATGAGCTACTATAATTCTCTAACTCTTCAACTGTCAAATGTATAGCTACTTCTAATTTCTATATTTCCATTTTTACACCATATTAATTATATCTGATAATTGTCCCTTGTTCTAGGAACTCTTAACCCTAATTTAATGTCATAAGGTTAATATCTCGGTTTAATTTTATAAAACCTCTTCCCTTTAAAGATAATTACCTTACACCCCTCCCCCTGACCACTGACTTGTACCTTTTGTCTGACTGAAACATTGAAATGGATAAATTCTGTATTAGTTTTTCGACATCAACAATTTCTTTTTCTGACATAAACTCAGTCTATATACTGGGAGTAAATAAGACTGACAGTTTTTGTTGGTTGAAGTAGGTCTTTCCCATATGAGGTAATTTTTTTTATTTACTAATATATATATATATATATATATATATATATATGTATATAAAATATGCTTAGTTTTACTTGTATACAAACATTATGAAGAGAAGAGGGAAATAAAACAAATGCTAGGCTTCTAAATTTAATATCATTTAACTATGAGAGTCACTGAAGCATTTCATGCAAAATGGAGTTGTGCATTCTGTGCAGCCAGTTGTCACTCTTTTTCATCTCTTCCCTCTTTGAGAAATATGTATGTGGGTATAACACTGTCTTTGGCTTGTTCTTCCAGTATTTATTTGCCAGCAAATACTCTAGGAAACAGGGTAACCTCATAAATTTCTGGGTTGTCAATTTACTCATTTTAGACTCAAATCATGAATGAATGCGGCGTGTCTTATTGTAAAAGTTTAAACTATCAATTTATGATATCTGATCTCCTTTGAAACTTGATGATACCTGGCATTTAAAGGTTAAAAACCAAGTACTACAATTTCTTATCTCTCCCCCACCCCCTAAAATTCTCATGTTTATATAAATTTGAGGTTTTCTCATGAAAACTCAATTTGAGCTCAGAGGAGGATGAATCAAGAATGACATTGAGATTTTTTTTTTGCATAATCCAAAATAAAGGACATTTTGTGTTTATTGCAACACAAATGTCCTCCATTTTATAACATTCCATGTTTTTTCATTTCTGTAAACTACTTGCATTTCTATAACCATTCCAAGAAAAAACTTCTTTTTTTTCTTTTTCTTTGCAGGCTCTGTCCTGCCTGGAGCTGGAGCTTTTGAAATTGCTGCCTATCGTGAATTGATGAAATACAAAGAGGAAGTGAAAGGCCGAGCCAGATTAGGTAAGTAAATTAGTTACCAGTTTTCTTATACTAGAAAAGTAAATGTTTGTGTGTGTGTGTTGCTCATTTTGATAATTCATGTACGAGAAATTGAATGAAAACCATCACCTTACTCCACCTTTTACACCAATCTGCCATTTTTAAAATTTGGGGTTAATATGTCCTCACACAGCCATTGTCTAACAACTCGGATTCAACTGGCAAGATATCTTTGGAGAGATTTCTTTGTTTTCTTTGTGTTTTAACTGCTGGTTAAATGTTTTTTGTCATGATTATATTGCATGTCAGCAGGTGTCCTGCTACGATTACTGTTGTACTGAAAATTATGGCACAATTGAATTTTCTCAAATTGACAATGAATTCTAGTGTCACAAGATCGTTGCACTCAAAGAAATGTGTAGATAATCTGAAGAAATTAGCAGTACCTAGGAAAACCACAATTTCCCCATCTGTTTTAATAATTGGTTTTGGCACCATAGATTATTCATCCTTATGATGGAAGAAATTTGGTACCAATTTGTTTGTCAGAAAATAGGTGTTTTGGGTGTTAGTCATTCAAATGAGAAACACAAGTTGTGTATGAACACATAAAAAAGCAGATTTGAATGATTTGCTCATTTCCTTCAATCAATTTAAAAAACAAAACAAAAAAACAACACATCGTACTTAGACATAACCAAAATATGGAGTGGAATATTAAAGGATTCACAATTATGAAATAAAAAAAAAACTTTTGAAGACATTCATTGAGGCAGTAAGTGATTATTTTGTGAGTAATAGTTTGAGGCTTTAGGTTGTTTTTTTTTTTTTTTTTTTTCTTTTTTTTTTCTTTCTTTATTCCCCCCCCTTCTTTGCTCCCCCCCCCCCTTGCTTTTTTTTTTTTTTTTGCCAGCAATAGCATTTGACAAAGATGCACCAACAGCATTGGTTTTTGTCTTTATGCATCATAGCACATTCCATGAAAAGTCGCAATATTGATATTAGTGCAGACAAAAAAATGTTAGCTTTGTTAATAGAAACCTTTTTGTGGCGTACAGTGGCCGTTAATAATTAAGCATAACCCAAGACTTCAGTATTAAGATAAAACAGTATTTAATTACAACTGCAAATAAATACTTAACAAGAACAAAAAAGTAAAAGTCAACCAAAGATAATTAAAAATATCAGTAAATACCTTGTTAGTAGCACAGCTCGGCTTAACGTCCAGTAAATACTAAATCAAAATCCTCAGCGCACATTAATTCACACTAATTCGACTGGATAGTTTCACTCAATAGTCACTGCAGTCAGTAGACTGACACTGCTATTTATATACACCTTGCAGAAAACGTATTCATAAATCCAGAGTGTCACACTCTTAACATCGGTGTTGATTTTTACTCATTTTCTTCCTATGTGACAAAACAGCACAAAGAATTGGTCTTACTGGCATCTGTCCTTTAACCATGTTACTAATCTGATCATCTCTCTGTTCCAATATTGTCATGGTCAACCCAAGCATCTATCTCAACTTTTACAAAATGTCTTAATCCTAGCTGTCTGCAGTTCTCAAGGATTTCATTGGTCAGACTTTGATTTTGAAATCATTCACTTTATTTCAACAGTTCGATGTGGCTGTCATGAAAGCATCTAGTTTCTCTTCAGGCATTGAAACCAGAACAAATACTTTCCATCATTCGTAACAGATTTGTACTCGGGATAGTCGTGAAACTAGATATTTATAGGACTTTGAAGTTTCATCTTGGCAATTCATATTTAATTAGTTGTTGTTCTACTGTAGTTTCTTGTTTCTAAATCTCACCACCACTGGAACAGAAAACATAAACGTGATAACTAATTGAAGAGAAGGTACCATACTAACACCTGTCCATATTGGCCACACGAGGCTGGCCCACATACATCTGCTTAGAGGAGAAGGTGTACCTCAGTGTAACTAATACAATCAAAGACTAATAATAAAATATATACTAATAGAATGCAAAAATACACACACATATGCTGCAAATTCTACAAAAATAACAAACAAAGACATTATTTGAAAATATGGCTTTTTCCCAAATTATAAAGTTTCTAAAAAAAAAAAAAAAAATTCTACAAACTTATTTAATACTAAAAAGTAGTAAAATGATGACAACACCTGGACAGGAGTGAAATAACAATTAACTGACTGATTCTATGAAATAGAAAAAAAAAATGTTTGGCCTTGGATGACCTCAGGATGGTTGATAGGTCGTAAAACACAAACTACCTGCCAATTTCTATTTTTGTTGATTGATCTTTTTCTCTTCTTACAGGTGTCCAGGCCTATGCTGAAGCCATTTTGATTATTGTTAAAGTGCTGGCACAGAACTCTGGACTTGATCCTCAAGAGACAATGGTTAAACTACTTCAGGAATACACTTCTCCTTCTCAAGCTGTGGGCATTGATATAAAAACTGGTAAGAGTCTTCAAGCTACTGTTATTCTTCATCTAGAAACATTTAAAAATGCTTAGGCAACTTTAACGGAGATAAGTCTTTCAATTTTCCTCAAGTAGATTTCCTTCTTGGATAAATGGTTGGAGCGTTAGTGTTCTAACGATAAGACACAAATTTTGAACCTCACCGTGGTGGATCAAGTCAAGAAATTGACTTCTTGATAATATTGTCCTGGGGAGGTGATCCAAGTGTGTGGCACCATTGAGAAGTACCTGAAAATCATACCACAGATTAACCTGGAACCTTGTTGGTGAAATCAGGTCAGCAAAACTGTTGGTGATTATGCTGATTGGTCCATTGTGCTAATGACTCTTCAGCCACTATATAAAGAATCCCATTACAAACATAGTATGTATGTCTAAAGTAGGACTTGGGTACAGTTTCTCACTTAACAGGTTTATTGGAACGGCCATTAAGTGAGAAGTGGCTGTATACACTTTTTTTAGATTGAAAAAAAAATTGTTTGAAAATAAATACTAACTGTTATTTATGGGATATATCAAATAATAAATGTGGCTAAGTGGTTTGAAAGTTTTGAACATGTGGACCAGGTTTCAAATCTCACCATGGTCAATTTGTTGATTAGACAGCTTCTTGATGATATTGACTTGGGAGATGAGCACAATTGAGTGCCTGATAACCAACCCTGTGTATAGTTTAGCCAAACCTTGTCAGTGAAATTTGGTAGCGGGAACTGTTTGAACGCATATATATATATATATATATATATATATATAGTTTGTCACTTAGCTCTTCATCATCCCAACTCCAGTTTCATAGACAGAATCTCTGGGAATCACTCTGTCTACTCGTTGTCAGGGGATATCAACAATTGACTGCTTATACTTGATTTTTCTATTTTATATACACTTCATAGGTGCAAGGGTATTTTTTGGGGGTTTTTTTCTCTCCTTATAGTGTATGTGTGCATTTTATACATATTTCAGATGTGCTATATTTAAATGCATTTTTTTTATATGTAAATATGAAGACTTGCATGATAAATTTATGGAGAAAAAGCTATTCATTCTCATAACTAAACAGAATTTTTAAATGATCAGTCAGTCAGATATGCGTCATACTTGATACACGCTTGGACATTGTGCCTGTTTTGATTTATGACTGACTAAGCAGAAGATTTTCCTACAGAAAGCTCCCATTTCTTTTTGCAGTAAACTGGTTGCTAATCAAGGCTGTAGGGCCTAGTCTATCCTGCTATTCAACCCATAGCGGAGCGGGGGGGGGTGTATTCATACTTTTCACAAGGGTGTCTGCATGCAAGTGAATGTAACAAACCTGACTGGAATTTGAACTCTGCTCTCCTGATTTCTCCTTTCAAACTGTCAGCATGACACCACAAAAAGCGCTATTCACATATAAGTTATCTCCTTTAATTTTCTAACTTCTGATTTTTGGGTGAATGGAACCATTCAACGAAGTGAAAAATTCAATTTAACTTTTGTGGTGAAGCCAGTTTTCAGGCAAATTACATTCACCGTTATGATTTCCTTCCATAAATACAGAAAGTTTTATTCATTATCTGTCATTATTCACTCAGTCTATATTTCTGAGATGAGGTATTGTAACTATTTACATTGTTCAGACTGTTGTCCTCATCTTTGTTATATACACTCTGGCCTTCTTCAGGTGATTAGAATTTTGAACCAAACCCTTTATTTCATCCGCCATGGTAGATTGTTCTAGTTCCACATGGCACGCCTCTTCCAGATTCAGTTATTTCCCTTTAGTCACTCAACTCTCCAAGTTTTTGTTCAACTCACAACTCCTTGGGTCAAGTCACTGGATTACTTCAATCAACGCCTTTATCCACTGTGCTGTGTCCTTGAGGACAACTGCCGAAACATTGCGAATAGGACAACAAAGATGAGAACTGTCTGAACAATGTAAATAGTTTCATTCATTGTTTATTTTTGTTTTTTCATCATAAATTTTTCAAGTTCTGGTTGGTAATGAACATTTATTCCAATGATTTTCTGCGTCTTTTACAGTTTATAAATAGAAGTTTCCAAACAAAGCATAACTCCATTTCTATTTTTAATGGAAGAAATTCACATTTATAAAAGATTTTTATTCAATTTTGTTGATAATGATATAATTTTATGAAGTGTGGTGAAAGAGGAGGCTAACTATCTTTATGGAAATTTTTTGGCTTGTTTTAAGAACACTTTAAAACAAAAGAAATTACTTTTTTTTTTTTTTTTTTTTTCCATTTTTTTTCAACCTAAGATCATTGATAATTCTTTCTTTTACAGGTGAAGCTTTGATCCCAGTTGATGCTGGTATCGTTGACAACTACAGGGTTAAGAAACAACTGCTCCATTCATGGTAAGTTTAATTAAGAAATCTCGAAGATATTGTTGCTTGTCTACATTCACAATTGTTTAGATGATGTTAAATGTGTATTTCACTGCCCATCTCTTAGTTGTAGGTTTGAGAGAGAGAGTAAAAAAAACAGAAGTATAAGATCTCTTGTTTCACATTCGCTCTCTCTCTCTCTTCCTCTCTCTCTCTCGTGCGCGCACACATATAGTGACTGTGTCTGAGAGAGACTCATACATGCCTTCTCTTTAACACACCCTTGCAAGCTCACCCTGATAGCTTTTTTTTTTTTTTTTTTTTTGAAGCAGTAGATTTTAAACCTCTAGCACTCTGCTGCAAGTGACTGTTCTGAGAAAAGGATTTTATGATGCAAAACCCGTGTAACCAGATTTTGAACTCTTCTTGATTCATTGAATATTATAGTTACTGGTTATCTACCAAACAAGTTTTGGTAGACCTGCTAGCTAGCCTGAAAACAAAAACTGTTGAATTCTTGTAATTTTCAGATTTTAGTAGTAGTATTATGATGTACCAATTTGCTCAAGTCAATCTTTTTACAATAAGATGTTCAGTCTTTATTAATCTTTATCTTTTATCTATTAAATCTACTTTTAGGTATCTAATCTATTTTAGATTGTCATAGATTTTTATAGTGTCATTGTCATGATTTTTAGAGATAGATAATCTATTAATCTTTATTGTATACAGATTCACTAAAGCCAGTCTTTTTACAATAAAACTCTTAATAAGTAACAAAATATAAAGACTTTTTTAATTGTTTAAAATATTTTTTCAAAGAAATAATCTTCATAACAAAATGACTAAATTGAAATTCAGACTAAAGAAAAAATCTTTAGTAAATTTAAACCGGCTGTCCCTTGATGTAATCTGTAAAAATAGAAATATCTACTTTTTTTTCTTTTTCTCCCCCCCTCTTCTCTTTGCCTTAATCTAATATTTTAATTCAAAGTTCTAATTATCCTAATACATTAAACATAATCCAACTTTTAATCTGGAATTTGTATGAATCTAGTGTCTTTAATAAGATTAAGATTTAAGATTAATAACATTTCAATGTTTTTATTAAAATCATTTAACATTATTAATCACTAATCTTTTTGTGTCTTTTCCATTGTAGTACTGTAATTGCAAGCAACCTTCTACTTGTGGATGAAATAATGCGGGCAGGAATGTCCTCTTTGAAAGGAACCTAATAAATAACCTGATAATCAACTTCTTTAGGAATCGTCGTGTCTTCAAATACAAAGCTACTTTTGTTTTCTCTTTGAGTTGCACTTGAAGCTGGCTCTCATTTGGTTTTGTGAACAATACTCTCTGGTCGCTGCTTTTCCCCTACGGACAGCAGGCACAGGGGCACCCCTTTCCAGCATTCACTGTTTCTTTTGTGCATCTCTTTTGTGGATGGGTACCCCCTTTCTCTCTCTCTCTACATTCTTCTTTGTCTGTGTTTAATATTCTGCTTTTAAGAGGAACCATCTACAAATCCATCCACAGTCATTATTAACAAAATTGCTATTCATTAAAATTGATACCAAGTGAATTATAAATTTTTATCTTATTTATTCTTAATTCTTTTTCTTGTCATTTTGTCTTGTGGGAGTTTTTTTTTTTTTTTTTTCAAAGAGAAAAAAGTCTCTCTACCTCTCCTCTCTCTACCCTCTCTCTCTCTACCCCTCCTCTCTCTCTCTCTCTACCCCTCCTCTCTCTCTCTCTCTCTACCTCTCCTCTCTCTCTCTACCCCTCCTCTCCTCTCTCTCTCTACCCCTCCTCTCTCTCTCTCTCTACCTCTCCTGTCTCTCTCTCTCTACCTCTCCTGTCTCTCTCTACCTCTCCTCTCCTCTCTCTCTCTACCTCTCCTCTCTCTCTCTCTCTCTACCTCTCCTCTCTCTCTCTCTCTCTCTCTACCTCTCCTCTCTCTCTCCTCTCTCTCTCTCTACCTCTCCTCTCTCTCTCTCTACCTCTCCTCTCTCTCTCTCTACCTCTCCTCTCTCTCTCTCTACCTCTCCTCTCTCTCTCTCTACCTCTCCTCTCTCTCTCTCTACCTCTCCTCTCTCTCTCTCTACCTCTCCTCTCTCTACCTCTCCTCTCTCTCTCTCTACCTCTCCTCTCTCTACCTCTCTCTCTCTACCTCTCTACCTCTCTCTCTCTACCTCTCTACCTCTCTCTCTCTACCTCTCCTCCTCTCTATCCCTCTCAGACAGGTTCTTGTTCAATCACCAGTTAAGCAATGTCAAGCATGGTCAATATCTAGATGGGTGACTGATTTGGAATATCAGGTGCTGTAAGCTTGGACGTGCAGGTGGTGCAATGGATAATGGTTCAGAATGAGAAATTGGAAAGCCAAGTTTGAATTCCAGTCAGTTTCATTATGCTCACTCACATGCAAATACAAATCTGCCTCTTCTCTCCAAGCCTAATCTAATATTCACTTGCAAAAAAAAAAAAATTCAATCCAGAAATGTTTTGATTTTAAATAACCTACAAAGGGTTGTTAAGCCATAAACAACAAATCAATATTTCAGTGTTGATTCATTTCATTATCTTAAGCCTTACATTTTATGACGTATCTTGATCAAATGTAACGACCTGATCCGACTCAAATACTTTAAAGGAATTATTCAACAAAATCCAATATGAAAAGTTAAGATTTAACTCCAAATACTTACCTGTGTGTTTGTAAAACGTACACATAATTTGTGTGTGTTTGTGTATGTAAAATCAATTTTCAAAAGTAATAAACCTTTGTGACATGATTTAAAACCCTGATATTGAAGAATTAAGTACGAAAGACTCTAGCCATCATCCCCTTAATTTAATGAGGGTGATGTACCAAACAAACTTAAGAAAATTGAACACTTATTCACTGCAATATCTTGCATCATAGAATATGTAGTCACATGCAAAAGTAGTGGGCTCATAAATTTGGAAGAAAACCTTAATTTTTAATCAATGGGTTGTATAGAGTCTCTTTCTTTGAAATGTTAAGCTAAAGAGTATATTCATGGAAGACAATGTTCCTTCTGATTTTGACTATTTCCCACCTTGACAAAAAAAGGTTTCAAAGATACTTTGTCTCCAGATATTATTTTCTCCCACTATTCACTCAATTACAAGGCTTGAATCACTCGAGGAATGTGAATTTATACATTTTTTGTTGTTTAGAATTGACAACAAAAATATCGAACACTATTAGATTGTTTATTTACAATAATTTTATATTTACAACATTCTAAAAACTAATGCAATGTGACATTTATTATTTAGCAATTTATAAAGAAATGTGAAAACTTTTTTTTTTTTTTTTTTTTTTTCAGAAAATTTATAAATATTTACTAAATTATTGAAATATGTAAACAAACTACAAGTAAATTCTTATTTACCAGTTTATAAAGTTCGAATCAATTGGTAATTAGCCAATGTTTTGCCAACCATTACAATAAACAATTTAATGTTTATTATTTTTAGTTGCCAATTCTCAAGAAAATGTATAAATTCACTTTCATATGTTTAGGTTTTTATTACAATTCTAATTGTGTTTTTTTGTTTCGGGCACAAAGGTCCATGATTGTTGAAATTTCTTTTTACTAATGAAATACAAATGTTTCTATGGTCTATATCTTTTGAAATTATTTATTTATATTAGGCTTGGTTTTCAGAATGTAACATCTCCAAACAAAAATGATTCTTGGATATGTTTTACTAAGGATAGATATTTTAAGCTGAAATCCATATATAGACTGCCAACCCGCCTTGGAGAAGGAGAAATCCAAATTAAAAACACGTGTAGCCCTGGGGTGGTACATACTATGCAGCTAATGAAAGGCTCATAAAGTTTACAATTAATATGACCCCCCTGTTTTGTTTGGCCCTGAAGATGGTAAAGAATGAGAGCAGGCTGGATTAAGAACAACATCATGGCTACCATACAGGAAGTAGTCTTACAGCCATATCACATTGAAACACCAGTTCCCATATTATCACGGAAGTTAAGCAATGTCTAGCCTAGTTGGTAACTGGGTGACCGCTTGGGTATATCAGGTGTGGTGAGGTAATGGATAATGTCGTAGAATTATTAATTGTAGAGCCAAGTTCCAATCCCAGTTGGTTATGTCTACTTATGCGCAAATACGCTTGGGAAAGGCATGGATCCATTTCTTCTCCCTCCCATCTATGGGTTAATTAGTAAGACTTGCATCACTAAAGTCATCTCTCAAATACAAAAAATTCATGCAATCTAAATATATTTCTTGGCTTTAAATAACCTGCAAAGGGTTGATAATCCATAGAAAATGTATCGATCATAGAGGAAGTGATTCATATAACGAAAGAGCAAGAAGAGTGTACATGATAGGGGACATAACTAGGGGTAGTTAGTTACGCATTACATGTCCCTCCACTTGGAACTTCGGATTGATTTTAATTTTATTTATGTGTGAGGTACAGAGGTGAATAGGATTGGAATAGTTGAGGTTGTATTATGTATAAGGCAGAGGCTCCCAAACTATTTTTTTTCTCTGGGCTGTATCTTCAGAATTAAAATTTGTTCGCGCCTCACCAAATTTTGTGATAAATGTACATTTAAAAATAAAAAAAAACAAAGGTTAAAGGGAGATAACCAGATTCAAAGTAAGATCATTATCATTGATAACTCTCTCCTCCAATTTGTGGACCCTACTTACTATATTCTTAATACTTGATATAATGCAAAAATATCAATGATAAAATCAGTCAATAATTTATTTACATTATTCGGACTATTGTCCTCATCTTTGTCGCCATATTTATTATGTTTCAGCCGTTGCACACTCCGGCCTTCTTCAGGTGGTTGGAATGTCGAACTGAACCCTTTATTTCGCTCACTTGGGTAGATTCTAGTTTCACTGCCCTCTGTGGGATCAGGTTGAGATCATAGACAAAAACACCATTAGAAAATTTGTAAACTTAAGGAATCAGCACATGTGCTAAGCCACAAAAATCTCCTGGCCCGACCAAGCATAGAAATGAATACGATATGGGAACCAGTAATAAGGAGTGCCAGAGAAAAGCGATAAAAAAACAAAAAATTGCAATATGAGCTCTGGTAAAAAAATATAAATGATTGCAATATGAGCACTGGTAAAAAATGATTGAAGACATTAGGTTTATAATAGCCAGAAATTCATACACAGATGTCCTCAAGGACACATGGCACAGTGGGTAAAGACGTTAGTTAGATCCAGTGACAGGATCCAAAGAGTGAGTTCAATTTCAGAGGGAAATTAACAGGAGATAACTGACATCCATTAAACATGGCACGTGGAACTAGAACAGTCTACCCCAGTGAGTGAAATAAAGGGTTCAGTTTGACATTCCAACCACCTGAAGAAGGCCAGTCATACAACGGCCGAAAAGTAATAAATATGGCAACAAAGATGAGGACAATAGTTCGAATAATGTACATAATACCTCATGTCAGAAATATAGACAGATACTTAGTTAATAATTATTTATAGCTATTTATATGACTCATGAATGCAATTACAATCGTTAATAATATTTAAAATTTTTAAATCATTTATTTTTGGCATATGAATTTTTTGAAACTGTTTCTGAATCCTTGATTGACTTTCAGTTATTCTGCATCGTTTGGAAACCATTGGCATAAGATATATAAAGAGTTGAGATACGTTTACAGAGGGTTTGTCCTGAGTGTGGTTGAACGCAGGTTGTCTTGTATTGTTTCATCTTCTAGTGGGTTTTTCAGGACTCCATTACTCAAACAATAGAACTGTATACACCAGACAATAGATTGACACAGGCCTATTTCTGAGATGATGATTACTGCTGACAAGATTCTGAGTTTGAAACTACCCACTACCAAGCCGAAACAGATATTTCTCCTGACTGCTAGCAATATCCACCTTTTATAAATGAACATTTTACTACACTGAATATCAAAGGACTCCCTCTAAATAAAATAAATAAAAATATATTATTCATTTTATGCCCTTGAGTAAGTTCGTTTTATGTCCGAAGTTCTAATAAATTAATTACCAAGAACTCTCTGGCACAACTACTCCGCACTGTAAAACCATGTCTTGTCTGGGGTTCCGAAGAGATAAAACATGAGAGCAGTCAGTATTAAGAACAGTATCACATCTTTCTTCAGTGGCTGCCATATAGGAAATGATTTGTATTTCAAAGGGGCAGGAAGAGTCCACAAGATAGGGGACATAACTAGGAATTGTCATGTGTATAACTGACTGCTCCAACTGTGGTCAGCCTTGATTTATAAAATATAATGTGACTTTTCACATCTGACCTGTTTGTCAAAATTAACCTTTGAAAACTTTGCTGACTTTTCATTTTTAATATTCTGCATACTCTATTGTTGCTTTTATACATCCTTTTAGACAAATTTCTTCATTTTTTTTTATATGTTTAGAAAAAAAAATTATTTTCAAAAAACAAATACAACAGAGAATTTTGCATCTTTTTATTTCATTTAACTTAAAAATTCCAAGTTTTTCTTTTTTCTCTTATTTTCATTCAGTATATTTTATTAAATACAAATCCTGGAACGGTCCTACCCATAGTATTCATAGTTACAAGTTTTTTTGTTTTTTATGTAAGCCAAGAAATGTCACAATAAAACACATACAGATAGAGAAAAAAAGGTCCTTTCAAAAATACATATATCACTTGAGGAAGAGAAGGAGGCAGAGGATTACTGTGGGGTGGGGAATAATTAGTTTATGGTTCAAATGTTATGGGTTCGTGGTTCAGGAGCTCAACAGTGTTACAAGCTTCAAAGAAAGTGCCCCATGATTTTTTTTTAGAATCCTGTAAATGTGTAAGGAAAAAGGTTGGTTAGCACCAGAGATAGACATGCATGTAATAGGTGAATATATGAGGAGGTGCTGAAAAGTCCTCGGTCCAACCCATTTTCCCAAAATCTATTAATTTGATGATCAAGCATCAGAATACTGTTGTTTTTTTAATGGAATGGATCAGACTGAGAACTTTGCAACACCAGCTTGTGTTTACACACAGATACATACATTTTATTTATATATATATATATATATATATATATATAATATAAAATAAAATGTGTGTGTGTGTGTGTATTTGGGCAGCTATCCCAGTTTCATACACATTTTGTTAAAATGACTGATAAGGAACTTCTAAGTTGTTTTTTTTTTATTTTTCTTGTATGTGAGCAAGGGATTGTCTAAATGATTTTTCATTCCGAGTACTTTTGGCTATCTCTTAAGGATTTTGGTTGTGCTATGGTAAGCGAGTTGTTGAAAGAGACATACTTTTAATTTCAGAATATGTCCAGTACATTCTGGCTGTGTTTGTAGTTGATGTTAAGGTTTTTTTTATGATAAGAACTTCAATTATTTTAGACATTTTTTGCAGTGGGAGATGGGGTATCATATTGTTTCATCTTCCAGCAACTTACACACCATTTACAATATGATGTGTAATATTTACAATTTCTCTTACACATTTACAAGTCCAGAACCTGTCTTGCACATTTATGGTGGTTTTCTAAGCATAGCTTAGATGTGGCACAAGGCTGAAAATGTAGGGCACCCAGTGAGGATTAAACTCGCCACTCAGTTGTAATTGTTTTATCGAGACAAGCTTGCTAACCATTACACCATGTCAAGGTGCCCTCATCTTGCACATTTGCGAGTCCAGAATCTTTCTTACAGATTTATTAGTTGACCATTCATCCATGCATTTGAATATTGCTGCCACATCAGGTCTGGTGCTTCTGCTATCTATTTAGAGTTTATTGATAAAATCCAAACGAGATTCTGCAATGTTATTGGTCCTGACCTGGCATCAGTCACTTTCCCCTCACTGTAAAAGAGATTCTCTGTGCCTTTTCTATAAATACTTTCATGGTAATTGCTTGGATGAACTTTCCTCTGTGGTACCTAGAGCTAAATCCGCGACATGGTCTCATCATTTTGCATTTGAATTGGCTAGATGTAACTGTAAGTTCCATGCTAAAAGTTTCTTCTCTTGCCTTTCCTGCTTGTGGAACTCTCTTCCAACTTTTTTGCTTTCCAGTCAACTTTGATCTTCAAAAATTTAAATGCAATAACAATCATTATCTTCTGTCTTAATTCCTCTTCTTTTAGTGTTTTCCCCCCACCCCTTATAATTTTTTTTTTTCTCTCTCACTCGGTAACACCTTGCCCCTTAGTGGCTTTATTGCTTTGCTTGGAGTGAAATGATTAAATAAATAATAGCAAAACTGAAAATCCTGGCTGATAGATTAGCCAAAAGTGCTCAACAGTAACAATCATTTAGACAATTTCTACATAGAAAATTTTTTTCTTCACATACAATAAAAATAAATTTCAAAAAATAAAAATACAATAAAAAACAATTTAACAGAAGTGCCCTGTCAGTCATTTATAATGAAACATGTAATTTAACTTGCAAAAATAAATTGAAAGGAAAATAAATATTTTTTTTTTTTTGCTTTCTTTTCTTTTTGATAAAAAACAAAAACATGTCTTCTGTAGTGAAACAGTTTGCCTGCAAATTAGAATAAGAAAAGTTATATTCATACTTAGAAGATATCACAAACTAATAACATCTAAATGTGTTTTTAAATTTTAATTTAATGTTTAGAAAATTTGAATAAAATTACAAATTTAAGCTAAATTTTAAAATAGTTTTATTAAATAAATTAGTGTTATTTTTAAAAAAAAGCCAAGACAAATTTGACTGGAAGAAAAATGTCAATTTACATTTAAAAGCTAATCCCATTTTCATCAATTATTATTATTTTTTTTTTCTTTTTAATAATTTAGGAATTTAAAAAATAAATCTTAATTATATTCATTAAATTACTTATTTTTATTTAATATTAAAAGAAATGTCTTTTAAAATAAAAACTTCAAAAGTGAAAATATTTTTTTAATTTTTGCAATTAAGTACATGAATTGATTAACATTTAATGTATGGAAAACAAAAAAAAAATTAAATATTTTAACTTGTATTTTTTAAATGAATTTATTTTATTTTTTTAATTACTTAAGCCTTTTCTTTAAAGATTAAATAATTTCTCATTAATTTTAAAATTTTAGTTTGTTTTCAATTAAAGAAAAAGGCTTTCTTTTGTAAAATTAATGAAAGATTAAATTTCTTGGAGAAAAAATGTTTTTTATATTTTTGAGAATTAAAAATAAATCAATTGAAATTCGTTTAAATTGGTGTGAAATGCCTTTTTATTAAAATTTACAGAAATGATTTTCTAAAAAAAAAAAGTACAAAAATAAAAATAATTTTATATTTTCATTTAATTTCATGATTTAAAAAAAAATACGTTTTCTATTAATTAATCAAAGTAAATTTTAATTTAAAAAAGACTTTTTTTTAAATGAGAATTTTACATTAAAGAGTGAATATTTTTTAATTTAGTAGGAATTCATGATAATGAAAAGTCTTAGTGCTTTTTCTGCTTCATTGTTTGCTTAAATTCTTGTGTTAGATTTTGTTATACTCATATTTATTTGCAAATTTTTCAAGATGGCCACCCTTAAACAGAACAAGCACCAAATTCTTTTGAATATTTTTTTTTTTTTTCACAAGGAAGAATCGGATGGGAAAATGGAAAATGAGATGCACAAATTTTTATATTTAGTTAGAAATTTATATTTAAAATCAAAGGCCAAGGATTGGGATTTTTATTATGACAGGACCTGAGATTCAACAAAATGGCAGCTAAAAATTTGACCAGCCAATATAAAATTAAATTCTTTTAAATAAAAAAAGCGACACTTTGCAGAAACTTTTAAAAATTTGTTTTATAAGTTTTGGGTTTTATTTTTTATTTTTTTGTTTTTCAATCATAATTTTTGTGGGTCACTGTTTAAAATAGTATTATATTTCAAAAAGGCTATTCTTATAAATTTGTTTTGAATCTTTTTTTTTTCTTTTTTACAAATGAGTTTCTGGAGAAATGTTTTGATAGTGAATTCTACTATAGACATGCATAGAAAATAATTTACTATATAAATTAATAACCATTTACTATAGAAATGTATTGTAAATGATTTTCTGTATAAAGTCTTTAATAATGACTTCAGTAGAGAAATGCACATATAATGGTCTTTATCAGAGAAATACAGTAAATGATTTTTTTGCTATAAAAATGCATTGACAATTTTTACTACAAAAATTCATCACTAATGATTTTTACTATAAAAATGAATTGGTCAATTACTCTTACTATAAAAATCCATTACAAAGGATTTACTATGGTTTGACACAAAGCCGCAATCATGGATTATCCCTGAAAATTAAACTTACAACATTAGAGAATTAATTCATAGGATAAACTTGCTAACAATATCCACACTAATATTTACTAAGTTTAACAAGTTTAAAGATTATTTAGTAGTGGTATACACTCAATGAGGATTGTTGATAAACTAGTGAATTGGTCTGAGTGGCATTACTGCTAAATTACTTTTACTATAAAAATTTAATTGCAAATGATTTTTACTATTAAGAGTCAGAAGTAGTAGTCTATAAAATACATCAGAAATTATATTTAACATAAAATATGATTGTTTTTTGACAGGGTTCACAGCTGATCTGGAAAAATAGTCGCTTATTTTTAAGAAAAGTTAGGAAATTTTGGTTTCATGTCAAGGAAATCAGAGAATTTTCTAATGCAAACTGAAATGCATTGAATAAGATGTTTATTGCCTTTTTTTTTTTTTTTTTTTTTTTTTTTTTTTTTAAAGCATTGTTTAAAAATAAATGCTAAATGATATTTAAGTGGTATATATTCGTTCTAGGTTTAGTCAGATTTGAATAAAAATGTCTACTTCTTTCAATCTTGATTGGATGGACCAAAGTCTTAATTTTGAATTTGTCCCACAGGGCAGACCAACAAGAAACGATTTTAGTCTGCCTGTTACAGGATGTTTCAAAATCAGGGAATTTTATCCAATGATTAAACTGAGAACCCTGCTATAAAAATGCATTGCCAATGATTTTTATAATAAAAATACATTGGGAATTAATTTTTTTTTTTTTTTTTTTTTTTTTTTTTTTAACATAAAAATGTATTGCAAATGATTTTACTATAGAAATATGCTATCACTGAATTATTCTTAGAAATTAGTTGCAAAGAATTTATATAAAAACTTTTCAACTAATTTAATATTCAGTATCTGTCTATATTTCTGAGATGAGGTATTATGTACACTATTTACATTATTCGGACTATTGTCTTCATCTTTGTCGCCATATTTATTACATTTCAGCTGGAGCATACAACGGCCAAAACGTTGTAATAAATATGGTGACAAAGATGAGGACAATCGTCCGAATAATGTAAATAATGTAATTTAATATTAAAATGACATTTGAATTATCTACTTCAAAAATGTACCATAAATGATGTAAAAATCATTATAAGAAAAGTGCTTTATGAAAAAATTTATGGTAAATGGTTTCTGCTTAAATTTTATTTCAGATGATAACTTTGTTTTTAAAAAAAAAAACGTTTTAGAAAATGTTATATGGTAACATCTGAACATTGGTTAGTATTTAGTCATCTTTAATTGTAAAAATCAAATGCTTATTCATTTATATTCTTTACGAAGAAAATTTAAAATATCAAAATGACAACTTTTATTCTGTTCTGTTTTTTTTTTACTACACCTTACTTAGCAAATGTCTTGCTTTACTTTTCATTGGGATTTTAATTACCAGAGTTTTTAAACAGTGGCAGACTCACCAGCATGTCAAGTTTGCCTGATGGTAAGTGGGCCCCCTATATCAAATAAAAATGCAATAAAGAAGTGAACACATAACTTAAAAATTACTAAGACTTTTACAAAGTCAACTGTACCCTACCAGTTACTACAGTCCAATGTGCGAGGACATTTTCAAAGCTAAAGATCATAAAGACAAGGTCAAGAAATTCACTATCCGAGGAGAATTTGGAATCATACATGAATTGCAGAAGCAATTATTTGCAGATTCACACAAATGAACACAAACGAATACTCTTAATATAGCTGACTGCATGCAATGCTCTATTGTGCTTTTGAACTTTCTGTTAATGTGTAAACTATCTAAAAATATCAACTAATTAATTAAAACTAAAAAAAATTATGATACACACACACACACACACACACACATACATACATTATATATATATATATATAATAATAATCTGTATCTGACCATAGGGAAATTGTCTAGGTTTTATATACAACTTCATGTCATGACCTATATTAATTTTTTTTTTTTTTAAATCTGATAGATATACATACATTATACACCTCTCTCTCTCTCTCTCTATATATATATATATATATATATATATATATATATATATATATATATATAATGTGTGTGTGTGTAAAAATTGGATGCAGAAGCAATTATTGGCAGATTCACACAATCATCTCCTGAGCACATGATTGCTCTTAATATAGCAGACTGCAATGCTCTATTGTGATTTTGAACTATCTGTTAATGTGTAAATTTTGCAGTAAACTATCTGAAAATATCAACCAAAATTTAAAAAATCTGATACACATAAATATATATATATATATATATATAAACTAATTTAAAAATATGATTTGTCGTTACACATGAATTACCATGTTTCTAAAACAGAAATCAAAAACTTCAAATTAAATTGTATTAAATTAAAAGCATTAGTTCTGTTTCATCTTCAAGCAAACTTTGGAATTTTAGGGTCCAAAATTTGCTTGAAGATGAAACAGAACTAATGCTTTTAATTTAATATAATTGAATTTGAAGTTTTTGATTTCTGTTTTAGAAACATGGTAATTCATGTGTAATGATGAAACCATATTTTTAAATCAGTTAATTTATAATATTTATGCTCTGTAAATTTACATTGAGCAGTTTTGTAAAAATAAAAATATCAATAAGAACACCAGATTACATATCTTAATGTTCTTCTTTTCTTTTTTTTTTTTACTATAAAATACACACACACACATACATACATACATACATGTGTGTGTGTGTGTGTACTCCATAATGTAATTAGTGTTTTGTTGATCATGACTCAATCACTTCATCGTAATGAAAGTACTTTGATTACTCACACCATTCATAACCCCATTCAGTCAAACTGTTACTGAATATTTACATTATGCATTATGTAGAGTGCTCATCCAAAACAAGTATATTTGTTCCGTTTTTCATAAGTAAAAAAGTAATATACATTTGTACTAGGTTTAATGATCAGGGGTAGATATGAGAAGACACAGGAAAATTCTGATTCTGATTCACTTACCAAAATCAGTAATTCAGAGACCAAACGTCAGAATACTGATCTTGGGACATAGGTCAGCATGAAAACTTTTCAGAACCTGTTTGTATTAAAATCCCATTATCATCTACTGTTTGCCACTATCTTCATTATAGCAAGATCTCCAGAAATGCCTTCGAGTAGACTGGTATTTAGCTCCTTACAAATTTTTACCAATTGTAGTATTTTTTATATGATTTAATTTTAACAAAATACAATAAAGAAAAAAAAACAAAAACATTATTTACATTGTTCGGACTATCATCCTCATCTTTGTTCCCATATTTATCACAACGCTTCGGCCATTGTACACTCCAGCCTTCTTCAGGTGGTTGGAATGTCGAACTGAACCCTTTATTTCGCTCACTGGGGTAGACTGTTCTAGTTCCACGTGCCATGTCTAATGGATGTCAGTTATCTCCTGTTAATTTCCCTCTCCAAATTCTCCACCGCCTTAACCAGGTATTGAACTTACACTCTTTGTGTCCTGTCACTGGATCTAACTAATGCCTTTATCCACTGTGCTACGTGTCCTAGGGGACAAAAAAATAACTACCAAAGCAAGGAAGAATATAACTTTCTCTTGCATGGGATTCGTATAACAAACTTCACAAGATTTGGAGCTCAGACCTTTAATCCTCTTTAAAAGTCGAAACATTTCGAACTCTGATTGAACCAGCCCTACTGTAAGGATCAGAAACTAGGACATTATCTGTTTGTCTTGAAAGACGACTGGATGGAACATATACAAATCTGTTTAGAAAAATCCAGAACATAAGTTGGAGATCCTATGTAATGCTTAACACAATTTACAAAGAACCGAGGCCAATTTCTCTTCAAGTCAAAAGCAATTGCAGTTGGCTGGCCACACCCACTGAGCAGCTGGGGAGGTTGTCTCATCCTTACTTCTAAGACATCCTTCCTTCTGGCGGTGTCTTCTCACGTAAGTTGACTTTCCCAGACACTATGGCTCAGGGCATTGGGGATCTGGGGACAACAGTGCAGGACCGGACAGTGTGGAAAGGGGTTGTCAATGGAGTTCCAACTAACCACAGAGACATCGAAGAATGATGATGAACTTCCATAAAACCCTGATGAAAAAAGTTTTTTCATTTGTAGCAAAGACGGTTATTTCAAAGATGATTTCTGTTAATCTAGAGGTACTGGAAATTTAAAATGTTCTTGTCGCTAACCATGCTGGCGACCTATTGATAATTTAAGGCTAAATTCTAAATTTTTTTTTTGCCCCCTCCCTGCTACAACCCTGATATATATATATATATATATATATATATATATATTATTACACACCAAATTACCTCACATGAGCATAGATCTATTTCAACCAACATGAATTATGTTAGTCTTATTCAACTCAGTGTATGGACTGTGTTCATGTCGGAATTAGAGATTTAAAATTTAACAGCAGTCAAAGAATTAATACAGAACCTACCCCTTTCTATGTCTCAGCCAGATGAAATGCCCAATTTTGGTAAGGGGAGAGCAGGAGGTATCAGTCTTAAGGGGAAGAGGTTCCACAAAATCAACCTGGATATTAAACTTATGACCTTAAATTGAGGTTATATGAAGAATGAGGTGTTGAAACTAAAAGAGGGAGTTTTATATATATATAAAAAAAATTATACATACATACAAATTATATATATATATATATATATATATATATATATATATATATATATATAATATCAAGAACAGTATTGGAGTAAATTGCAAGATAAAATTATATAATATATATATTTATATGAAGGAATATAGTTTTAAGGCGTGCTATATTTATGGGATAAAGTACTCAATATCAGAGACAGAGCGTATGTAAATATAAAAGTGAACATTGAAGTCAACACTCAGAGGCGACAGGCTTTTTTCATGCTGGATGCAATCGTCAGGCCTGACAATTGCGTCTAGCATGAAACAGCCTGTCACCTCTAAGTGTTGACTTCAATGTTCACTTATATATATATATATATCTAAAGACATTTTTATGTTAACATTCTTTTTATAGATACAAGTATTTAAGTAAATGCTCTGTTTATAATAAACAGTATTAAATAACATTTACCGGCCTGAATGTCCGAGAAATCGTCATAGAAAATATTTGTCCTTTGACAGGATTCGAACCTGTATCCTATACGGAACCGTCATATAGCCTGATGTGCCTTAACCGATTCGGCCACTGAGGATCGTTCGGTTGGCAAGGTCGAATTTACTGCTTATAAACTTCAATCTTCCATGAATCTCTCACGTCCATTCATATCTGCTCATGACGTATCAAATGTAAACAAATGACGTCACACATTATGAAATGGACAAAGTCCGCCAATTATTTAAAGACATTTTTATGTTTAACTTTCTTTTTATAGATACTAGTATTTAAGTAATAATATACACTTATAAAATCCCTATATTTATATAGTAAATTGTTGAAGAGATATTATGAAATTATTTTTTTAACAAGAAATAATGTAGTGTGTTTAATATAATTTTTTGAGGACTAAAAAGTCCCCAGAGGAGAAAAGAGATATGTCTTGTCCCCATGGCATCATGTGGGGGGGGGGGGAGAGAGAGAGATTAAGTTTGCACCTTTTGTTTTTATACACCGCCATGTAGCAAGTGTTAAAAGAAGTCTCTTGGCAAACAAGATGGTATAATCCCACAAGGTTGAATCAGACTGGATTCAGGATACCAGCTCCAGATTTGTCTTCAGGGTTTTTAAGTAGGTAGCAGAAATTTTAAATTCAAAGTTGTTCTCCTACATTGATGACCAAACAAGGCTAGAGTACCCTGCTATTTTACTCTTAGGATTAAGATTACATGATAAGAAATAGATTTCTCTTTATTTTAGATTTCTAAGTTTGAGATTTCTTTTTCCAAATACTTTTACTATGATAATGATAAGCGCATCTCTGTTCATGTGAGAATAGTTGGGAACATCATGTTGAGAGCGTTGTGTTTTTTTTGTTTTTTTTTAAAGCTTTAAGGATGAGGCAACCAAGTTAACTTGGGAGTTACATCTCGATACTTGAGTACAATCTCAACCTATTGAGGCTACACCTGCAATGGGCTATCACTCAATAAGTGTAATAATAAAATAATACTAAAACCTTGCTTGAGAGCTGCAGAGCCTTGGAACACCAGTGTTATGGCCATAATAACTGGCAACCATTTCAAAAACACTTGTGGTGAGCAGTGATGGCCCTAGGGTTGCTGGCATCCCAGGCAAGCTGAACTTTAGCCCTCTTACAAGTATAATTTTTTTAAATTTTTACAAGGAGATAAATTGAAAATGTAGAATAAAGGATTTTTACAATATCTGTCTATATCTCTGAGATGAGGTATTATGATTATTTATATTATTCAGACTGTAATTCTCATCTTCATTGCCATATTCACAACGTTTCAGCTGTTGTACACTTCAGCCTTCTTCAGGTGATTAGAAACTTGGAGAGTTGTATTAAAGGGAAATAACTGAGACATCTGGAAGAGGCACGGCACGTGGAACTAGAACAATCTACCTCGGTGGACAAATTAAAGGGTTTGGTTGGAAATTCCAATCACCTGAAGAAGGCCGGAGCATACAACCGACGAAACGATGTGAATATGGCAATGAAAATGAGGATAACAGTCTGAATAATGTAAATGAATTTATTACAATATACAACTTAATACAAGCTAAAACAAAACATTTATTATCCTACCTAAAACATTTTTTCTAGCTTTTAGATCTGCAAATCTTTTTCATTGCATTTTCTGTACTTGTCTTCTTTACAAGATCATTTTCTATTGACAAAATAGCAAAAGAATTTAATCTCTCTTGGGTCATGGACAACTGCAGATATGTTTTTATAAGCTTTAATTTTGGAAAAACTCAAACATGACATGGTGGCCTTGACTGTGTCCCAGGCAACTGCCTGAGTTGCCAGTACCATGAGCCGGCCATGGTGGTGAGATTAGAAAACCTGGATATTCAAGAAAGTATTGACTTATCCAGATCATGACAGTGTCGAAGCCAAGAATTAAGCTTTTGGAAGATGATGGATGTTTGAGAAGACTTTCTGTCACTTGATCCATGTTGAAGATATTTGGAAAATGCCGTAAGGAAAATAATTTTCAATTGATTGTACAAGCAAATGGTATATACCCTACAGAATAGGAAAAGTAAGATTTCTTTGGGGTTTTGAAATTCTGATGGAACACTATATCCAGGTCAAGTATATTTACTTGGACTCCCCATCAAGGCTGGATCTGACACAAGGTCCTTTTAACGTGGGGAGCACCATACACATATTTATGCATATGGGCCAAGGACAAAAATTGGTTTTTGCCCAGACTCTGCAACCACTGTCACGCTGGAACCGGTATTACACCATTCCAACCTCTTTAATGCAGTGTGGAAGGTGCTGGCACAGAGTTGGAATCCTTGGGGCTGAGCAACTTCTCCCATCTAAAATGAGGAGAATCATAGCTTCACTTACAGCACAGGGAGCGATAACCACACCCCAGTAAACCCTCACTGGCAATGGTTAACTCAAACCAAGTCTCGTCATTGGAAATCAAGACAAGGCAAAAAAATTCTGTCGGATTATGGTTGAAATGTATAGAAAGGATGACTAAATGATATTCTCGTTAAAAAAAATACTGTTTTGATTGTTTTGTAACTTCAGTTTAAAGCATCAACCAATTGGTCAACAAGTAGTTGGTGGAGTTCATTTTATTCCTGCAAATCATAAAAAAATCAACTGAGACTATATCTGGATTGAAAAAAGAACGAGCAAAGAGGTGTAATGTTTGTAATTCAAGAAGGTATTAAAAAGCCTTTGCAACGATTTCACTTGTGTTTCTAACTGGAATGTGATACTTGTCAAGTTTTAAATGTTTTGTCAATTTTAAGAAGTAGTTTTATAGTTTTCCCATTTTATACTTATGCTAGATTGTCTTAAATTTATTAGAGAAGACATTGAAGTAAGTACATTGGATTCATTTATTTTTTCTGAAGTTGCAATGTATGCCATTTTGTTTATTAAAAAAGAAAGACAACTTTTTGCAGTGCCAAATTTACAAAAAATGTTCGGTTGTAAAGAATTTTGTCACGTTAAAGTTAATTTCATATTTTTTCTCTCATCTTTTTTCTTCCTAACAACAGATTTTGAAGATAATATTTTGTATTTCATAAATGATTTGTGCTTTTGCTTCTAATATGTTAATAATATTTATTGTACATAAGTACAAATAGGTCACAAAGCCAATATGAGTACATGTTGTAAATTTCAAGACATCCAACCTACTAAATACACCTGTTTTTTTTTAAATATCTAAAAACGGTTAATTTGCAGATTAGTACCCATGCTCAGTTTGCATTAAAAATTTCCCAAATACTTACATTTAGGTGTAAATGTACATGCTTCATTTGAAAAGGGCTTGATAAACTTGATAAAATCTACCATTTTGGATTTATCAACAGTAAAATTCAGATTCATTCACGTCGTTGGCAGCAGTCATTATTGGCATTGTTTGTATACATTCATTGCGGAAAACTAAGCACGGAAGAACATAGTTAACGGCTTTATTTTTACTGATCTCACTCATCTCATATTGTCCCAATTATTGCATCAGAGAATTGTGTGCGCAATAATCAAGACAAGTGAATATTCCACTCATAGGAATTCTGCAGCAAATGTATACAAACAACATCAGTAAACACGAATGAATCCAAACTTTTATTGTCAATAACTCCAAAACGGTAGATTTTATTAAATTTATCAAGTCATTTTCAAATGAATCATGTACATTTACACTTAAATGTAAGTACTCAGAAAAATTTTATTGCAAACTGAGCATGAATCCTAAGCTGTAAATTAACCCTAAAATATATGAAGTAAAATAAAAAAATTTTAGAAAGTCAAGTAATTTGAATTAAATTTTCTTTCTTTCTTTCTTTCTTTATTCATTCATTAATGATTAATTTTAGTTTTGGAAATATTTTATGAGAAATATACCCAGAAATATATTTTTTCAATTTTTAGTCAACCTTCCCCACAAATCTTTACCTTTATTTAACTTTTGGAAGTTCGTTTGAATAAAAAAAAAATGAAAAACATTGTTGACATTAGAAAATGTTATTTGTTTCATTTATTTTGTGTGTGTGTGTGTGTGTGTATTTAAAAGTAGTTTATTTATATAATTATTGATTTAATTAATGAAAACCAGCTGTAGACTTTTGAACTGTGAAAAAAAAAAGTTACATGGAAAGATTATCCCAGAGAGAAGGGCATATTTCGTAAAATAGCAAGGCCCTTCGACATGGTGTAATAATGGTTAACATTCTCATCTCGCTAGAGATCAATTACGTCTGAGTAGTCAAGTTCAATTCTCACTGGGTGCTCAATGCTTTAGGCCCTATGCCAGATATAAGCTACACTTTCTAAATTGCTAAACAAATACAGGAGGGTACTTCGATGTGGTATAAATGGTTAGCAGGGCCGGTGCAAAGGTCTTGTGAGCAACCCACTGAATCTATGATATGGAGCCCCTCACTTTAACAACTTACATCACAATTTTCATAAGGTAGTGTGCTTATCTATTACGAACGAACATACATACATACATACATACATACATATCACATACAATGCTAAGCATTCATTGGTTAATTTGTGCACTTTTGGGAGAAACAGATCACAGAAGCTTTCTTAAGTCTCGCTCACTGATTGGTCGATGCCAACCAATCAGATTGTTTGCACATGAATAATTCTTCCTGCGCAATGATTTGGAGCCTATAGTCGCTTATTTAAGCCAAGAGATTTTTAATCTCAACTAGTGAGATTTCAACTGCCAAACGAATCCATGACAGTTGAAACCATGCGCCAACTTTCTCGCTCACACACACCACTCACATGCTGAACATACCTTGTATACACTCAAATAAACTCTTCTTACACAGCAATATCTTTCAAGAACAATCATTACAAGAGACTCTCATGAACATTCTTCCAGTGAACTTTGGAATACTAAAATAACAGATAAAGAGAGACAACTCTTGTTTATTTCAACCTTTTCTTACTTAAATGCATACTTTCTTTCACATCATTGTTTGATATTGTACATCTTTTTAAATACATATTTTATTTGTAACAATGTCTTTTGCTTATCCTTTTCTGTGTCAGCCCTGTTTCCTAATCTAAAGTTAAATTAATGTGGTGAAGTCCGCCACAGTAGTATTCATATAAAATACAAATTTTATTGTAACCTAATTATGCGCACAAGATCATAGGCAATATAGGTGAATAATTCAACTAGAAAAATTGAAAATAAATACAGTGATGAAAATAAATACACTAGATACGAATTAGAATCTTTAGCGACATGTATCATTCCATAATTCTTAATCTTAAGTAAATGTTTGCAGCCATTTTTAACATCAACTTGAGATTTTTCTTGTTAAAAAATTGAATAATTTTAACACAATCAGAATTATGGATAAAAAAATAGTGATTTTTAGTGCTTTTTTCAAGACTTAGCATGAGCAAAACAAATTTACGGATTTGAAGGTGGGGAAACCCCCAGATGACGTCAAAATCCGCAAAAATTTTTCATACTGTCTGTTGTGCTTAGTTTAATTTGTAACATATAAATGTCAGTAGAAAAAAACAAATGTTGATAAGATAGTGTGGGTCACAAATCACTGCTCTGGACCCCTAATCAGGCTCACAACTCTGGCTAGGCGTGAGGGTGGGGCAGTTAGTAGGCACCGGTCATGATGGTTAACATCAGCAAACATGTCTTTCTAGATCAATTACGACTGAGTAGTGAGTTCAATCCTCATAGGGTACTTCATACTTTCAGCCCTGTAAGCTACTCTTACTAAATTGTTATTTCATGATATAATAATTTATTGTCAAGTCTCAATTTTACAGAGATTTTTCTTTTCCTTTTTTTTTTTTTTTAAAGAAAAAGATTGTACTGATTTTAAAATTCCACCATGTTCCACGAATCAATGGCTTCATTTTCTATTTTATAATGTTTAAGTAATTGAAAACTATTGATTTTCTTTTTTATCATTTTAGAAGAGAGGGTCCTATTTCTAATATTGATACAGTGTGAAATCAATCCCTGACTTTTTACATTAAGCCTTTTACCATCTTTAAATACAAATTAAAATAAACATTCTGGTCTGGATCCGGACCTGCAAACTTGAAATTTTTTTTTAATGCCATTGTTTCTGGGAATTTTTTTTTTAAGTGAATTTTTTGTGACAAATTTTTTTTGTACGATAATATTTATAACTTGGAAATAAATTTGGAAATAATCAAAATTAATTGTGAAATCCATCAAAAGACCCCATGAAATAAAATAATTGTTTGTATGGAAAGTAAAGACCTACATACATCAAATTGTCTTTAAATTAAGTGTCGATAGAAGAATTATCATTGCACTTTTAAAAGGTGAGCTTAAATATTAATGCAATATTGAAATGCAGCAATCAATTGTGAGTTCTTCTGTAGTTTATTGTTGCCTATTGCATCTACTCCTCCCTACCTGTTGGGATGAAGGCCCAATCAAGAGTCCTCTGCAATAGAGCTAGCTTAAATGCCACCCAATAGGGCAGCTTTTAAGCTAGTGTGTATATATATATATATATATATATATATATATATATATATATTTAGTTTACGAAAAACTAGGTAATCCGTATGGGTAGACCAAAGGAGGATAAAATCCAGAGAGCTCAATGTAAATCAGAGCTAATAATTTAAATAAAAATAAAAACAGACCACTTTAAGGTTCCATGTAATAAATTATTTCACTACAGCCCTTTTAAAGGACTGCAGATCATCAGACTTTACTTCCAAAGGTTGAAACGAAAAATGAAAAGAAATTTACACATTTTTGACGAAAATTTCTTTCAACCTTTGGAAGTAAAGTCTGATGATCTGCAGTCCTTTAAAAGGGCTGTGGTGAAATAATTTATTACATGGAACCTTAAAGTGGTCTGTTTTTATTTTTATTTAAAATATAATATATATATATATATATATATATATATATATATATATCTATATATCTATATATATATATATATTAAAAAATAAAATATAATATGAGCTTACCTCAGTGAAAAATTGTCTGTGATTTATGAATGCTGTGCAACATTTAGAGTTGTTTATATTCTGCACTTTGCTCTCACTTGTGTATTTTTTTTATTTCTTTCTTTATTGTCACAACCCATTTCATTTACCATATGACCTACTGAAGAGTCAGGAGCCACAATGTGAAAAACCCTGGGGTCAAGTCTATTTCTAAATTTTTATACAGTGCAGTAGTATACTGAACAAACAAGAAGCATAAATTTGAAAATCAGTTCTATATTCTGAACATTCTTTTAGTGTCGAATTCTAGTCGAATCCATTACATTCACTTATGTGCTAATACCCTTGGGAAAGATATGAATCCTCTTCTTCTCCCCCTAGCTATGGTTAAATAGCAGGACAGACCAGGTTCTATAGCCTTGGATGGCAACTGGTCTACTGCAGAAAGAAGTGGCAACCTACTGTGGGGGGAAAAAATCTGCCTCATCAGTCATGTATCGAAAGATACATGATCACCTCAGCATGTATCACGCATGGCACATAACTGACTGACTAATGTGAAGAGATTTCAAATAAATATAATATGGCGACAATTTACCCATCGCACAGTGTATATAAATGCTATATGCACTTTAATATGTTGTTGCTATATTCGTAATAAATCTTGTTGAGGCACGGTAATGTTGAGGCATGAGTAATGGATAGCAGCTCGAATTGAGGAAACAGAGAGCCAAGTTTGAGTTCCAGTTGAATCCATTACATTCACTTACGTGCTAATACCCTTGGGAAAGAGTATGAATCCTCCTCTTCTCCCCCCCCCCCCCCGAGACAGACAGGGTTCTATAGCCTTGGATGGCAACTGGTCTACTGCAGAAAGAAATGGCTACCTACTGCGGGAAAAAAAAATCTGCCTCGTCAGTCATGTATCAAAAGATACATGATCGCCTAAGCATGTATCACGCATGGCACATAACTGACTGTTAATAATACAGTAGAAGAAAATTTTTATTTACTCATTTCATTTATTTCAAGTCATTTTGAAGAAAAAAAAACAAAAAAAAACAAAAACGATCCCAATCAAAGTTGGTTGGATTTTTAAAAAATTTTATTTTTTACTTTATGAGATTTTATAGCACTTTGTAAGTCTGGGATCATTAAGCATGTAAGTAAGTTGTTAAGTGAGCATTGGGTGCAGTCACCTCCAGTTAGAAGCACGAGTTATGCAGTTGCCAGCCCATTACTGAGCATAGTCTTGCTGTAATTGCTTCAGCAAAACACAAAATAAATTTGAAATATAATGGAGCTACTACAGGTGGAAATAATGATAGCTGCACAAAGGTCACTTAAAAATGAAATGGGGTTCCTGTTAATAGCATTTCAGAACAAGTTTATTTTAACAAAATAGATAAGACAGCAAACAGGTAATTTTCTTGCCAGAATTTACCTTACATATTTATAAGTCTACCATTCATCTATGCTTTGAATAATGCTGCCACATCTGGTCTGGTGCTTCTGCTATATGTTTAGCAATTCTTGATAAAATTCAAAATAGAATCTGCAATGTTATTGGTTCTGACCTGACATCTCAGTGTCAGTTGATTTTGTATCATTGTAACATATCTTTCCTGTGCCTTTTCTATAAATACTTTCAAGATAAATGTTCTGATAAACTTTCCTTATTGTAGTAATTCTGGGGGGTTTTATTACTAAGTTTCTTGTAAATATTTTGTATTCATATTGTAAATACTCATTGGGGTTAGTTTTTAGAATCGTTATTTTATTCCCCTCCCCCACAGACACTGAATTGTAAATATGGGGACTAGTTTGTATTTTCATAGAGACAGTGAGGTATTATGGTGGATGTAGTAAGAAAGGTAGGTAAGAATGTGTTGTTTTGGTGTAAGGAATATTGTTTGTATGATTGGGTCAGTGTTTGTGGCTAGCTAAGTTATCGTTAAGACAGAAGAAGACCGTCCTTTTTCCCCAATCCCTCCTTTGGCCTTGTGCCACATTTCTGTGCACATAACAGAATAAATATTGCTCTTCACTATGGTACCTAGACTTTATGAATTTAAGCAAAGCACAAGACTGGCAAGAAGGTTTTGTTAATTTACAGTTTAGTTGGCGAGATGTAACCATAAGTTCTATGCTAACAGTTTTTTTTCCTCTTGCTTGTGGAGCTCTCTTCTGGCTCCATGCTTTCCAGCCAAATTTGATCTTAAAAAATTTAAATACAATGTCAATCATTATCTATTGTCTTCCTGATAACTTTTCTATTGTTCTTCCTCCTTCATAATGTTTTTGTTTTCTAATTCTTTCACATCCAGTAACCCCCTTCTATCTTAGTGGCTTTATTGCCTTGCCTGAGGTAAATATCATAAAAAAGTAACGAAACTTGTCAGGAATTAAATATGTGAGGAAATCGTATATTTTGGGAACGGTATGGAGACGGTGCTAGTGGATATATTTGAAGAGGTACAGTGGAGAGTTTGGGCTTCCAGCCATATCATGCTGAAACACTGGTTCTTATATGATCACCAAAGTTAAGCAATGTTGAGTCTGGTCAGTACCAGGGTGGGTGACCGTTTCTGAATATCAGGTGCTGTAAGCTTGGATGTGCGGATGGTGTACTGGATAACAGTTTGGACCTGGAAACATTCTATCTTAATTACTGACCATTTCTTCCCTGTTAAGTACCTGTATTTAATGAACTCACTACTCAAAGTGCTCTTATTACAATTTTGGTGACTGCTGACCTTGTGGAATAGACTTAGTCTTAGTATGAAAGGGAAGACGACAGGAATTGAAAGTAATCCCCTCACCTGAGAAGAAGAAAATAAAATGTAAATAGTAACTACTCACCTGTGCCTTTTCTATAAATACTTTCATGGTAATTGTTCGGATGGTATGTTAACTGATATTTTTGCCACATTTAGTGATTGGGGGGGGGGGGTTATTACTAATATTATTTTCTTTAGTTTCTTGTAAATAGTTTTGTATTCATTTTGTAAATACACATTGGGGCTAGTTTTTAGAATTGTTGTTTTATTCCCCCCCCCTCCCAGACACTGAATTGTAATATGGGGACTAGTTAGTATTTCCATAGAGACAGGGAGGTATTATGGTGGGTGTAGTAAGAAAGGTACGTATGAATGTGTTGTTTTGGTGTAAGGAATATTGTTTGTATGATTGGGTCAGTGTTTGTGGCTAGCTAAGTTATAGTTAAGACAGAAGAAGACCGTCCTTTCCCCAATCCTCCCTTTGACCTTGTGCCACATTTCTGTGTATTAAACAGAATAAATATCGCTCTTCACTATGGTACCTAGACTTCATGAATTTAAGCATAGTACTAGGACAATGTGTCATTTTGCAATTGAAATGGCTAGATGTAACTGTAAATTCTATGCTAACATTTTCTTCCATCACACTTCTCGCCTGTGAGGGGCTCTCTTCCGGTCTCTTGCTTACCAGCCAACTTTGATCTTCAATAATTTAAATGCAATGTCGGCCATTATCTACTATCTTCTTGGTTCGTCTTCTTTTATTGTTCTCGTTACTGAATAATGTGTTTCTTTTTCTTATTCTTTCACACTCAGTAACCCCTTGTGTGGATTTATTGTCTAGCTTGGGATGAAATGATAGTTTTATGGCCATACAAAGCCCCCAGTTACCTGTAGTAAAGCCTATAAAGAGTGTAATAGCTAAATTTCGAAGGGCCATTCTTCAGCTGCACCATCACCCCATTGCTTTTAATATAATCCAAGTGAATCCTATTAATACGAGATAAAATATTAAATATTAAAACTGATTCACACAGAGAGCTCAATGTTTCAATCTAACAGAGCAACATAACCACCTATTGTGATCTTAATTTCTATTATATATATATATATATATATATATATATATATGTGTGTGTGTGTAACCTTAAGTTTTGTGCTAACAGTTTCTTCTCTCGCCTCTGACGTGCTCTCTTCTGGCCTCTTGCTTACCAGCCAACTTTGATCTTCAATAATTTAAATGCAATGTCAGCCATTATCTACGATCTTCTTGGTTCGTCTTCTTTTATTGTTCTCGTTTTTTAATAATGTGTTTCTTTTTCTTATTCTTTCACACTCAGTAACCCCTTGTGTTTTAGTGGATTTATTGCCTTGCTTGTGGTGAAATGATTTTAAAAAATTGAAAACAAAGCAGGAAATCATATAAGTGAACAAATTAGGTGAGATGAGTATAAAAGGAGACATGATTGAGTAGGAATGGTTAGCAACTTGGAATTGTGCAAATTGGATTTGACCTTGCTGATTACTGGAATAAGCACAAACCAAAAGATTTAAAAAAAAATTTACTTGATCCAGACTAGAAGATTAGATTGGATTATAATAAGGAATAAAAAGATTGTGGATCTTGCTGCAGATCACAGAATGGATACTGGAAAAATCTATGGACCTTGTTGGATAACAACAAAGAAAAAAAAATATGTAAAAATGAAGATAAGTACTTTACCCATCATTATTGGAAGACTCAATAAAGATCTAAGGAAGAATTAAAACTAATCAGACAAAAGCATTCTTCGTCCTGGGTAAGACAATAAACTACGTCCAGCAGCAAGGCCTCTAATCATGAGGTTTTGAGGAGCGTGGAACCACCTCTTAATTGCTGGTGTTCCCAGGTCCACCTTGACCTGGTGCGGTAGCACCTGTCAGGGTCCCAGCTATGGGCAAACAGTTGACACCCAAACTGGGGTGAAAACACTATGAAAGTGTAAAAATAGGTTTTAATACATACCAGAAATACTTTGTAAAAAATATTCCCAGCAATACATTTTTAGAAAAAAAAGATATTACCAACTATGGTTTATTTTGAAAGAAAATATTACCAGCAATAAAAAAAAAATTGTCGGCATTAAATAACTGTTGTAGAGTATTTTCCTCAGTGGAAACTGTATTTGGACTAACTTTGGTCCTAAATAGGTTCAACGTACAAAATGTTAGGAACTTGTAATAATAAGTATTACGCAGAGTAATTGAGTTGTGGTAGCTGACTACTTTCCGAATTCGACTCACTACTGACTCCTACTTATAATAGATGGGAGAGTCTATTATCTATAGACTAGGTGTCTTTCACCATAACAATAACCCATTGAGGTTGATATGCCGTAAAACAAACCAAACCAAAACCAAACAAAAGCATTCTTAAAAATAGACAAGAATGGTGAGGAGAGGGCTGCAAAATGGCACCTGCCAACACGAATGGAGTGTTAAAGTATATTAAAATTGCAACAATATTAAGAAAATAAAACAAAGGAAAATAAATGATAAATAAAAGCAGCAAATGAGAAAAAATCTGTTCAGATGAAGTTGAGGCATCTGGTCAGTAGCAGACTGGCCAGGGTATCAGCTTGTTTGATTGCAAGTGAGCCCTGGGTAGAATGGGCTCTCTATATCCAATAAAAATGCAATGAAGAAAACAGACAACTGTTTTAGCACTAAAAAAAAAGAACAAAGCACTTTATAAAGTCATCTGCACACTATCAGTTACTCAAGTTCAATGTGAGAGGACATTTTCAAAGCTAATGATCATAAAGACAAGGTTAAGAAATTCGCTGTTTGAGTAGAATTTGGAATCATACATGTTGTTATCCATTGAAAAGGAATTGTTAGATGAATTGGATGCAGAAGCAATTATTGACAGATTTGAACAATCATCAATTGAACACAAACGAATAATCTTAATACAGTGGGCTGCAAGTAATGCTCTATTGTACTTTTGAACTATCTGTTAATATGTAAATTGTGCAGTAAACTATTTAAAAATATCAACCAATTACTTAAAATGAAAGAAAATAAATAATGAAAATTGTATTTAAATCTAGTATATCTTCTACTAGTAATATGTACAGTACACATACACTGTAATTACCAAGACATACACATTTTTCCACAAAAATTTTAAGTGTACCTTTTTTCCATTTTTTTTCCAAATTTTATTTATCCATTATAAAAATTGAATGAAATCATTTCAGTTGTAGGTATGACCCCTTTGTTGCCTGGCAACCAATATTTTTAGACCGAGTCCACCACTGTATCTGGTATGTTAATCTTCACCCAGATTCCATTGACTAGTGTGTATAGTTAACCTAACTCCAGTTCTGATTGGCTAATATTTATGCATATATTGAAGACTGCCAGACATTTTACATTACTGCCAGTCATTACTACTGCAATATTAAATGTAAATATCTGGGGTGTAATAATCGAAATTGGGGCATCTGGTCGGCTAATGACTATCTACATACTGTTGACTACTAGTCCTTGCATGTAGGCTAATGTCTACCAAAATGCTGTAGATTACTACTTCTTAGCTCCATAATCCTATGCAGCTTTGTGGAACAGACTTCAGGCAGGATGGTTTTCCAGTCACTACAATCTTGACCTCTTCAAGTCTAGGGTTGACTTTTAACTTTCTGTCATAGACCCATGAACATCACTTTGTCATTTGTTACACTTATACAATACCACAGAGTAATCCTCTATCTTGAGTGGCTGTTGGGCTTTGTATAGGATAACAATTTGTGTGTGTATCGTAAATAATAAGATTTGTGTGTGTCTGTGTATATATAGCTCTTAAATAATAAGATATAAGATATATATATATATATATATAGCTCTTAAATAAGATATAAGATATATATATAGCTCTTAAATAAGATATAAG